>VWZT01002559.1:610886-657813 GCA_013397055.1 Pachycephala philippinensis | reverse complement strand
TTTTTACTGTTTTGGGTTTCCATGGCAAAGTTTTGGAAGCTGAGGGGCTGCAGGGGTGGCTTCTGTCAGAAGCCACCCGAAGCTTCCCTTACGTCCAACACAGGCAATGCCATCCAGCTCCAGGATGGACTCAATGCTGGCCAATGTGTCAGATAAGGGATTTTAAAAGGGAAAAAAGTGAGCATGAAGGAGGAATTGGGGCCAGAGCAGAGAAGAGTGAGAATATGTGAGAGGAAGAGCTCTGCAGACACCAAAGGCAGTGCAGAAGGAGGGTCAAGGAGGTGCTCCGGGCACCAGAGCTGAGATCCCCCTGCAGCCTGTGGTGAGGCAGCTGAGATTCCCCTGCAGCCCATGGAGGAGACCCACTGCAGAGCAGGTGGATGCCTGAGGGAGGCTGTGACCCCATGGGAAGCCTGTGCTGGAGCAGGCTCCTGGCAGGGATCTGCAAACCCGGGGAGAGAGGAGCCCACACTGGAGCAGGATTGCTGGCAGGAGTTGTGACCCTGGGGCAGATCCACGCTGGAGCAGGCTGTTCCTGAAGGACCACACCCCATGGAAGGGACCCACACTGGAGCAGCACATGCACAACTGCAGCCCATGGGAAGGGACTGAGTTGGAGAGCTGTCTCCCATGGGAGGGATCCCACACTGGAGCAGTGTGAAGAGTCCTCCCCCTGAGGAGTAGGAGTGGCAGAGGCAACATGTGATGAACTGACCACAGCCCGCATCCCCCTGTACCACTGAGGGGGAGGAGGTGGAGAATCAGGAATAAAGTTGGACAAGTAGGGGTAGGGGAAGGTGTTTCTAAGATTTGATTTTATTTCTCAATATACTATTCTGATTTGATTGGTAATAAATTTATTTCCCCAAGTTGAGTCTCTTTTGCCCGTGACAGTAACTGGTTAGTGATCTGTCCCTGCCCTTACCTCGACCCATTAGCCTTTCATTATATTTTCTCTCCCCAGACCATTTGAGGAGGGGCAATCACAGAGTGGCTTTGGTGGGCACCTGATGTCCAGCCAGTGTCTACCCACCACAGCAACTCTAACAACTCTGAGCCATTCTGGGTAGGTGTGAGCTATCACAGAACTTGCAGCTAAGGTCAGTTCTAGTGCAGTTCCAAAGTAAATCAAATACAAGTTGCTAAGTGTCATTGCATGCTTAGGTTGTGCAAAAGAGATGAGACCAGCTCTTGCTCTGGAGTCACTCATTTGCCACGATGCTCTGAAGCAAGTCTTCCATGCTCCATCAGCTGCATGAACTCACTGCATCTAGCTTGTAACTCCACCAGGCTTTGGCCACTTGACCACTGTGACAAAACAGGCTCCTCCACCTCAAATGAATAGTAGCTTCATAGAATAAATGTGATTGTGGTTTGGATTTCAGGTCCTAAAAGCATCTGTACTGGGTCAAACTAAATGTCTGTTTAGCCTAATACTCTGATTCATGTCCCAACAGGAGCAGGTGCCAGGAAGGAGTGCAGGAGCCAGACAGTCGTAGGCAACTCCCCAGCTCCTTCCCTCAGCTCTAGTACCTACAACTAATGCTTGCCTGCAGAAGCTGTGAGCTCAGAAAGCTCTTGAGCAAGATGTTGTTTCCATACGGAACTCCTACTGGATCTTTTCTGTGAACCTGTCCAAACCAGAGCCCACATAACTTCTATCATCCAGCAGTAGCAAAGTGCTTCTAAGGCTCATCTTACCTGAGCTGTGTATGAAGAATCACCTTTTGTTTTGAACCCCAATCCCATTTCTTTGATTTTCCTCAGTTCTTGCAATGAAAGAGACAGTGGTCATCTAGTGCAGCCTCCTGCAGTGGCAGCATTGATTTTAGACCAGGTGGCTCAGGCCTTTGTGCAGGTAAGGATGTGAAAATCCTCCAAGGATAGAAATTCAACAGCCTCTCTTAGCAACTAGTTCCCATGTGCCTGTGGTGAAAATGCTTTCATTATATCAAGTTAGAAACTCTCTGTTTCAATTTGTCACCCTTGTCATATGACTAAATTTTGAGTTGATGCATCATGGTGCCTGAGGCATTAGCACATTATCACGTACACCTGCAAATTACACAGAAATGCATTATTGAAAAAACATATTTTCTTACAGTAACTTGCAGAGCTCTATTCCAAAATTAAGATCAAGATGAAAACTTAGTCTAGATTCATAAAAGTTCACAAGCTGACTTGTGTTGGCCTTATCAGGAGGTAGGTTTGTGATCTAGAGCCCTGGAGGAAGCCCTTCTGGTTTTTCTGTTCTTCTTTTTCTTTCAGGCTCTGGTTCCAGTCCTCCCTGGCTGATGTTCAACACTTTTCTATTACATATCATTCATTGCAGTCTAGAGGCACTGTCTGTAAGAAGCTATTTGGGGTAAAATTAGGACTTTAAGGCCACAACATCAGGAACTCAGCTGAAGGAAGTGAAATACGCTCTTCAACAAGGGTCTAATAAAAGCTAGGATATTTGAGGCTCCCTTTGTTGATAACTGGGTAAATCAAGGAGACATCATGAGGTCCCTGAATACTGCAAGTTTGAACCCACATTTGACAGCTTTATAGAAATGTGTCATTAATGTTACTTGCTCTGTCTGCATCCTCTGGGAACACTTTTTTGGATGACTTCATTAAATTGGGAGAGCAGTAATACATTTTAAAGTATGCCAAAGTCTGTATCTGCACGTTCATTGAAACAGAGAATCACGGAATGGTTTGTGTTGGATGGGACCTTAAAAATCATCCAGTTCTAACCCCCTACCACGGACAGGGACACCTTTCACTAGACTGGGTTGCTCACAGCCCCATCCAGCCTGGCCTTGAACAATACCAGGGATGGGGCATCCACAACTTCTCTGGGCAACCTGTTCCAGTGACTCACCACCCTCAGAATTTCATCATAATGTATATTCTAAACCTGTCCTTCTTCAGTATTAACCTATTACCCTTTTTCCCATCACTACATGCCCTTGCTATTTCCAGAATAAACTTACTGAATATGAACATCCTTTCTACCTCATCCCTTTCTTGTCACCCCTTGCCCTTACAGCCCAGCTTCTCCCTGGCAGTGGCAACATCCAAATCTTCTCATTTCCTCTTTTTCCCACTTTCATTGCACACACCCCTACCCCTTGCACCGTTCAGGTCTGCATGTTTCCCTGCACTTTTTCAGCCCCTTCATATGCCATAACTTTTCAACAAAACATGGACTAGGAATCTGCAAATAATGCTGGAGACACTATATAAGAATCACAAAAGTATCATTTCCTTCAGTCACTATTAGATCCAGTGTCTAGAAGGTTACAGAATCACAGCTGGATTTCAGCATGGTGTGTACTCTAATGATCTATTTCCTATTTTTCAGAGAATTCAGTACAATTGAATTTGATGATCTTAGAGGTCAAAAGCTGCTGCTATTTCAGGAATCTTAAATGAGGTACAATGCATACAAAAGCCTGCTAGTTATGACTTTTTCATCATGGCCTGTACATTTTATAAAGGATAAGCACAACCTACAAAAGGTGTGAGGCCAGACAGAGGCAGAGCATTTGAAGAGTAATGAATCTGAGTTATTAAATCCTGGTTAAGAAAGTGTATAAACCATAATGCAAAACATGTATTATGCCTTTTAGCTGCAAAACATGTATTATGCCTTTTAGGACGATTTTCCAGCTCTGCTCGGAACAGCTGAGAATTAAAATCATGAAAGGTTTCATGGTGAGACGGATTAATTTGCAAGACAATTTCAGAGCAGTTCATTGTCTGATTATACTGAAATATAGGTTGTGCAACCACATTGTTCTTCAGGATTGTGCAGTGTGATTCCCATCTAGCAGTGGCACGTGCTTAAGAGACCAGAAATTAATACATTGATTCTTAGAGGTGGCAGAATGTGCTAATCAGACAATAGGGGTAATAGGGAAGAGATCTTGGAGACATTAGGCAAATCGACGTTCCTGGAAAATTTCCAATGCCATTATTCCAGAATTGCAATGCTTTTTCAGATTATGGAAGAACTACACTAAGGAATCACTATGGTGTATTTGTTCAAATTGGGGAAAACAACTTTAGCTGTTGGATTCTCAAACAGCATGGGGAAAAGCCATCTTGGGAGAACAGTACCAACAGAACTCTTCAATTTGAAAAAAAAAGGCCATGCACAGCTAAAGCCAATGTCAAAATGGAGGATGAAGAAGCACTTAATGAAATAGATCAAACATGCAGAAAGATTTTCGTCCAGTCTGAAGTCTTAAAATTGTTTAAAACAAGCAGAGGACAAATTAAAAAGATTCAAGTCCAAGACGAAACATTACCTTTGTGGGTAGAGAAAGCAAGCAAGATAACAAAAAGATCATTATTGTATTATTTTGAAATTAAAATAGAGTTGATGAGATTTGATGCACACTAATCAATTTTATTCCTTGTTCATCCATGTCAGGATGAGTAGAAAACAGCTTGATTTATGTGAAGATAAATTTGAAGATAGAAATTTTCCCAAATGTAATGACCAGTAAAGCAGCCAATTTCTAAAGGCTGGTTCAGACAAAATTTCTGCCACCGAAATTCTAAGTATATTTATTTTGTCTCAGGTCAGGAGCTATGAACAGATGATCTCACAAGAGCCCTTTTAGTCTATACTTCTATGAAAAGAAATGCTGATTCAAAATGTCAAGATTTTTAGAAATAGATGAACATCAAAAATCATCGTCACCTGATGGGTGCTAAAGAGCACCTTTATTGAGTGGCTATCTAGCTGACAGGAAGAATTCATGGCAACCTCTTGAATTTAAAGATTTCTGTTATTTACAAGGAGAGGAAGGACAATCCCTGATACAGTTGAGAAAGATAAGCAACTTGCACAGTGGCACTACTGATGACATGACTAAATATAGAGCACGTACTCGTTCCTGATCTGGAGTGTTTTCAGTTGAACCACACAACCTACAGAAGTCAGGAGAGCTAGACAGAAGGAAGGGTGGCAAGAGTCACAAGATAAGTACAAAAATTTGGCACACCATCTGCAAGAAATCGCCCATTTCCAGCCTAAGCACTTTCCAGGACAGAATTAATACATATTAATACAAGGCCAGATAAATCTTGAGCAGAACAGAAGAGGTATTGTCACCAATAGATTGTGGTTTATCTTTTTATAAGTGCTGACATTAAATGATACATCTTTTACACTTTCCATACAGGGCAGTTTATACTGTGGACAAAGTGACGGCAAATTTTAGACAAAGTAAGATTTTTAGAGCCTATTTTCCTTGCAATAGACCAAGAAGTTTCCCTAAATTTCCATGGGACTTGTGGCATGCAATAGAATTCTAAGAGCACCATAAGATTAATATAGCTGATAAAATAAGAAAGATTAAATAATGGTAAATCTATTGTTGAAGGAATTCCAAATACGGAAAAAGGAATTATTCATTTTCCTGGCCACTGGGAAGAATATAAACAAGTTCAAATTGTATCCACAGTTCCCTTGAGGAAGATATGGAGCATGACATTGTACAAGAATAGTTTGGAGGCTCGCTGTCTCCCTGTGCAGCAGGATCTGCACACAGGCATCAGCCCAGACAGTGACACTGCTGAGCAAGACAGATGGGAAAATGACATTGAGAAGGCAACACTGGTGCTGCATAACAAATCCAAACTTCTCCTTCCAAAACACAATGAACTCTCCTACGAGTTAAAAAAACAGTAATTATCTTTAGTTAAAAGGTTTTCTTTTCCAAACCACTATCAGTTTTTAAAAGTACGTTCACGCTGAAAGTACCCTTTGTGAAATCCAGAAGATATCTTCAAAATAATTCTATTTTCCTTACAAATGTCCTTCATGTTTAAAGACATCCTACTGATTTACCTTCTAGATGCAAACATCCAAATATATCTAATTACCTCTCTCTCACCTGAATATCCATTTGCCCAAAAGAATTATATTCATAGAATCGAGTTAAGCATGTCCCCTGAAATGCACAAAAATGCACACAAAAGCAAAAATGAATGAATGCATTCCCTAATTACAAAGTCAATTTACAATTTCCTGTCACACAAGCTTTTATGATTACTATATTTAACATAGTCCCATCTCCTCTTCATTTTCTCTCTTTTGTATTTCACAAAGTCTCAATAATTTACACACCCAGCACCTAGAATCCTCACACTAGGATATATTTGGTAATCAAAAATTAAACTAAATAACAAATAGCCGTAATTTTCTTATGACAATCTTATCATTCTAAACAGAGGTGGCAATAGTTAAATGTCTGCACAGTGCTCAAGTTATTTGAAGAAGGGAGAAATACAAAAGAACAATTATGTGCCAAAGTCACGGGATCATTTCCAGAAATTTAACTTACATTTTTATAATGAACACTTGAGGGTATTTTTCTTTTTTTTTTTCCTGGCAAAGGGCACTGTAAGCCTGGCAGCACTGAGAAACCCTCAGTTCTTCAATATTGATATACCTGTGACTACCAACGTCTGGTTTGTTTTAAAGCAGACACTTGAAGTCAATTCCATATTTATGAACAGAGACTGCCTGTCATTCCATGACATCTGAGTATGGAAAGATCCTTTTTTAAGAAACGGGACAAATGGAAAGACAAACATCACTGATCCTTAAGACTAAAATATTGAACATTTTAAATCAAACTGTTCAATTCTCTGATGTTTCCTCATAACTTATGCATTTGATTTCTTTCCCCCATATAAGATACCTCACTTTATTCCCATCAAAGCTTTTTTCCCCAGTTTTGAGTCCACTATTCCATGACTGGTATTACCCTTTTTCCAGCCCTTTTGGCAAATGCCATTTTTTGCAACTACATACCATAGTTAGGGCAAGCAGAGTCTCAAATATTCCCAGCAATCTTCACTAGGACGTTTTTTCTAAAGAAACTTAAGACCTCTGAATTCACTTTCCGGGCTCATCCCAAAGTTTGCTCTCCATTTGCTCCGGAAGATTCAAAACGTCACCTTTGAGGAGTCCCATTAGTAGTAACAGAAACTAACCTGTTCAACAGGGTGTTTTCAAATTTGAATATGTCAAAGATAAAACAGATTTTCACCTAATTTTTCTTAATATACCCATAAATAGCTTGCTACTACTCTGTAGATCACTTAACACACGTCTATGCATACCAACAGCAATCCCCACACAAGACTCCGGACAAGATTCCATTTTTGCATCTCCTGCCCTACCTTTGCAGAGGTGTTACTTTCTCAGCAGGCTTGTAACTTGCCAAGGTCTCGGTCTTCTTCCTAAATAAGATTTTGCCAGGCACAACAATCTCTTCCTGCTGTGATCTCCCAGATCCTTTTTCAAAGGCTCCTTTGCAAAAGAATCTAAGATTTTGATTATCTGCTTGGCTCCAGAAGGAGGTAGCTGAGGGTTAATCATTCTCCTTCATCTTTCTGGCAACATGAAAAGTGCATACCTCATCACAGCTTTCCAATATCTGACTTCTTTTTGGTTTCTTCCTGCTTGCTGTTACAATCCTGACACGTGTGCCTTCTTGACAATCCTCCACATCTGTTTTTGTCTCTTCCTATGCTTGGGCTCAGGTCCTTCTGTGCTTTTCCTTCTGCAGTCCCCTGCTACACACCTGTACCCTTTCCACTCCTGGCTTCCATGATTTGCAACAGCAATCAGTTTCCAAAGGGAATGTGATAAACCATCTATATGTGAGCACCACACAACCAGTAGCTATAGTAACAGGAAAGCATGCTTTAAACAAAACTGAAAAATGAAAAAAAAATCTGAGGGATATCACTCAACTTTTCCTCCATCCCCAAATGTTGCACGGTTCCATAAATGTCGTCCTGTGTTTCTTTGCCTGATTGTATCTCCACCTAGCCCAAAACACAGTGAGATAAAAATAAAAGTTTATTTTGCTTGGCTTAAGGAGGAAAAATAAATAAATAATCACACACAACAAAACTAGGAAAAGGTTGTCTCTTTCCCAGACAAAAAGAAAAAATATATCTGTAAGTTGCAAATCCAGGACAGGCAAAATTCTCACTATCCCAGTTCTGCCTTGATTTCTGATACGGGATCAGCCATAAGACACTTGTGTGGTGTGAGCTTCATTCAGATGCCCAGGGAGCCCTGGGAGCAGTTTGGGAGGTTAGCAAGGGTTGGAGAGAGGGCATTGTCCCCAGCACAGGGCTGTGCTGCCCAAAGACATCTGTTCACACCCTGAAGCCGTGAGGCCTCCTGTTGATACCTGTGACCCATCTCGCTGTCACAGGGAGCTGGAGAGCAATTGCTGACAATGCAGAACAGCACAGGCAACTTTAAAAACACAGAACAAGAAGAACCTTCTGCAAGTTCTTGAGAAGAGCTGTAGGGTCTAATTGGACTGAGTCAAGGTAGTAAAGAAAGCATGCTTTTTTTTAACTGACATATATTCTTCATTCCTCTAGAGCCCATGTAGGTGGACTTCCACAGAAAAGACCAAAATAGACTCAGGGCCTCAGCTTACTTGACCACTCAAAAGGTCAGCAAGGCCAGCAAAACATTGTTCAGTAATTTAACACACTCATACCTGTGTCACACCTTTTCATTCCTGCTTGTTAAAATATGCATGTCAAAATAGATAAGCAATACAGGCTCAATTCACACCAAAAAAAACTTCATCATTTTATATAGATTAAAATAAGCCAAACCTTTTTCATTTACTGCAGTATTACCTTCCAAAAAATTATTCTTTCTTATTTGACCCTTCCTTTCTTGAGGGAGTAGGATGATTCCATATATCTTTTAAATACATACAAATGTGTTGCTCTTCTCAATAAAACCCACCTGAAATAGATTTCCTTTTAATCAGTGAAGCAAGTAGGCATGCAAATCAGGAGAGAGAATTATGTATTTCAGCAAGGTATGGCCTGATATTTGTCAAACTGGAATATTATTATACCTGATTCAATTTTACACATTGACATCTCTCCATTGTTATTGATTAATGGTTAAAGCTCTCTAAGGTTGTTATACAACACTGATATAAATACACACGCCCAATTTAAAAGAATAAAAATATAAAATTTATTTCATGTCCAAGAGATTCGAACACGCAATGCCACGATCGAATAAAGGGACAGCACCAAGCCCGGGGTTGGTACTGGGTGAACAGGGATCTGACCTCTATCGCATCAGACCTCCCTGTGTTCACGAATCCCTGTCCCTTGCAGTCTACTTTTATACAGTTTTTCTGCATAAAGTCTGGGGTTGAGCAATCTTCCACTGTTCCCCATATTCATGAAGTAAACTTTTCATGGAGCTGGGGTGGACAAAGCGCATCCTGTCTCCTGATTAGTCTTCTATCACCGGGGGAAGTTATCTGATGAGTCGTTATGGTTCGTATCTGGGTGCTTAATCTTGATTGTTTGCACCTGGGCTGGGTGGAGGTTCCTGACGATGGGCCATCGGTCCTGCCGGGAAATCCTCTGATAACAGCAATTTAATCAGAATGCTTTTCTTGTCTACATGTCGTCATTGGAATGTACCTTCTTGGAATGTGAAGCTCGGCTTTGTGCTGGACCTTGGTCCTGTCAGGGGCTAGTTCAGGCTTGTCCTTACTTTGGCTTTTACAGCATATAATGTAACTTTGTAACTTTATACACTTTTAGGCACGAATTCCGATAAACATATATATCAACACTGTTGTAAATAACTTATATTATTTAGATGCATAATGGATGTGATCTCTACAAACGATGAATTATATCCCCCTTCTTAATTACAGTGTCCCCTGAAATCTAATTTAAATAGTAGCTAAGCAGATTAAATTCAAAAGCAAGAACAACAGCAAGGCAGTTTGCAAAATGATAAATTTATGGGGTTTTTCTCTCAGCGCTGTAGAGTTTTGCCACAGAATGTTTTGTAAAGTATCATCTTTCTCAATATCTTATTAGATCACTGTAATCTGGATTTACATATTGATTCATTCCATTTCAATGTCAATCAAGACATGAAAATTTAATAAAAAACAACTCTAATTGCTCATCGGAGACTTAGCAATAATTACCCCCATATCATCTCAGTGAGGGAGACGTCTTCAACATGTTCTTGTTTTCAAGCATAACAATTGTACGTTTCTTTTGGGCACTGCACACTCTTCAAATCAGCATTTCACTCACTGAGATGTTGAAGTCTGCCTTAACAACATATCACATAGGGGCTACACTTGATAAAATTGAAACTGTATTCTGTCAACAATAATTATGTGGGTGTTTTGCTCATTTCCTGCTGTAGCTGTCCCATGGCAACGGCGTGAAAACAGCGCTCGTTTTTTAAATACATAAATGACTGCTCTGATGACACGTTTCTGGCTCAGGTTTGGCAAAGGCACGGGGAAAACAAAGACTTTTTTGAGAAACTATCACAACTACTTCTATTATATGCAAATCTGTAGGGAATGTGCTAATTTCCGAGTGAAGGGCACAGCTTTGCTGAAGCAGTGGCAGAAGTGGCCTGAGGCATTTCCAGAGACTGATAACAAGCAGCATTTGCACTTCAGGCCATTCTCTCCACCCTCAGTGAATTTCAGAACAAATACCTCAACCTAAGGTCATTATTCTGCTTAACCCTGCCTTTGGAGTTGTTGCTGCTAAGGCAAATCAGATAAAATCACGCTAAAAATTCCACATTTTATCAGAATTATATCCATCTGGAGTGCTGGAAAAAACAGCTGGTGATATTGATGATTTTGTCATGTAAGCTCTGGTACATATTTATTTTGGTACATGGGAAATCAGCTTTGCCATTTTCAGTTTTAGCTGTTTTGAGAATATTTACTTTTCTAAGATTATTTATGGCTTGTGAACCAAGATGAATGGGTGTTGTACAGACAGTTCATAAAGCAGTTACAAGATCAATTAGGATACTGCAGGTTTTACCCTTGGCTCTGTGAACATCCAAGCTCCGATGTAATAACACCTGATGGTAGGATCAAGTGCACCTCCAACTCCAGCCTTTCAAATATCAGCTTCACTGAGAAAAGTAGCAAAAATAATACCATTATGGTTATTTTTTTCCTATTATGAGCACCCTGACTAAACTTGTTTCATTTAAGTTGATACTAATACAATGAGAAATGTCTGGAGATTAACGAAGTGGATCAGGTTCAGGCTGGATTTTTAGAAGGAACCATTTAATAACCCACCATATGTCCCTGGGAGCATCCTTACTTTTCATTTGAACATTCTAAAGGGATTCTAAGAACAAAATGTAGCACTAACAAAATGTAAAATCCACAGATACATGTATTTAAGA
The DNA here is from genome assembly GCA_013397055.1 of Pachycephala philippinensis. Classification (NCBI taxonomy): domain Eukaryota; kingdom Metazoa; phylum Chordata; class Aves; order Passeriformes; genus Pachycephala; species Pachycephala philippinensis. The sequence goes on along the minus strand of VWZT01002559.1, from coordinate 646,550 downwards.
TAAATCTATGATACAATGCCAAAAAGTAGAACAGTTTTTGCACTAGGGGAAAGAAACACAACTCAAAGTAAGGCAACACATAATGTCAAGCTGTACATTGGAGTATTAACAGAGCCCAGTGTGCCTGGAATGTCCAGAGAGAATCTTACACTAGCCACACATCAATTGTCTTTTGTATTGTCACATGGATGTAAAGGAAACCAAGAGTGTTTGCTATCAGCATCTGATTAACCACTGAATTCTAACCATAGTTTTGGAACAAAGAACAATTTTATTTGATGCCAGCCGTTGTCTGTGGCAGGGAAGCAGCACAGTTTCCATTAGGGGGGGATGAATTTTAATTCTGATAAGATGTGGGGATGAAATGCTAACTTAAGCCAAATGAATATTCATATAGGAAAGTGAAAATAGGTGTCAAGGACTTGCTGCACTTAAGTCCTGGGTTACATGAAAACTGTACACCATTCAACAAAACAACAAGGTTTCTAATGATTACTTTCCCCATATAATTTATTCATCTATTCCAGAGCAGTGTTTCGGGGCTTAATGAGTATTTGTAAAGCTCTGACTGAAATGCACTCTCAAAATGCAAAACATTAAACCATTTACAATGAATGAAGTAGTGTAGATTACTGGTTCAAAAAAGCCACTGCAGCTCATCAACATGTGCATTTGAAGGGTTTATTACTTCACCAGGGCCCTGTTCACAGACCTGTACAGTTGAAAGGCTAAGTGTGCTTCCTTCCCACTGAACCCACTCTGATGTCCAGGGACAAAGGAAAAGCTGAGGAACTTTGTCTCTTCTCATTTCACCCCACATCACCCATATTTTCCTCATGTGAGGCAATCTTGTACCACGTCTCAAAGAACTTCTTGGAGAATAAATAAACAAGATTAAGTAGCAATAGAATGGTCTGGGTTGGAAGGGACCTTAAAGACCATCTCACTCCAATCCTCCCACCATGGGCAGGGACACCTCCCACTAGACCAGATAGCTGAAAGTCCCATCCAACGTGAACTTGAACACTTCCAGGGATGGGACATCCACAACTCCCCTGAGCAACCTGTTCCAGTGCCTCACCACCCTCACAGGGAAGAACTGAAGTCAGCTCTAGTTCCTTGGATGGCCATGTTTCTTCTTGGAAGATCAGCTTTCTGAGTCAGAGATGTCGGAAAGTCTCTGTTACAACAGCCTTCTGTGAGCAGAAGTGGCAAACAAGATGATCTCATGCTTCCATGTGCTATCTGCTTGTTGATGTGATTCTCTTGCTCATCATTGCAGTGCCATTGCATCTGTTACAGATGCTGTATGATCTTTAAATTAGATTAATGTCTATCAAAAAAAGAAAAATTCCAATGTTAACTTTCTTAAACTATATGGTTTTTTTGTTCTTCTTTGTACACTGTGATAGTTACATTATCACTATTAATAAAATCTCGTGTAACACTAATGATGGTAGAGAGTAAATCCAAGAAAGGAAAGGAAATCCAAGACTTCATAAGACCAGATTTTAGTAGGAAAAGAGAAAGATCAGACAAAATAAAGATTCTAGGATTAAGTAATCCTTCTTTCCACATTAACTAACTGTTGCCCAGACACTTTAATTCTACAACGTGCTGTGCACAACAAATGAAAAGTCAGGAAAGGAAAAACTTCGGCTTTTAATATCTCACACCTTTTTGCCCATTAGTTCATCTCTCCTACACCTGTCAATGGTGGTTATTTCTACTTTCTTATTTTCCTCATACATGGCTTCTACTGCATTTTGGAACACAGGTGAGGGTACAGTTTATATTTACATACATCAATGCCAACGTACAAACAAAAAATAAAGCTGTCAGTGGTTCATGGCAGCCTCCTGGACAGAGAAAAACACACATTATTGTTATGTTCTTTTTATTAAATTAGCCATCTTGGAAGTTTAATGTCATTTTTCCTCATTAGCCAGGCATAGTAACTAGTTTTGCAGAAATATAATCTAATAAGGGGTCAGTGTGGGGACTACATTCTGTTGGGAAGGAAAAAATTTAAAAGTGAAAAAAAATTGCCCAGGAGAAACATGACTGAAATCCCAGATTATAGCAACTTCCTTAGCAGTACTCTATATGCAGATAATATTTATAGAAACCAGCATCTCTCAGAAATAGGCATTACGTTAATTAAAATGTGTTGTAGCCTAAGATTACATTTTATTAATTCCTGTTTGCAAGAAGGTCATTTCTAATGATTTCCTCTTGGAGTTACTGGTTTTAGCAATCAGACTATTAAAGATTTTGATTCTTGTTCTACTTGTGAAATTACTCAGATTCTTGCAAACACAAGTGCCAGTTCCCTGATCTTTTGGTGTTCTTTTTATAAGTTTTTGCCCCAGTGGGATTTTCTTTTTCTTGAGGGAAAACAGCTGCACATACAACATCAGGAATTGTAATTAATTTTGTGTCAGTCCAGAATAAAAGTCATGTGTTCAGATAACCAGGATACTCCAGCATTCCAAATACCCAGGATAAATTACTGTAACAGACCAATACTGTTCTCAATTACATTATCACTGCATTCAATGCACAATTGCAATTGTGCTTTACAGCTGGCACAAATATATAATTCCTTGTGAATAATTAATGTTGAATTATACTGTAAATGCATATTAAAGTATCACGACATTTTACAGAAAATCACGTATGCAAAGTCCTCCCGATGAATGAGATCTGAATTAAAAAATAACCACCACCTTCACTTTAATGCTTTGGGGAATGGGAACATCTTGACCACTGTCAAAAGAGTGTATTGGGATCACATCTTTTAAAACATTTTGGAAGCATGCATAAACTCTGGAGAGAACATCAGAGTGGTTTGATGGACAGGCAGAGGCACAAAGAAATGAGACCAATTTATCTGTTTCAATAAAAGGCAGTGGTTTGTCCTGAATCTGTTCAGAATACATCAGTGTCTAATATCACTAGTACCACTAACACATAACACACAGCTCATTCCACCCTTCTAAGTAATATTAATAAGTTTCAAGCCCTTCTAAGTAATATTAATTAATCACATTACTGACCTGAGTTCACAGAGGGATCGAACCAAAGGGAGTTAACCAATTAAACACAAGTGGTCGGTGCTGTGGAAAATGGGGGAGGAACTTTGGAACTTCACACCTATTTTGCACACCTTAAAGATTACTCAGTTAAATTCCTCTGAATTCTGGACACTGTGAGCACCTCTGGTGATTGAAAGCAACTTGTGGAACTGGCACATGCTGTGGTTCTGTGTCCAGGGTTCATTCTTGTGGGTGCTTTTAAAGATGCAGCCTCCTCAAGTTCAGACACAAGCTCAGCTGTCCCTGGTGATAAATGCAATATATTGCCACAAGAAGTGCAAATATGTGTAATCATGTCTCACCTGGGGTGCCTGAAGACCTGAGAGCAAAGAGCAGGTACACTGTAAAAACGAAGAAAAGGGCTTTCAGGCAGGTAAGGGGCAGCAGAAGGAGAAATGCAGCTCCTCCCTAACACAATAAGGATCAGGACAGATTTCCAGCATTCTCTGAATTTTGCTAGTTTTACATGTCCTGAATTTGTTGTACAGTTTAAAAATTCTCTTGTTTTGACGTTTGCCTAAGCAGGAACGTCATTCCTAGCACCTGCTTTTGAGCTCCTGCAGGAAAGTCTCTCAATGAAAATAGCTGTCACTTAAAGAGGCAGCAGGTCAATGTCAGAAAACTTGTTGATCAACTTCCTGCATTCCTGTTCCCTTTAGAAACGAGTTCTGAAAGGCTTCTTCAAGGAACAAGGAAAATCAGATGCATGCCAACAGTCACAGTCAATGTTTTCTAGAAAATTTTAAACTTAAGCATCTACTCAGGCTTTGTTCACGTAAAGAAATATCAGTGTAAGTAAATTCATTTAGCAGCTTACTTGGTGAAGCACTATACTCCTCCTGGGAGGGCATGTCAGTTTATTTAGACAGTCTGAAAACCCAGATGTGTTGTTTTTACCAGGAGCAAGGGCACAGGACTGAGGAGGATCCGGCTGTGGCAGCCGTGCAATCTGCAGCTGAGGCAAGCTGAGGGCACAGACCCAGCTTGTTACCGGTGCCACATGGTCAAAGTGCCCTTGCCAGCAGCACAGCAACAGTGAAAAGATTTGAGGAGCTAGACAGCATCTCCTTTTTACCTGCAAGTGAAAAAAGAGTCGCTGTTCTTTCCCCAAGCCTCTAGCATGGCATTTCTCAGTCCTTGCAGGTGACCTGAAGCACTAAAACATTTCTCTCTTTCCACCTGCAATCCTCTTCCTTTCTCCCCTACCCTGAAGAAAGTCCTGCCATCAGACTTGACCCATACTTTGAATCATCTTCTAAAAACAATGCAGTTGCAAAATGTACAATTGCTATCTGCAGTCTGTTCTAGAAGCTTTGATAACATAAATTGCCAGATAAGAATGTGACAAGAAATCCGTACGTTATCTTATGTGGCTACATTGGCAAAACGACAGAATATTTTGTTGGCTTTCAGGGAAGCGGGGAAATCAGCCCAATAGAAAAACTTCCCTGTGTGACCTGCTGCATCTTCCATATGGGCCTCTGCTCTCCTGGCTGCACCAGCACAGGCAAACTAATAATACTTACAAGTGTGAGAGATGCAGGTTTTGTAACAGCATTCCAGTGGGAGTAATTGTAACCAGTTTTAAGACAGAACTTGTCAGATTTGGGAAAGAGACTGAGCGCGGTCGCACCTGCAATAGCAGAAGGCTGGATGCGATGATCCAACAGGCCCTACATTTCAAAGTAAAAAAAACCAAGACAACACACTGAAGTCCTGGAAAAAAAGAGCCCAGCCTCAGAAAGAACAACAACAGAACAAAGGTAGTTAGTTACACATTAGCCAGCACACGTGCTCCTGTGTGGCTTCCGTGGCTGGGTTGCTGGAGCTGCCGGAGAGAAAAGCATGAGCCAGCAGGACATGCCATGTAATATCTCCTTTGCCACACAGAATAAAAAGGTATTACAAAGCAAGAAAGAAAAAAGCAAAAAGGGTTTTTAAAAGCAGCCTTTCTCCATCCCCACTCCATTTCCCAGACACACAGCAATTTAGAAAGAGAGGGAGAGGGGGGAGAATATTTTCAGGGGTGGCAATGCACCCACAATTTCTAGCAGCAGGCAGACTGAGCAGGCCACTGCTTGTGGTGCTGCAGTGACCATAGAGGCCTTAATTGCACTCAAGGTGCCACTGACAACGTGCCATGAAATCATGTGCTGGGAGATCATTCCTATTTAGAGGAGTACAAAAAGAAAGGAGAGACAAAAAGCAAGAAAAGAGGTGGAAAGTAACTTGTCTGAAGGGTGAGTGTATATTCAGAGCAAAAGCTGACTCCTGAATGTGTGTAAGGCCAATGCCCTGTCTACTGGGTAACCTTTCTTTCCATCTCCAACTCTTCAAGCAAAAACCTATCCGGTGGAAGTGCACTTCAGCCAGGTTTTGGTGGGTCTCGGGACCCAGGGGTAGATGCAGAACAACGCAGAGCCTCTGAGCCAAGGAGGAATACGTCATTCTCACAGGGTGTAACATCAACCCAGCCTTTCCAGGAAGGGGGGCTCACAGATCCCCAGCAAAGAGTTACACAGCAAAGTACTTCACAGGCCTGCAGGTGGAAAAGGAAAGAGAATAATGGATTCATTCTAAGAAGCAACAGTCTTCCACATCCTAAAAACCTGCTTGCAGATTTGGGAAATTCTGCAAAGGGGGGAGGAGCTTCTTGCTTTTAAAAAAGCTGTTTCCCCTGGAAAGGGAACCCGCCTCCTTGATGGCCTTCTGCAACTTGCCTTATCATTTCCACTGAATGAGATTTCAAATCTCAGCCTGAAAAGAAGTATACGCAACTTTTATAGCTGAATTAAGGCCACCTACAATTGCTAGTATCTCTGATGTGGGAGAACACTATTCCTCTGTGTGCGGGAGAGAAATTTAACTGTAAAAGAATGGGTACAGTGTGGATTATTTGTGAAGTTTGTTTGTGCTTTACTAAAATTGCTTTGCAAAACAGTCTGATTTACATTTGGTGGCATTTTTCATCTAAGAATATTATTGGCATAAATGCTTAGTATACCCCTGCCAAAAAAAACACGACAGAAAATTAACATGCAAGGCAAAGAGCAAAAGACCAATTCAAATCCCCTTGGGATTTTCTTAGGAACCAAAAGCCACTTGGAGTAAACATTTGCCAGCTCAACAATTTGAAATGTCCTATACACATCTCTCTAACAGCCTCTGCAATAATTGACAGAGCACAATACCTAGAAAAGATGCCAGCATATCACAAATATGAGGCTGTTGATAGGATTAAGCATAATCCTGTCTCACCAACGAATAAAGAAAATAAGAAATGGAACTGTGTTGTGTTGAATAGCACTGAGTCAAAGATACACTTATGACAAGCTTTCGGTGTTTTTTGTGCACAACAGAGCTTCACTTAGAAGGTCATGCATGAATTCTGAAAAAAATGGCATTATTACTGAGGAATGCCAGGCAAAGCAGGAAATAATCTTTAATTAATTTGTGAGGAACTTACATTTGGCAGGCATAGTCTGCCAAATAAAGGCAGAACAGTAGCTTTCTTATTAAGCTGATAAAATCGACCAAAAGTGAAGAAATCCCATAGTCAAAAAGCATTAGAACAATGGATTTTTACTAGGAGACGTAATAGAAATCCACAGGGAATCCTGGCAACGCTCGCCAGGTTTTTTCTCCTGAAATCAAAGGTATTTCTGACAGAAAAAAGAACGAACCTTTACAATTTGTGCTTTTCTAGATTTTGACTCAATATTTGATCTCAGGCAGAGTAAAATGCAAGTAGATTCAAACTTATTCAGTAATTCTAACAATTCAAAGTACCACACTTTGTCTTTTCTTGTCGCTATTATCGTCTTTGTAATTTCATTTCCAATTGCCACCTCCATCTCCCACCGGCTTGCACAGGTATTAAAAGATATTTTTGTCATTTGTAAAATGCTGGGAAAACTTGTGATAATGGGCGCTTCGTAAATGTAAGGTGTTATTTTAGTGAAACTGGGACAAACTGCTAGTTTCAAACATAATTGGCTACAATGGAAAATCTGGAGCATCCGTAGAAAACTGGGCCATGGTACGTGTGAGGTGCTAATATTTATCCTAATGTGGCAGCTTTGTCTCAGTTCATAGGAGCTCACCCCTATCCTGAGGTGTGTGAGCAAAAGAGCGTTAAAAAAAAATTTTATCTTTATTTGAAAGTGCTTCCTGGGAACAGGAAGCAATTCAGCAAATCAATGTGTTTGTTTTTCACATCCACAAGCCAAAATTTAAATCTCACTTAAGCCTAAAGGGAAACAAGTCGGGCAATTTCAGCATAATGCCTTCAGAAATGTATTCTCTTCACATGAACGCTGCCCGGCACAGTAGCAGCTCTGTGCAGGAGAAGCCTCACACTGAAACATTAGAACTGCTACAGTTTAGGTTAAGAGGGAGAGTCTGTATTGGCAGCCTTTATAACAATATCCTATATAAATCCATAAATAATCTTAGCATATTGACATCCTGGAAAGGAAATATGGAAAACTTGCCTAGGAGCTGCCTGCATTAATCTTCATTCTATCCTGTACTGGCATCTTTCCCAGTTTCCTATGCCCGAAGTTCACAATGTCTGTTTTTAAAGGAACACACTGACCCTTATAGAGAAGAGCCCAGAAAGCCTGATTTGTTACTAGTTTTAATTTTCACATCCTCTTTTCCTAAAACAAGTAGGTTTTGAAGCGCAGCTTCTAATGAGCCAATGGAAAACAGCCTTTATGTGAAAAAATTTGACGTGCAAATCAGATGACTAAGGAATGTGGAGGGAGAATAAAGTAGCAGTATTCCATGGAGCTAAAGCTTATGGCCCAGACTCACTAACATGGACCAGCACTGGCCAACAACTCTTCACCATGGGCTCTGAGCAACTATGCAGGAGCTGGACCCAGTGAAAGCCTCAAGAATGTTTTCAGCCTGCAAACTCCTTGCCACTGCCAGCAGTGATTTTGTCTTTGTGAAGCAAATTTGAGACTCCACACACCCCCTCTGAGTGAGGAAGGGAGAGGTGAGATCAGAGCCAAGCAGCTGATTGATAGCTGCAGTGCAGACACACACGTAAAGAAGTTCCTGGAAAAATAAAGTACTGCACGCTGCGAGACAAGGAGGTTCAAGGATTTCTGTACAGCAGAACCACTTCATTCTTCCAGGAAACTGTCACAGCAAAACACTTCTAGTGGATACGCAGATGGACTGGCAAAACAGGGCTCACGTAGTCATCAGAAAAACACCCTCCCTATCTCTGAAACAGGCTGACAAGGTAACAGCCTAAGTTGCCAATGTACCTGTTTCACAGGGGGATCTCTACCGTGACTTTAGGAGCCTGAAGTTCACCCCTTGTCTCAACAGAACATGAAAACACCATCAAATCTCATTATATACATCTGATTTGTCTTCTCTTAAAAGTCAAGGATCCTGGCACCTGGGCTTGGGAAGAGACTGCTTTGGGGTAGCTGCCCTAATACTGTTAAGTCCCCAGCTCTCCCTCTGCTGAAGTGGAAACCCGTGCAGTGCTGAGTTTCCTACCAGCACGTGCACTCCTTGCAAAGCTGAGTGCATCACATTGAAAAAGACACTGGCAGGACTGGACTGTCACTGAGGGCTCCAGTGAATGCTGTGGAAAACAGGCAGGCATCAAGGAGACTGCATCTCCTTGAAACCCCTGGCAAAAGGAACACGACTTGCTGAGGGGTCCTGGTGAGATGTACTTGAGTGTTCTCAAACTGAAGGGGCTGTGTCACCAGCTCAAGGGGAGAGGTAACACGAAGCCTGGGTTTGGGGTGTGTCTATAAATCTATAGGGACAACTGAGCATAGTCAACAATGTCTATCGTTATTATATCCTACCTCTGACTACCCCAAAATGTCTTTCCAAGATCTTTCTTTTTCCTTAATGGCGATAATTCATTCAGGGTTACAATGAATACATAGTTTCCATACTAATCAGCTCCAAGGTTAGCAAAGGATACTGTCTGCTGTTCTTGCTAATCTAAGCTAATTTATTGAAATTAAGTTAGTTTACCTGCTGACCTCTATGAAATTCAGGGTATTCCTCAACAATCCACTGTATTAGTCTCTGGGAAAATCAGCAGCAGGAGATAAGACTAATACCTTCTAAAACTTTTCTAAGCAAAGCTCCCCTGTAGCAAGGTTGTTACCCTACAGCTCCCGTCACACGCAGCACATACTGTGCTAATGGAGATGCAACACTAGCAGAGATTCTAGGTCAAGTTTCACACACTTCCAGCACAGCTACTGTGGTTTTAGGCTGGGAAATCTGAAAGAAGAGTTTATCCCTCACCGATACTGTGAGGATGTGAGGACAGTGTGAGATGACCACCTAAATTAAACACAATGCATTTTTTTGTACTGGAGATCAAGAATACCTTTGTTTCGAACATTTTGAAGTTTTCCCTCTGAGGCATGCTCATAATTCCCACTGATATCTATAACGCAATCCATGCTCCAATTCCCATTATCCTGGCACACTGCTCTCACTGACAAGCGACAGAGAGGATGAAGACAACAATAAAAGGGACTTTATTAAGGCAGGTAAAATTTCCCACAAGAGTAAGTCTTAAAATATGTATGTTAGATGAATGGACACAGAAACCACTCGCCTGAGGTTGCCTTTATTACTCAACTAAAAAGATATCTAGGAAAAAAGCTATTTCCACTGCCTTGGCAAGAGGCACAGACTGTATTTGCTCCCTGAACACACTTATTCGTAGTTTTCCCTCATTTTTTACAAACACCATGGTCTGGTCTAGCCAAAGTTTCCCCCTCTGTGGCTGACACAATTTGCAGTTTGGCTTTATCAGCTGTGCGTAAGGAAGGAAAGAAACCAAACCCAGGCTGCTCCTTGCAGCTCTCCTGCTCCTTCTCCCATCCCACCTGGACCTGCTGCACAGAGGACAAGAGGCTGGAGCAGGTTCAGCTCCCTGTGATGGAGAACTTCGTGTTCAAGGCATTTTTCAGCAAAGCCCAACGCCTGCTTCAAGCCCCTGGTGTTATGAAATAAAAGGGTCACATCCCAGCACACACCCCTGCATTTTGGGCATTGTTTTGAGATGGGATATACAAGGCAGCATTTCCAACCTGCATTTTCAAACGTGGGTCAGTCCCTAAAACTAACAGTAACAGTTTAGAAATATTTTGATTTTTAAAAAGTCTTTGTTTTCTGATCCTTTGTGTTTTCCAGCCTTAGGTTCACACTCCTGAGACTCTAATCACCCTCAGGAGAACTGTAAGTATTTCATTTTCAGACAAAATCTGGCAGTCTGGCCTAATCCCATGACTTAAGGCTGCTAAAAGAAAAAGGGGGGGTGGGGGTGGAGAGGAGTATTAAATACATAATAATGCATGAGAGCTACCAATATCCAATTCAGGATATTGGTATCCCTGTATTCTACAAGGGAGAAGCCAAAATGACTCTATTTCTAAGAACTATTCTAACACAGCAGAAAGTTTAATAAAACCCCTTAGGTTTGCATTTTACTTGCAAACGTTCTGGCAGGGTGAAAGGCCAGGCAGAGACCTTTACTTCATCTGTCACTTGACATTTTTTGGAACATCTTTGTTACTGAAGGACTGAAATTTTGCAGCAGTGAAATTTCAATGTATGGGAATGGGAAGCAAGGGCAAAGGGAAGCACAGACATACAGAAGCTCATGGAAGAGCTGCCAAACACAAGCAGAGTAGCTCCAGAGTTTATTTCACTCTACTCTCATCCCAACCATGCAAAAAACCAGAGGAAGGATATCTTATGACTGAACACTGGCCTGGAACATTTGAGTTCAATTCCCAAATATTTCATAAAGTTTCAGACTCAGTTGTCATCTTACAAATATACAAAGGAAAATAATGTTTCCTTTCTTGCACTCTTGTTCTGTCCTTTTTCTTCATATTGAGAATCTGCCACTTAATTGATATGAGCTACTTAGCAAAAGGAAGCTCTGATCTCAGCAGAGGCCTGCAGCTGCTGTAACAGCAAATCATAATCCAAACCAAATCCCACCTCAAACCTTTGCAAAAGTTCAGCTGTGGATCTGCCTTTAGGAGCAGGAACATTACTGCTGTAAACAGGCTCTGAGCCAGTTGTGAGCAGACATCCCACAGTTCTCATTCCAGCAACCTTTAGCTTTTTGACTAAAATACTTAAAGAATCTAAAAATACAGTGAGAAATAAATCACACTGCCTAAAATTCTATTTTCCCTCCCCTCAAATTTTATGCCTTTTATTCTGAAATGGAAAAATGGCAAAAGCAACAATGAAAGGGTGATTATTAATCTTTGATCCTGAGTCACTTTCTCTTACAGAGCCCTATTCTTCACCTCAGGAAGTGTGATACAGGAGCACTCCCACAGCCTGATTAAAGGTCCAGGTATGGGGTCACACAATGCACAAAGAGAGCTGCAGAGTTTCAGAGAGCAATGTGTATTTAATGTATGACTAAAGGCAAGCACGATAAAGAACGAAATAATGAACATTCCTAATGATTGCCATAGCTGTGAAACAGCCACGGAACTGCTTGAGGTAATTGTGGTGAGAAATTGAGTTGTTTGTTAAGAAAGAAATGGTCAAATCTGTTTTCCAGAGTGCTAGCCCGGGTGATTACAAAACAGAACTTGCTGGGAATGCCAACTTGCTGGAAAATGGCAGTGTGCCCTCCTCAATTGAATACAGCAAAAGGGACCTAGGTTTTAGTGGCTCACCCAAAAGCTGAGGAATTAGAATTGAAAACAACCCAGGTGAGGTAGCTAACAACTGGGATTTCAGGTTTGTCAGCAAAGAGATGCCTCCGAGAAGGGTCAGAGGTTACACCTGGAGATTTAGAAGATAATGACAGAGTTCAGACAGGCATCAAACCCATCTGGTCCCTCAGAAAGCAAATTGTGATTAAGTCCAGTTTTGAAAAGAACAACTTGGCTAAAGATGCAAAATTCATTACTTCCTAAGGAAGATGCTTACCCCAGTTCTCCCTTCTTAAATGAAAGATTAGAAGAAATATTAAAAAAAAAAAAAAAAGAAGATACCAAAGTCTGAATTTTAAAAAGACTCCACAAACAAACCAGCTGTTACAGGAACCCCACACAATCCCAGGTGACTGAAACAGCAACCCACCTGCAAGCTCTTACCACTGCTGCCTGCAAAGATTACTTTTATGGCAACAACTTTCCTACAAGGGAATTGCAGCTCTCTGAAAAGCATTGAAATTGCAGATGACAACAAAATTGTCTCTCTCTGAGAGCGGGCAGTGCAGGGAGAGCAGCAGTGTCACAGCCAGCCCACTTTGGGAATGGCATCCAAGTCCCGTCGCCCCGCATTGGGCAGGAGCCTCTCTTTTCACCAACACAAAGGAGGACATGTGAGCATGAAATCCACTTTGAGCACTGTTCACTCCACAGAGCTGAGTGTAAAGACTGCTTTGGCCTGGCCATGGTGAGGAACTGCATTTTGATGTTCACACTGTCCGAAAACACCTTTTTCCCCCTCACCCCTGAACCATTCATAGGATTTTTATGTTCAGAGTCACTTTAGGAATCCAGTTTAAGGACTTGATTCTCATTATCTAGAATTTATAGAGTTTCCAAAAGGAAAACAGCTGTAAAGATTATAGGAAATCAGTAGATTTACTGTTAATCTCCTAGTCCCTCAAGATTTCTTTATCTTTGGCCTGATACAAAAAAACAACTTTCTTTTATGAAGTCATACTTTACACTCAAGAGTAACACTGCCAAATTTTTAAGGTGGTAATCTGGCAAGAACTGGCAAAACATTAGGACAAACACAACATTTCATATGCATTTCACTAGATCTAACAGCAATTCAGGCTGTTTCAAGAACTCTGCTCAGTTTGTCAGCTGATGAGCAACTTTATAACTAATCTAAACATAAAGGTTTTATCTAAACACAAAGGCTTACTCATCTACTCTGTTAATAGAGTGGGGGGTTTTCTCTCTCAAAGAAATTTTGATTAGGCAGAACACAGAGAGAGAGTTTCCAGCCATTTAATAACAGAAACTATTACATAGCATACACTTTTCATTCAGACCTGGAGTTGGTGAAAGGTATTCTGGAAAGTCCTAAAGTATGAAAATACACTGGCTATCAGATATAATGTAGGCTGTTGTACTGACAACTGTATATGAGCAGGAGAAAAAAAAGATTTGTGACCTTGTTTCTGCATGTACCTGTGAAAAAAATCCCAACAACAAAACCAAACAAATCCCAAACAACCTCTACTTGTGAGGGCTCATGGAAAGCCATAAATCTATAAAGCTCTGACAGTCCTTTGTCTCATCTTGCTGCATATTAGGGATGTATTTCATATTCTAATTTGACTTGCAGCAATAAGCAGCCAGTACAGTTCATGCCCTGTGTGACTCACAGATTGTAGTCAAATACACTGTTTCACAAAAGGGGTGTCAAGGACACTTATCAGCATTCTAGAAAAAAACAGAACCATCTCTGATAATTCAAACACTAAAATCCCCATGCATTTTGTATCATTACTTAAAGAACTGAAGGCAGCAATGGCTACCAAAGATGAAGCACAGATATTTCAGTATGGTGGCGCTGCATTATGTTATTCTTAACCTTTTACTATTTTTTTAGTTTCTAAAAAAGCTGCTGCATCCATCTACTGTACTGGAAAATTCAGTGGCATGAATGGTGCTAAATTTAGGATGCAGGACACTGCAGCTGTGATAACATTTCGGAAGTGGAAGGCATAGTGGGTACATGACACATTTAGATAAGAGAACTATTTTTAGTCAAAATGAAGCTCAGTTTTGGCTACTTTAGCAAGTGCACTAATTTGGCTAATCACTTCAGATAGACTTTATTCCAGCTCCCATTCTCACCTACAAGGTACTGCACACTGCGACCCCTTCTCCTTATTTGTCTTTTAAAAAAATAATGGGTAAAGCAGGAGAAAAGCAAACATTAACTTGTCACATGCATTTCTGCTACCCCTTCCTAAGCATCCAGTGGTAGATACTTGGAGATAGGCCAGCGACCTGTCTAGACCACTATTCTCTGATGTAGTACAGCCATGCTCTCCCACAATTTTCTCCTCTAACCCAACTGCTTTTGTTGGTCTCCTCCAAATGGAGCAAATTATCTGCTGATCCATTTCTGCTAAGTTCAGCATTTTATTGCACCAAGAGAGAGTGCAGTCTACTATCTCTCTTCCACTTACTTCAAGCTTAAAATGTTGCTCCATGACTGGATCATTTTTCATCTTTTTTTTTTTTTTTTTTTTATCCCCTAGCAATTTCTTCCTATTTGCATCCTTTTCTCCTTTAAACACATCTTGTCTTCAGAGTGATCCATCCTGCTTTCTTAAGCCTGAGCCTGGCTTCTATAAGATCTCATTTTGACACATACTTGCCCTGTCATTTTTAGATAGCAAGTTCTCTATCACATGGAAACAGATCATTGACAGCCACACAGTAAAGTGGCAGTTTTAAAATCAAGTAAAGTGGCAGTTTTAAAATCAGAGTCCAGGCTTTCAAGTCAGGAACTATCAGGCATGTGCTTAAAAACATTCAGTATTGACTTTTATTGATAGAAAAATGTTTTTAATATATTTCAGTGAAAATCAGTAATTTGATCAAGACTGAAAGCAGTTATTTTTTGTAATATTGAGACATATTTCATTAACAAGCTGCGCACAAATTAAGGTTAATTACTTCCAAACTACTCCATACCAATTTCCCAAAATAAAAGTTTAATTTTTTTCTTTTTTGAGGAGAAATTGGCAGTCATATCTTTCAAGTACTGCTGCAGCTCTGGTCTCCAACTAGGAAAATGTAGGTGCAGTGAATCTGCTAAGCACAGTCCTAATTGTTTCATATAACTGGGGTTTGGGCATCTGCAGCAGAGCAGTAGATTTGTGCTTCTCCAAAAGCACAGAGCTCAGCAGACTGGGTTGTGTTTAAAAATGAAGCAAACTCTGGGTGCTAATGAGCCTGACCCAGCATACAGTATCCACAGAGAATTCCCAGTCCGTGGCTCCACAGAGCTTGGAGTCAGCTCTGAAAATCATAGAATGACCTGGGTTGGAAGGGACCTTAAAGATCATCCAGTTCCAACCCCCTGCCATGGGCAGGGACACCTTTCACTAGACCAGGCTGTTCAGAGCCCCATCCAGCCTGGCCTTGAACACTGCCAGGGATGGGGCATCCACAATTTCTCTGAGCAACCTATGCCAGTGCCTCAGCACCCTCACAGTAAGGAATTTTTCGCTAACATATAATTTAAACCTACTCTTTTGGTTTTAAGCCATTCCATCTTGTCCTATCACTACACGCCCTTGTAAATAGTCCCTCTCCATCTTTCCTGTAGGTTCCCTTCAGGTACTGGAAGGCCACAATAAGGCCACCCTACCCAAATATACCCACATGACCAGATTACACTCTCAGGGAAACCAACTAAAGAGCAGTGTTTTCAATGGAGTTACACTGGGAAAAAAAAGGGAAAAAACATATTTAGATTATCAGCAGTATGATGAAATTTTTCAACTCCTTGAAATTTTCCAAAGAGTCCACAGTCATATCAATGATGCCTTTAAGAAACTCAAATCTCAATACCAGAAATTAGGCCCCATTCATTATTTTTATCCCTTAATCCTGCTGAGCTCCCAGAAGATTTGTTGTACTGCATTTGAATTTCTCTCGCAGTACTTCAGTGTGCATTTTGATGGAAGAATTCCACTACCCGAAGCACAGTCTCCCAGCTTGTTACACCAACACTGCTCTCTTGTGGCAGACACTTAAAGGGAATTATTGATCCACACTCTACACACAATTTAGCTAATACAATCCAGTGGGTTAAGGGTATTTACAAAGCACCCACCAATAAAAATGGATGCTCACATTTTTGGTACATAAAACACACAAAAAGCAACAGCAGATCATTAAGTTTGTGTTACTGGATATAAAAAATTCAGGTGTTCATCCTCGTGCCTCTGTCGTTGCCAAGACTTTGCACAGAGACCGCTGATGTTGCAATTCTCTTTTCAAACCTGTTCTACTGAGACACATTTAACACAACAAACCTAACAACCATTCTGTGCATTTTTAAATGTATTTCGGAAATTCAAATCCACTCCTCAAACTGAAACACCATTGTTTCTGTCTATGAACTCTCACAGTTACCTGATGATTTGAATTCACCATTTATAAAAAAATTACTGTTTCCCAGGTATGATTCATATTAGCAGGCTAGGGAAGATAATAAAGCTAAACACATTTATTTTCTTGATTTGAACAGCGTGATGAAGACACAAATTCAATGAGCAGGAGGTCAAGTGACTACGAAGTTGCCTAAAAATGGGAAAGTGAAACCCAGACTGCAGTTCAGTTAGATAACCAAAGTGCCTAAATCATCCACAGTTTTAATGGATTTTTTTCATCTTCATGGCTCTGAGAATATCACTGATGCCCTACTGGAGCAAATCTCCTCTGGATAAACATCAACCATCGGATTTGCTACCTTTTTATTATTTGCAGATTAAAAATGAAAAAAAAGTTGTTTTCTTCACCATGGTAGGAAAGACTAATTTGTGTGTAGCATGGACACCAGCCATCAAAAAGGCAAATACCCCTTGGACAGGCATGCAAGAGCACACAGGTCTGATACTCACAGTGATACAGGTGTTATCACAAGACACTCATTTAAAACAGACACACAGTGCTCGTGACACCTTGCCACAACAGGCTCAAGGCATTGAAATGTTTCAGTAATAAAGGGCCACACTGACATCAGCAGAAC
Organism: Pachycephala philippinensis; assembly: GCA_013397055.1. Classification (NCBI taxonomy): domain Eukaryota; kingdom Metazoa; phylum Chordata; class Aves; order Passeriformes; genus Pachycephala; species Pachycephala philippinensis. The sequence continues at coordinate 629,676 of VWZT01002559.1, read as the reverse complement.
TGAGACAATCCACAACATGGAAAAAGAACTCAGCTACATGTACATATCCCAGTGTGATAACTCACTGGTTTGTTTCTTAAAGCAATTCAACACATTCTGGTAGTGACCAGAACTGAGTAGGTGGGATCACTGATGGAAGCAGGTGGTGGGTTTTTACCAGGTTACAGCTTGCCCTTCTTCTCCTCTGCCTTTTCCTTCCTTGATGCACCCTTAAACTTGCAGAACTCAAAGCTGCTTTATATTTGTTAGCAGAAACCAGAAGCCTCTACATGCAAATATCCCACTCTGGCCAACAGGTCACTCCAGCCTCAGCCTCAGGGACTGCTCTTCCAGCTCCCACACCCTTTGCCATCGGATCGTGCCCTATCCATGGGAAGGATTTCCATAACGCTGCACCTTTTGCAAGCAAGTTAACTGAGCAGCTTCCCCAGGTAGTCCCCAGGAATCAAACCTTTCTGTCTACTCAGCTTTTCCAAAAAGGTCACAACAGTGATGCCAACACTTGTTTATCCCTCCCATTGCTTCTGCTCTCTATATGAGCGCTGGACAAACACCTCAGCCAAGGCCAAGAACTGCAGCTGCAGTACCCAGCCCTCACAGCTCCTGAGGGGGATGGAAGATCCAGGGAAGCCACTGGCCAAACACATCTGCAATGACCCCAAAGGAAAAGCCAGCAGCAGCACTGCTCTGAAGCTCCCAGAAGGATGGCCCAGAGCTGATGGACAACAGAGGTTTCTGCGGTGGAAACCCTGCCCTGTTCCAGCACACACAGCTTTTTCGCTGCAGAAAGATGCAAATCCTTAAAAAGGGTCCCAGGCTAAGGCTGATTTTGCTTTGTCAGTGACAACCCACCGTGTGAGAGAACACAGGTGTCCGGTGTTCCGCTCAATTGTCATGTTTTGATTGCATCTGTCACACACTGGTAGATCTTCAGGTTGAGGGAGATGATGAGCTTTTAGTTTTCCTTTCTTACAGCTTCGCACTGTCTGCCTCTGCAGGATTGAACTTGTCAACCCAGATGCAAAATGAATGAATGGCTTTTAATCACTTTGATAATGTTAACGTTATTGCTTTGACAGAATAGCAGCAGATACAGTTTGCTGATTCAGCCACTTGTATAACGATCTAATGGGCTTTTCTGGCTAATGCCATGCTCTAAAAATATACACTGGACTAATAGATGAGCCTCTGCTATACTGAAAAACAGGCTCATTAAGACAATTCCTCTGAAAAGTGGCATTTTTATGACAAGATACTGAAGCATTTAATTACCCTCTATCCTGACAGAGCTGAAAGAAATTAATTAAAGAGAAAAAAACCCTTTGCAGCAATGTAGAAGATCCTGAGGTAGGAAAAGATGCCAACAGTCAGTAGTGTAAAGGGAAATCTGAGAAGTGTATGGCTGTTTCCCCAAAGGAAACGGTCTGTTGATAGGCCACAGACTGCCCTTCATTTACACCGAACAGAAGGCCAGGTTCCGAGAGGGGGCTTGTCATTACAGCACAATTAATTTTCCCTGCTCTAGTCTGCGCCAGGAGAATATCGGCTGCTGCTAAAGGATGGGGAAGGCGGAGGTTTGGGAAGGCAGGAGAGACCTCGGTGATATTTGAGGTAAGAGACTTGTTTTCACTGCAGAGTTAGCCTGGATTATCCTTCCTTAAGCTCATTCCCTGCTCCCCAAGAGTACGTAAGGAGAGCCAGCAGCTCTGCTCAGACTGCACCAAGCGCACGGCGGCTGGCCCGGAGCTTTCAGCAGCACTGGCACAGGGGAGTGTTGTGCCGGGAAGCAGCTTTGGGTGACTCCGGGTGCAGCCTGCAGCCAGCTGCCTTGGCACGACCTTGGCGACAGCACTGGAGCGCCCGCGCAGATGGCATTAGCTCAGTGTTGTTGCTGGCCCTGCCATCAGACACAAAAACAAACCTTATGCAATCCCTGTCACTTTTGGGGCAGAGAGCTGCTCCTGCCTTTGCTCTACTTCCTGACAGAGCTGTCTGTGCAGCAACATGGGAAAACAGATCAGAGAAAAGACTTTGAATCTTTTTGTAAAAAATCAACCAAATAACCCCCCTACTTGTTTTATGATTCATTTTTTTCCTTCTCAAGCTTTATTGTCTCTCATTCCAGCTCACTGCTGCAGCAGTGCCCTTGTCGACACCCAGAGAAAGGTGGAGGGGTAGGAAGAGGGCCTTGAGGAGGAGACTGCTAAATCCTGCTTAGGCAGGGCTGGTATCACATGAGAAGTCCACAGCCTGTGTTATCCCCACTGCAGCCTCAAGGCACATTTCCTTACAAAGAGTTAACACTTAATCAGGCTAAAGACTTGTGCATGTGAGTGCAGGCTAAGTCAGCAGCCTGGCTGGACTTCCCAGTGGTTCAGAGGTGAAGACAGGCCCACAGTGACCATGAGTGGAGCAGATGGAGTTTTCCCTCCCGTGAAGAACAGCTCCACTGGGCACTGAGAAACCATCAGCTGCTCAAAGCAGCGTCCTTTAGATGTTTCCTTTACGGCAAGTTCCAGACTTAAAAGAATCATGGGCCGTGGCCTGTGTGCCACACACAGATTGGGCCTCCAGGCCACAGTCCTTTCTAGCAGCTCTCCTTCCATTTCTATCACAGGCTCACGTGGGTGGCACAGCAGGGAAAAGAATCTCACAGAATAGGTGGAACTTCAGTTGCTCAGACAGCCTGTGCCAGCTTGTCCAACAATGAAATGAGGTTGATTATTTTAACCCTTTTGCTATTTCACTGTTGGATCGCTGTTCCAAGTCAGCAATGTGTGCCTGGCTTCGAACCCCAGTGACAGAGTCACCCTGAGCAGCCCACTGGCATGACCAGGAGAGCACACACCCTCCAGAGTCAGAGGTTCACTCTGCCAAAAGCAGTGAAGCACATGTTACTCTGCATTTAATTCTCGTGTGTGTGCAAAAACTGGGGTTTTTCCATTGTTGGCACAAAAGCACAGCCACACACAACTGTTTAGTTCAATTGTTTAGAGAATTTTCATTGTTTTAAATACCATGGTCCCAGCAAACAAACAGATAGCCAAGTACCCCTCTACAAGTCCTAATCAAGAGCTGAATTCCAGCCACAGCGTTAGAGGGCAGACTGTAGGTATTGGTATCAGCAGGAGATGCACGGGGTAACAGGACACCACAAATACTTCAGCCAAGGACACACCTACACTCCCTGCCATCCCGGCAGATGCCCCTGATCCGCGTGCCTTGCTCCAGAGGCACATCTCACCGGCGTGGCGCTCACAAACAGCCAATGAGGCATGGGACACGCGTCTGTGACCAACACTCTGCCCTGGGAACACCGCGGAAGAACAGGTAATTGGCCACATGGGTGAGTGTGCTGCTAAAAAGATCAAGAAGCAATGAACTAGATGGTCCCCCTAGTGCTTCCCTGCCTTTGGCTGTCACTGGGAAGTTGGCATGAGAACGCCCCTGCTCGCTCTCACCCTGCTGCCAGTGGAGCAGAGTAGCCCCGCACCTACTGCATATTCCTGCCTGACTGGGAAAGGTGACCCTTTCTGGCAGGAGAGAGGCTGCAGCAGCTGCCTCTTTGCCAGAGCCACTCCTCACTAGCACAGTCAACACCTCTGTCCAAGATGTACAACATTCTTATTACTGCAGTTAACAAAAAGAAGCAGCTGTTCAAACACTGTATTAGTGGCAAGTGCTGATACTTTGAGGAAACATATCCAACTAGAAAATGTTCAGCACATCCCTTCCCTCCATCATAGAGGATAAGAGAAGGACTGAAAACAGCTGAGTGGACATAAAGAGCTCACAAATGCCTTATTAATAAGTGTGTTGGATCTAATGATCTGTGAAACTGAAATGAGATTATTTGGATTATCTCATCAAACAAGAATAATAGCAATAGTAACCGGGTAGTAATTAAGAGTGGGCCAATCCAAGGACAAACTAAGTAATAAGGCCGAAAGACTCTTAATTAACACTCTGCTTGTTTGTGTCTATACTTCTACACCCAGAATTTATGAAGAAATGAAAAACAGTGGCTAATAAAACTGCCTGATTTTAACAACCAGAAAAGAAGCCACTGGCTACCCACACCTGTATGGAGCATTCAGTCTGAAAACTAAACAATGACTCAATGGTGCTATTTGGGCAGAGCCAGCCCTGAGGAAATGAAAACATGTAGCCAAAATGTTAAACTGTTTTCAAAGGCTCAGCAATTAGCAACCAGCTCCGGGCAAATCTGCAAGGCAGGAGCAGAACAGAAACAATCCATAATCTCAGCCTTTCTCAGGCTTTAACCACCAGCCATCCAACCTCCCAACAAAAGCATACCTTCTCCTCAAAGCCTGAGAGCAATTCCTGAAGGCTTCAGTGCATAATTTAAAGCGAAACAGCACATGAATTTTACCTTTTAGGCATTGTTTATATGTAAGTATCAGAAGCTCTTTGGCTCAGGCCAAAGAACAGGACACGTCTGCAGGCTCACAGGGACGGATGGGGCATGAGGGATTAAACATGACAGAATCAGCCTGAGTGGCATTAGGTCAAAAGGTCCCTAGTGTTGAAGCCTGAAGTAATTACTGTTGTGCAAAACCCACTGCTCCCTTTGCCTTCCCTAAGTACTCGTTGTTTAACAGGAAAAGCAGGCACTATAACATATAGTGCAGTCCTAAAAGGCTTTCCCAGGGGATTGGACAAACGGATCCGAAAGGTGAAGACAAACTGCTCCAAGGCCTTGGCACACAGCACTGTCCTCTCCTGGCTTTCCTAAGGAAGCATGATGTGGCTTCACTTACTGCCCCAGAGTCACTGAGGCCACACCACAGCCCAACACACACCAGGGACTGCATTTACCAAAAGAACTTAAAATGTCAGGACACAAAGCGTTTATCTCCCTTTAAGAATTCGCTTCCACATACTGAATTATTAACATTAGCAAAGAAAGAGAAATAAAATGGTAATTGAAGGAAGGTACCCTGAAGAAAGGTGTCTTTGTTAATGGACTTATTGCATCAAGAACAGGAACTGCACCCGTACATAACACACTCATCATTCTCCGTAGAGAATGGTGCAATTTGAATCTTGCTTTTGTAGCAAATTTGAACTGTGAAAGAACCATAGGGGGTTTTAATTAATTGGAAAAATGACAATGGCTTATAGACATTTGAAAGATAAAGAGAAAAAAAAAATACAAACCAAATGACTGCTCAATTACCCTCAAGGGTAAAGAGGCAGACTAACATATGAAAAGCACTCAGAGTAATTCAAGACTGAGGGAAGAAACATTTGAATAATTAAAAGGGGAAAAATTACTCTACTAAGAAATTTGGGGTCCCTCTGAGAGGAACTACAACACTGCCACGTATAAAACTAATTATCCTAATTTTCTGTTTGACTTGCCCCTCACTGGGCTGCTTGGGCTGTGGCCTGCATCCACGCAGGGCAGGCCAGGGCAATGTCTCTGTACCACAACTCCTTTCTCTTGGCTTTCCCCCTTTTTATCACAGACCTATGTGGGTCACATAGCAGGGAGGGGAAGAAAGTCTCCCAGAAAAGGCATTGGTGGCAGCAGCCTGCTGCTACGGGGACTACAAAAACTCATCTCATGCACAGTTTCCCAGATTTGCTGGGTTGGTGACACCAGCCAGGCATGGAGGGAAAGCTGCTGAAGTGCCAAGCCTCCTCCAGCACGGCGCGAGCTGCGTGACCCACACACCCACTCACTTCTGTGCTGCCTTGAGCCAGCTGTCAGGCAGAGCTGAACCTGCAGTCGGCATGACAGCAAAGAGCATTTAACAGATACGTGTGCTGCCAGGGATCCTCTTCTGCCTCCCCTTCCTGCACCACCTCTATCCTTGGGTCAGATCTGCTGTCTGCAGGCCGAGCCGCACCTGCAGACTGGATTGCAATTCCAGCAGCATCAGGCTGCTACACCAACGCTGCTCAAAGGGTAAACTGCACCCTGCATTGCTACTGAGAGAACTTCTGCGTCCCCTTTGCTGGGCGGTGGCAAACAGTGATGCCAAAGGTGCCAGTGGCAGGAGAGGAGAAGAGGATCAGGTAACAGAAAACAGCCACACGCCTGGTGAATAGGGAATAAATCCAAAGTGCACAGATACAGAATCATTGTTCTTCATGAGATCTTCGCCCCTTAGAGCGAGTTGAAGCCGAAATGAACACGTGTGAGGCTTGGCACTTTCTCCAGCCGTGGAACTGGGGAATCTTTAGAAGATCGCCAGGATACACTGGCTTGGAGGGGAAGTGATGGAAGAGACAGCGCTCAAACTACATCTGACTGGCACAGATCAGAGAAAGTTACAAACAACACACAACAGGACTGACATACTCCCTGATGAGATTCTGTGCTTTAATGAGTGCAGGAGTACACAGGGACTAGGGAGCAGAACGAAAAGGCCACTGCTTGAAATACCCAGCACAACCTAAGCCATGGTCTGTTACTGGTGTTGTGGCCACAAAAATGTGGAGTGATGCCACTACTGCAGACCTCCAGGACAACTACACCTTAACACTTCTTCACAGCATCTGTATCTTCCCATGAAAAATACAGAGGAAGAGGGAGTTCCATACTATCTCCCAGCTCACAGGAGAGGAAATATTAAGACTGAAAATACACCACCTTGTGTGCTTGTGCCTACTCTGTAGTCTGATGCTAATACAGCTTTCTTTCACTTCTAACACATTTTTAACACAAATGTTTAAGGATTGAAAGTCAGGATGCTTAGAGAAAGGCTTATTACTCGGGGTATTGTGCCTAATAAAAGTTCTGCATTTTGACGCTGGCCGGCACACATGCAACATGTTCTAGGGTTGCTTTTAAGCAAAAATTCTCACTTATTTGCAAGAGTCTGGGGGATGGAGCTTTGTGCAATCCACAAAGTGCCCCTTGTGGAAGTTCCCATGCAGGCTGCTGAACCAAATCCAGTAATGTGTCTGTGGAAGCACCCCTCTAAATCAGCACTTCAGCACATCTGCTTTACTGTTGGTACTGACTCTTGCACGGCCCACCTCTGCAGCTGTCCAAAACTGCTGCTCAGTCCCTTGTGCTTCCAGAGTGAGCCATTGCAAAAACATCAGAGTGGAGTCCAATACATGTGCTGTTATATCCACTACTGCTGGGTAAACCTCGGGTTCACCATCCCAAATACCATTTCCCTTGACCTTCACTGCAGAGTAAGTGACGGGGCAGAACACTCCAGTTTAACCTGGCTGTCAGTGGCATGTTGGAGCAAAAACCACGAGCTTGTACAGGACAGTGGAAGGAATAATCTCAGCCTAAACTGCAAGCTACATAAACAGTCCTAAACTGCTGCGTGCTGTGGGATTATCCATCAATGTGAGGAACTGCAGCCAAAGCCTGTGTTTTGTTAGACCATATCTATCATCGGTAGCTGCAGTGTGACATTTCCGATTACAGCTGCTTTCAGAGGAGCTTTGCAATTTTGTTGGGCAGACAAACCTAATTGCTGTTTAATACCAAACAACGCTGCAGCAGGACATGATTGCTTTGCTTAAATAACATTGTTCCATTAAACTGCTCAGATTTAACCCTATTAGTTGGATCTCTGAGTCAGAAGCAAGGCTGACAGGAATCATTCCATGAAACAGAATTTCTTACTCGACTGATTTGCAGCTCTCAGAGTTTTATTAAACAGCTGCAGAAGGGACTGATCTCTGCTAAGAAGAGGAGACACAATTTCCAGAGATCACTGAAACATAGGCTTTATATACTTTAAGGAAAATCCTGTATATTTGGCAGCCTAATTGAAGGGATTATTGTGCAGGAATTTACCACAGAACTTCTACGTGAAGAAGTTTCAAATCTGAGGACTGTACAACAGGGCCAAGCTCCTAAATTTTCCTGCTTTTTATATCCTCTTTTGCTACATCCAAAGCTGCCATACACAGAAAGACAAGCTGACAGCAGGAGACCAGATCATGATCTGCTCTGAGCTGACAGGAGCATTGAGATATGGTGCCCCACAAGAGCACAATCACGTAGAGAAATCTCAGAGACAGAGCTGGCTCCATTTCCCTGGTGCTCCTTTAAGGAAGGAGGGTCCAGCCCACTCCCCACTCTGGGCAGGAAGAGGTTGGGGAATGGTTCCCTCCACTCTAAGCCTTGTACATACATGGGTGCAAAAGGGATTATTTTAACTGCCTGCTGTTGTCCACCAAGAGCCACGCTCTGGGATCCTGTGGCAGGAGTCAGTGTCCCCAGAAGCCTCTGAGAAATGCCTCCATGCTCAGCTCTGCACCACTCCCCACAAAGGCCGTTTACATATAAACACCCAGCTCTGCTCAAAGCACAGCTACCACAGGCTCACAGGCAGGACACAAGACTGGGATCCAGGACCTCGGAGCTGGTGCCAAGCTCTCCTACTGCCCCAAGCAAAGTCCTTCACTGCTTTATGCCTCTGTCACCCTGCAGAGCTGGGGGGTATCTACTCTGTTTTCACACAAACCACTGAATTTATGGGTCAAAACTACTACATTAGAGCTGGACATCAGTGAAATGTTGTTTCTGCAGCATCACACTTGCAACACTCACATTTGGTGAATTCCAGAAAACTAAACACTGTCCGGAAACTGACTATTCCCAGGTCATTACACAACACTCACAACCACTGAAACCGTCACCTCCTTGCACATTACCAGGAATGTTATTTGTTAGCAAGGGCTTTATTTGTTAATCATATATTATTTTGAGATCCTTGCTTGATTAAGACTACCTAAATACTGTTTTAAAATATTATTCTTGTATTGCTTGTCAGATACAGTACTGAAAACAACAGAACTATATCAAAAGAGAATCCAGACCTGAATCTACTGCTGAAGAAAATTATCAGGAATAACTACCTAAGTGATGTGTGAGGAGATACCTGTAGCATGAGTTTGAGGTGTAAATGGAATACCCAAAATAATAGATAGATATTTCTCCACCAGCAGTTTCTGAGAATTTATCAATTTATAGTCCTAGTTTTGCCAAGGCCAGCAGAGCTGAGCAAGATCAGATGGACTTACCGGAAAAAAAAAAAAAGGCAGATACTATAGTTTTTCTCTAACAACAAAGCAACAGGAAAAGCAACCTCACAAGGAAACAATTTCTTTTATAGCCTGTATTTCACAACAGCTTTCAGTGTGCCCCTGTGTCCACTAACATATATTGTACTGAAAGATGTTTCCATCCCCTTTCTTGCAAATCTCAAATGCCTTCACCATCAGAACTGGTCCTCTGAGATTCGGATCCTTCCCAAGTTCATTTAACCTGATTAATTTTTAATGGCTGTCACTGGTTTCTTCACCCAGTCAGTCAGCAGCTCCTACAGTTCAAAACACCAGTCACCCTCTTCCCACTCCGGCACAACACAGGGCTCAGGATCTACAGAAATTATTCATCTGCATCAGAAAGAACTTGAAGGAGCTGTAAAAGAGATTGATCCCTGACAGCTGCACTAAACTTGAAAGCCCCTTCCTGACTCTGAAGAAGGAGAATTCTGACCTGAAAAGGGGTCTTGAGTGAGCAGCCTCAAAGGGAATAAAATATCAGCCTGTAAAACCAGCAGCCACTAGAAAACTCAGGTGATCTTTTAATGTAGGTACACCTCTATCCTCAGGCACAGCCAACATAATTACTTGCCACCCAGTATTTCAGCTCAGGGGTTGAGGTAACAGGCTGGGCTTCATTTCCTTTGCCCTAAACACTGAGTGAGCCTCCAGAAAGGGGCTGCCAGTCCTTCTCTAGTCACCGGGCCCTGTAGCACAACGTACAACGTGTAGTTTATCCTCACATCCAATACATATTACCGTACCATTAACATTATCCTTTCTTATCGATTCAGCTCCAGTTACGGCTGCGTCTGTGCTGGGTAACATCTCCGATAAATCCTGTGGTGAGAGGAAAGCACTCACACTAATCAGCAACACTGTTCACTACAATGTTTATAGATTTCTAACCAGAGGTAAAATTCATCCTGAAAGCAGGAGAGGGGGGAGAGAAAAAGAGGGAAGCCTTCATTTATCCAACTGCAGCTATGTCCAGAAATCTTTGGAAGCAAGAAAAGGACATTCACGGACATACCACTAGCGCAGCAAACACTGTGGAAGCATTTCCCGCTGCCAAGATATGTGCTGGCGAAGGAGGGAGGTTACCAGGGCACAGCCACGTATTGTCATGCAAATGTGCCGAGTTATTGAAGGGACTTCCCAGCAACAGCCGCATTTTTTCACGAGCTTGATCCCAGCATTGAAAGGGGAACAAAACAGCTGCATGAACGTGGAGCAGCATTAGCCTGAGCCAGAATCACCAGCTATCCCAGAGCCCGGCGAGTACCGAACCTGCCTTTGGTGAATTCCATAGGCTCTACTGCTCTTTATTTAAATGGGAACGGGGAAAGAAACCGGCCCTTGAGCCCCGAGAAACACGTGAGGTGCTTTTTAACAACATCGTGTTTCATGATCTGTAAGTGACACTGAAAACAGTGGAAGAAAGTGACACACAAACCATCACTGTGAAAAAAAACAGTGCACTTTTCATGCACTTTTTGCTATTTGGTATTAACTTGCAAGCAATGATTTTGAGCTGAAAATTAAAATGCACAGTGGCAGAAAATGCAACTGGAAACAAGCTGTTTTTCAGAAAAAACAAAGCAGAGTATATTTGGAGCTCTAAATTTATAAATCCAAGTAATTTCTTGCCTTTTCTGATTGTCATTACTACAGCTTGGTTTATTTGCCCCCCTTTCAGCTAAACAAATGCATGGTTTCCAGCACTGGCAATGATTTAACAGCAGAATAACTGGTGTTCAAGTTTCCTTACTTGAAATAAATGACTAAGGCTTTTTTCATTTTTCACAGAGGCACCTGTGAACAGGAACTGTCGATCAGAAAAATTCAGAGCTAAAAGGTGGTTTATTTGCCTCCACAACAGAACCAGTCACACACCACCAAAGCCTTCAGAATAAAGAGATACCTAGCACTAACAGAGTCCTCTGGCCACGACTGAATCAAAGCTTTCCTTTAAATCCCTGTCAAGGTTAATCCTTTTCATACTTAACAGTCACCTTTCAAATGCTTTCCTAGAAATAGAGGTAAAAACTGCACATGGCATCTATTGATTTAACCAAAGACCTTTCTGGACTTACCATTCCAGGTTGAAGTGAAGAAAACATGAAGTTGTGTTCATACACTTGAGCACTGCCCTAGCTGACCCAAATCAGGGTAGGCTAAACTCGTGTTACCTAAAGGAAAGGAAGAAAACGGGCTTGACTGATTTGCAAAAAAGAGGGTAAATTCCTTAACAAAAACTTGGACACACATCCAGAGGTGTCAGGGCAAATTGCACAGAGACTTGGGGGAGTACAGGTAGAAGGCCCAAGAAAGGCAAGAGAGGGAAGCCCTTCATACTCCCTAGAAAAAACGTGGATTAGAAGGAAATACGTCGAATTGGAAAAATCGATTATTAAAAAGGTAAACTTTTCTAATCCATGAAATAATGGATAGGAAAAATCTGTATAGAAAAAAACACCTAGAGCCTGAAGAATGGCCATGAGCCATCTCCCTGTGCCTCATCCACTGCAGAACTCAATTCTTTAGACCTAAGGAAACCGTTTCTCTCCTTACCACCCTCAGCACTCCAGTAGTGACTGCAAGAACCAGGGTTTCTCCTTAAAACCTTAGGACAAGCCTTCCCAGGGAACAGCTCTGCCACAGGAAAGGGTGCCTCAGCAGTCAGTCTCAAACCCAGCTGCTGATGAGCCAAAGGGAAGCAGGCTCTGCCATGCACCCCAGAACCCTGGAAAAGTTGCAGACCTGGCAAGGATTTAAGCCCTTTAGTGGGAGGCTTTGGTGAATCAAGCCTGCCACGAGAGCAAGCCTGGTGTGGAGCAGCAGTGGCCTTGTGGCTGCTCCTCTCTGGAGAAGGAAGGGCCAAGAGAGATGGAAGTGGGGGAGGCTGAGAGCTGCTTTCTGATGTGTGCCCCAGCACAAAGCAGGAAAAAACTCACACTGGGATAGGGAAAAAATAAAATCATCATCATCATCCAGATTTGTACCTGCTGGGAGAGCAAAAAGTGCCGCAGGAGGAAAAGGCAATGCTGGAAATTTGTAAAAGGCTGCTGGGAATAAGGCAAAACCAGCATTTTTGGGAGGTTAAATCAAAGCAATGAAGCCATAAAGAGATGTGACTGTGACAGGAGAAAGCAAGAGGGCAGTAGGGCCCAAAGCCTGAGAACACCCGTAGTGCTAAGGGAGAGAGAAGCCAGAGTGGCGCCTGGAGATAACCATGAGGCAGGGACAGCTTGTGCTAGCCCTTTAAAAAAATCAATTCTGAGCAACTGTGTGCACATCTGGATTTATCCCCATTATCCCATCTCTCCAGACAAGAGAAGTTACAGTACCTTTACAGAGAGCAGAAGAAAGACTCCATGAACCCTCCTGGGCAGCTGGATCACCAGTCCTGAGCTGCCCGGGGCAGTTGTGGTGCTCAGAACACGGCAGAAAACTTAGCAGACTACCTGAGAGAGTTTCACTGTCACCCAGGCACAGCCCTGTACCACAAGTGATGAACTTACTTGATGCTTCCAAGTGAACCTTTTCCTCCTGGAGCACTTCCTTCTTCACATTGCCCAGTTTCGTGGGTTCCACGTGTCTGCCCCCAGGGAGGATTTACCCCTGCCAGAGCTTGCCCCCACTGTTCCCACAGCAGATAACCTTGGGGTTGCCCTAGGGCAAGGAAGCTCAACTTCTGCTGTGGCTGTCCTGGTAATCCAAAGGGCACGGGATGGACAATCCTGGGCTGCAACAAAAGCAGTGTGTCCAGCAGGCCAAGGCAGGGGATTCTGTGCCTCTGCTCTGCTCCAGTGAGACCCCTCCTGGAGCACTGCATCCAGCTCTGGGGTCCCCAACATAAAAAAGATGTGGAAATATTGGAGCAAATCCAGAGGAGGACCACGAAGTTGGTAAAAGACTGGAGCAGCTCCCCTATGCAGACAGGGTGGGAGAGTTGCAGTTTTCCAGTCTGGAGAAGGGGTTCTGTGCAAACCTCACAGCAACATTCCAGGATCTGAAGGGGACCTACAGGGAAGCTGGAAGGATACTTTGTCAGAAGCTGTAGCGATAGGACAAGGAGCAATGGGTTCAAACTGAGAGGGGAAGTTTAGGTTACGTGTTAGGAAGAAATTCTTTGCTGTGAGGGTGGTGAGGCACTGGAACAGGTTGCCCAGGGAGGTTTTGGCTGCCCCATCCCTGGAAGCATTCAAGGCCAGGTTGGATGGGGCTCTGAGGTGTCCCTGCCCATGGCAGGGGGCTGGATGGTCGATCTTTAATGTCCCTTTCAATGCAGGTCATTCTGATTTTATGATTAATCCTACTGAGGACAACTCACCTAAGCTAGCCTGTATGTTTAGAGGAAATACAGAATCTCAAGCAACATAAGCAGTGGAACTCTGAGCCTAACAGTACAATTGCAACACCATTACCATTCCTCAACAAGAGATATGGTGCACCTCTCTTTTTCCATCCTCAGGGACACCTTCAGCTCCAGTGAGCTCCAACCAGCTCCCAAAGCCCCTGGAGCAGCTGGCACCTCCGAAATCCTTCCCGTTCCCGGGCAGGGAGCGGCGGCCCCGCAGGTGGCGCTGCTGGGTACACGGAACCGGCGGCACTCTTGGCTCCAAGCGCCACCTCCCGGCCGCTTTCCCTATTTACACACAGGTATTTGGGAACGGGGAGCAAGGTGTGTCCCGGGCTTTTCTGATGGAGGATGGTGCTTTAACGCGTACCAGACAGCAGCACTTGAGAGTGCAACTGGAATGCTTCACTTTTCTCTCTAAACTCTTAATCACACGTCTATATTTAGCTTTGCAATTCCCAAGAGGAATCTCGTTTTTCAGTGAAATCCAAGTCCCACTTGTTATGATCTAGATAGTAGCTGCTACACTATACAAAAATGACATGGCTTAGATGAATCTATTAAACTTTTCAAGACGATGAAAGTAATGCACCCACTTAGAAGCAAGTCACAACAACCAAGAGTAATTCCATTTACAATTTTTTCTTAGAAAAGGAGAAAGCTGTCAGTCTATTTTCCATTCTTCTCCAGCAGAAAGGCGACTCCTCAGGTGAAAGCCATTACAACCTTCGCAACTGTGACTATGCAATAGCTCTTGACCTGAGGGTTTAGGGAAAAGTAGTCTAGTAAAGACACACCATCTGAAAAGAGCTAAAACTGCTGTCCACATTTACTCAAATCTCAAAGATTATTCTTAAACTCACTTACAAATGACAGCAAGTTACTGCCAGGAACTGGCTGAGATCTGCTTAAGTTTTCTGCACAAGCAATAGCTCCACATGACCTGTGATGAAGTAATTAACCTCTTCAATTTTGTTTCCCTAACCCCTCATCTCCTGCATAATCCCTTCTGCAATTTGTGAGTTTCCAAATCTCCCTACTGTCACTGCTTTCTCCCCCAGTTCTTGTGCAGGACACCAGAGGCACAGCCCCATGAGAATGAAATGCATCTGCAGTGAATGACTAGGGCACTTGACTAACTCGAGGCTCTCAGACCATAAAAAACCAAATCAGTTTGAGCACAGACACCAACGTCCAGCTGGTGTAGCACTGCAACAACCACCACCCAGATCTGATACTGCAGGACTGGAGTATGGAAATCACAGCCACATGTCTGCTTCACCTGGAAAACTTTCTGTTTTCATGCAGCTTCCTAAAACAAGCAGAAGCTTCTAAGACACCAACCATTTAGAGACAACACGAACTCAGGTAACGAAAATTTATTCTTTCAGTAAGTCAAAGCCAGCTCTTACGCGACCAGGGCAGAAGCTGTCGATGATTCACTAAAAAGAGAAAGGAGAGACAAAAGAAATATTAATTGCAGAGGCAGTTTTTCAAACTAGTTATTAAGAACAAAGCTTCAGTTAAAAGTTTTAACTATCAGTTAACTACCAGCAGCTAAACCACTGTTTAAAAAGTTTTATGGCCTAAGATTTCACTTGTACTTTTACAACACAAATCCTAGGGTAACAGCACAAACCCATGCATTTAAAAACCTGACTAGCTGCACTTGAGTCTTCTTAGAGAAACAAGGCTAATCCTAAAATCTATAGAAATTCTATGGTGGTTACCTCTCATAGAGAAAAGCTACAATTACTTGCCTTTTTGCCACAGCTACATTTCTCACTAAGTTTTGAAAGTGACATGAACTATAAAGGTATCTGAGAACCAAGACCACAGTTCAGAGCGTTATAAAAATTGCCTGGTAGTGACTTCATTCGTTGTGATCATGATTTCTATCCAGGACTTTTAACAGTCATTTCAACAGTCGTAACACTCAGCAGTAAGTTTCATTAATTTATCAGGTGAATTTATCAGTAGATTATGTATGAAAACACCCATTCTCCACTACCTGGGTTACCTACACATCTATCACAGTGCACTCTTCACCCTCTGAATAACAGGCACAGCACAGTTAACAAGACATTGCAGTTTTCAGTGCCAAGAGGAATGCAGGAGAAGACTTACTACTTCCAGTTGGGTGGCAGCACTCTCTTGGTTTTGTAGTAGCGAGCCAACCTATGGATCCTGCTCTCAATCAGAATCAGGCGGAACTTGGCATCTTTGTCCTTGAAAACAAAGTTAAATTACAACCCCAATGTTACAACTACTTGGAATTCTCAATGTAGAATTCAGATGAGTTTCACGAAAGCAACTAATCACATCTACTGCTAAGAATTTCACATTTCCATTACCAAAGCTTCAGTGAAGTCAGAGCAGGACCAGAAACACACGGTTTAAACACTGCTTTTAAAATCCTTTTCACAAAGACCATTCTCCTTGATCAAAATGCCTCCCCAGCCTCAGAAGTTTACTCAAAGGGGAGCTAACAGCACACAAAGAGTCTTTGCTTTGCCAAGCTGTACATGAACTACTGTGTGATTTAAAAACACAGACACTGAGTTATCTAATTAAAGGGGCACTCACCTTTCTGTTTCTCTCAAGATGCTTGCGAACAGCAACTGCTTTCTTGATCAAGTGATAAAGATCCTCTGGGAGGTCTGGGGCCAGTCCCTTGGATTTAAGGATTCTCAGAATCTTGTTGCCAGTTACAAAGCGAACCTGGGCAACACCGTGGGAATCCCTCAGGATCACACCTGAAACAAACGTTTACATCTTACACTGAAAAGGAAAAGCATCCAAGCAAATCTTGTGAAACTGACCTTACAGTTACAAGCTACCCAAAAAAAGGTCTTCTCCAAGTTAAAAAATTTTCTAGTGGAAACTGAATAAACAGTAGAAAATAAGTGAGCAAAATACAACTTAGAGAAGCTGAAACACTTTATCTGGTAACATTTAAAAGACAAGTAACCCACCCATCATGCTTAGGCAGGTAACATATGAGGTGCTACCACACTACCGGAAAATTTTCAACAGGACTCATTAAAGCTACGTATTCAATCACTCTAGAAGGAATTAACATTGCTTTCAGGATTACAATAATAAAAAAATTCATTTACACAGCACCTACTTACACTGCATACACAGCTCATGACCATATAAAGCTGTATCATGCAAACACTTCAGCTCTGAAGGGCCCAAACCCTAGAACCAGTCCATGATGCAGCTGCAGTGCCTGGCTCAGTAAACTCTAAGCACAGGACTGCTGGTATTGGAAAAATTCCTCCAGGAAACTGGGCACACCAAGCTTCCCTATAACACCTATTAGTGGCCATTCCTAAGGACAGGCTATAAGATTATACAGATGCTTCAAGTCTTCCACTTAAAAAAAAAAAAAAACCAACCCACTACCTCAGCAAATATGCTTCTTGCAAGACCAACACACATGATGTCCCAGTGTTGGACTTGCTGATCCTTGTGGGTCCCTTCCAGCTCAGGATATTATCCTAGGACTCTTAGTGATATCCACAGTGAACACCAGAAATGCTGTGTTCTCTTAGCATGTCATTTATTACAGGCTGAAGGAACAATTATGGTATTAGTTAGAAAAACGTGGGTTTGTCCCCATTCAGGAGTGGTTTTATAATCCTTACCAATCTGGGAGGGAGTCAGGCCTTTTTTAGCCAACTTGTAGATCTGCTCCTTTACATCATCAGAAGTAAGTTTCAGCCACTAAAGAAAATTAGAAAAAAAGAGCCAAACTGATTAACACTGCTTAATACAGAGGCACAGGCTAGCTACATGAAAACTTAATAAATGGTAGAAATAGATGCTTTGCAATGCTTGAGAAACAGTCAAGAACCGAAATTGCACTTTTAATGATATAGAAAGTTCTAAACATATAATAAACCTACAGTACTAGTGAAATGTCATGGGGGAAGGCAGAGGTAAAGACGAGAGTCTCCATTTTAAAAACTCCATAAAGCCTCCAACCAACTCTTTGTCATCATTTCAATTTAACTGCCACACCAGAAGCACAAATCCAATGTTACAGACAAAAAAAAAATCACTGCTCTTGGGAAGGAATTCTTTACCTAGGCCTTTTGACAACTACAAAATTGAGACCCGTTTAGCCAGCTCTCAGTAAAGTACCTACAGAGATAAGGGAAAAATCAAGACTTTAGGTACAGTAATTAATTAAAAAATGAAAGGAACCTACCAAGATAGGACTGTGTCTTTTCTATTAATTTTCTACTAAACAGTACTGATAAAGCCACTGCTTCCATGATAATTAAGGGGAAGACGACACCAACAAGTTAGGTAATCCTGACCTCCCATGAGCTACAGAAGCTCCAAATTTTTTTTTCTTTTTAATACTGCCACAGTATGAAGCAGAAAAGCACAGCAAAAATAAACACGGAAGTGCTCTAAAGATTACAATTTAAAACAGAAATAAATAAAACTAAACAAAAAAACCCCCACAGGATTTTTAAAACAAATATAGCATTTGATCATCCTAATTGTTATTGAACTGTTTAACCATCAGCAGTACTTCATGCAGCTTATTACCTTACTTTAAACTGCATGTATTTGAGATTTTGTGCTTAGATTTATGTTCTCATTTCACTGTTTTCACTCCATGCTTTTCCACATGCACCACAAATTGTTCTCTCTGTTGACAAACAGATCCTCCAAGAAATGATCTTGCAAAGGAGGACAGCGAAAGCCCTTTTAAGTGGAAGTACCCTGAAAGAACTAAGAGCGCACCAAAACTACCCTGACCAACAAATTAGTTTAAGTATTTTCGAAGGCAATCAGTTTATTCCACAATTACAGACTCGAGTGTGAAAACAATGATTTAATCTCTAGGAATTATCAGCATACAGACTAGAAGTATTTGAAGAAGTACTTAAAGAGAAAAAGGTATGAAGAAGAAAAGAGACTTCTTCGCCAAACGAACCATCTGGCCAGTAAAAGGCACTTGCTTCCTCAGTTTCCTAAGGATCATCTCAGAACCAGGGAATTGTTAGGGCTGGGAGGGACTTCTGGGGATCATCTAATCCAACCCCACTTTCCCCCCAAAGCAGGGCCACCTAGAGCAGATAACACAGGAGCGCATCCTGTGGGTGGGTTCTGAATGTCTCCAGAGAGAGAGACTCCACGATCTCCCTGGGAAGCCTGTTCCATCACATGCCGAGGAAGCATTTACACAGGCCATAATTTGAAAATGATGACGCAAAATACTGTAGCTCTCGTTTTCCCTCCGTGAGCACCCCTGAGCTGCGCTGTGAGTCCCGGAGCGCGGACGGGGTGGGGAAGATTCTGGAGAAGGCACTCACCGTGGGCACGCTGCGCCTGTAGGGCAAGGCCGACTGG
>VWZT01002559.1:559765-610605 GCA_013397055.1 Pachycephala philippinensis | reverse complement strand
CCCCGCCCCCTGCCCGCGGCAGCCAATCAGCGGCGCCGGGACAGCGCCGCGCGCGCCCCCTCAGCCGTCCCGCCCAGCGCCCCCCTCCTCTTTCAGCACCGAGCAGGCCACGCGTTGGGTTTTATTCCAGAATAGTGTTTAATGTACTTACAGGAGAGTTACGGAGTCACAGCGAGCCCGCCCGACGCGGGGCCATATTGTACATCTTTATTATCGTTTAATTAAAGTATTTGGTTCTTAGAGATACACAGACGGAGGGAGGCGCCCTGCTCTCGCTGCCCTCCGGCCCCCCCCTCAGGGAGCGCCCGGGAAGGGGGGACACAGCGGGCCCCGGGGGAGCCCCGGCCTTAAG
This sequence comes from Pachycephala philippinensis, assembly GCA_013397055.1. Lineage (NCBI taxonomy): Eukaryota > Metazoa > Chordata > Aves > Passeriformes > Pachycephala > Pachycephala philippinensis. Next base: position 610,253 of record VWZT01002559.1, on the reverse strand, counting down.
GCAGGTGACGGGGGGTTCTACACAACCCTACAGTTGTAAAAATAGAGAAAAGAGTGTTTACCAAAGATCGCACATGCGTCCAGAGACAGGCAGCTGTAGGTCGTACAAAGGCAGTAATAAAAAGTTCAGTGCAAAGTTGGAGGTTAGTAGAGGAAGAGGTCCTAGCGCAAGCTGCTGCTCTCGGATACCAACACAAGGTCTGGAGGGACAATTACACTTCTGGCTGCAGGTCAAACGGTGCAGAAAAGATTTTTTTTTTCTTTTCATTAAACAAGATATAAAAAGCTGTTAAAACTACATTTTCAAGCTACTTAGCATACTGGTGAATTCCATCCCAATCAAATATTTCCCTCTTTCACATCCATCTGGGTTTTTCTATGTAGCACAGTAAATTCTTATTGCAACAATCAGTTTTTTTGTAATTGAGAATAGTGCAAAGAGGTGCAAGCTTGGTGCTGGTCCTCTACACGTGAGGAGAGGCCAAGGCCAGATCCCATAGACAACATAAAATCCATGACCATAAAAAGCTCCAGCCAGTGACGATTTTGAAAAGGAAGGGAAAGGCACAAAATGAGTTAAGCTATGAAGAAGATTAAATCAGAAGTCAGGACATGTGCTAACAATAATACAGTACTATACTTTTTTTTTTCAGTCCAGACAACTGTTGAAACTGCAAATCATTTTTTAAATGATTTTAGTTTAATTGTATTTTGTGCTGTAAGACACTGTGCTTTAATAGCAAACTGCAAAAAAGGCAGTCCATATTGCTTTCATTTTATTTCACAATGGAACGTTTCACAAAAACAGTAGTCTACTTTCCTGTGTTTAAGTGACTTGTGATTCTAATGATGGAATGGAGTAAGTCTCAAAAGCATCAAGTGAGCAGGAAATATATCTAGTTAGTTATATAGTTTATTATTTACAGGCTATATACTAAATGAAAAATATGCAGAAGATGCCTACTACAACTGGGATTTGTTAGCGCCCATTAGTATTGGCCCAGTTTCTAACATTCAAGATATCATTAGCTTTTTAATTGCAATAATTCCTATGAAATTGGACCGTGAATCGTTTAGGCACCAGGAGATTCAAGTTTACTTCTCTCTTCTGTATTGAAGGGAGATTGGTCAGTAGCAGGGGAAGGAAAATTGGATTATAAAATAGGTTTCTAGTGTTGGGTAGACAGAAGGCTTTCCCCGTATTGTGTCTTCGTTCATAGTTGCATATTTCACTTTAAAAGTTTGCTTCAAGATTTTGTACTATAGAAGTGTGCAACTTTAGAGCTTTGTTTACAGAGAACATGAACATCCTAAACCTCAAATAAGGTGAACAAAAAGGTCACACCTGTAGTGCAGAAAGGCCTAATTAAGTAACCAGTGGTATTAACAGGAGATAGTGACATTTGCACTCCACTATCACAATATATTCAAATCTAATGTTCCTTGGAATGAAGTATTTTAGTGGGAGTAGTTCTTACTGGGAGTGAGAAACAGTATTGCTGTGAACTGCTAAAGGAAAAAAAAAGCAGCCAAGTTCCTCTCTCAAAGCTGTTAATTGGACTAATTTCTGGCCTGCAATTCATCCAGCAGTGGTGCTTTTCAACTAGAGGCCACTCTTTCCCTGGAAGCACAGATGCAAATGCCACTTGGGATTATTGTTTGAATCTGCTCCACATTTAATCACTGCAGTATTGAAAAGTTCTAGAAATTACAACAAAAACCCCCACTGAGAAGCTGGGCACATTTCCTACGGTACCACATTCAGCCAGTCTTCATTCAATTTTTGGAGACCACGGGTAGAAGATGGGGAAGAAAAAAATGTATCCAAGTTGAACAAATTGTGAAGATCAGTATAAGTGATGCTATTTGTATATAACACATCTTGGGAAAAGGCTTCCAGTAGGACCTGCAAGGTATCAAATATGAGAATGTTCCCCCTTTATAAGGAGCTGAAAGTTAATATGTATACATATTTAAATACCAGGAACGAGGTAAAAGAGAAGCATTTGAATTATAAGGCACCGTTATTTACAACTTCCACTATTGGCACTCACTCCAATAAGTCTTAGAGAAGCATGAATCTGGGATTAAATGTAATGCTAAGGAATTTTTCCAGCCCTTCAACCTTCATTTCTACAGGTGTGTGTGCAGCCACCAGAATTTTACCTGTCGCTGCTTCTGTGATGTCTCGTTAGTAGCAGGAATGTAATCCTAAAATATGCAATTTCTTTGATGTTCTCCAGCATCATGTCATGGATGACACAACAGCGGCAACAAATTAAAAGCAAAAATGCACTATATCCACAGGCCTAATGATTGAGTTATGGTTCAACCAACCAGCATGGCCAAACTGCTCATCTCACTTCCACTGATGGTTTAAAAACCCCTTCCTTTACCCACAACTCTTCAACGTTTACAAATGATGCTTTGATAACATCAGATGGGCATAAACCAGGTTTTTTTGCAATCCTCCAAATTAGACTACCTGAACATTGGTCCAATGTATCTGTTGAAATGGAGAGCCTCTTATTTTAAGATGTACAGGTTATCTTCAAGTAGGAAGATGCACAAAGCACAAGTGAATACAACTGTCCTGGTCTTACTGAGGTGCAGCAAGAAGTTCACAGATAGGGTACAGCAGTCAGTCGATACCAGTTAACAGTCTCCTTGCTCAAGTTGAAGTCCTTTAGTGGGAGTGTAATTCCACCTAGGAAGAAGTTCTCACGTAACGATTCTGCACTGAGCACACTTAACTGCAGCTCCCTCTGTTTCAGAGTCTCCATGCTGTATCCACTGTACACGAGCTAGGAGGAGAGAAGTCAAGAATTTTCTGGTCAGGCAAAAGAAATTACCCAGACTGCCCTTTCTTCTGACTGCCCGGCCACTGACAGATGTCTGAACTGCACACTGTCACCATTCAGTACGTCTGTTTCTCAGACAATGGGCTGAAAGACATCCCTATTTTATTTCATGCTCCCAATGTTAAATGTTTAAAAGGACTGGTGTTTTTTGACTGAAGTACTGTTTACATGCCAAGACTTCTGAATTCTTTTTTCTCCACATTGTGAGTCAGTGAATCCAGGGCAGGGGGATTTTTAGTTTTAAGATTGCTTTCCTTCTCCACATCACTCCTCAGAGTCAGTCTGAGAAATTTCTGCTTACTTACAATAGCACAGTGACCTAACTCAGTTGCTTTATATTTAAACAGGGCACAAAGTTTTTCAAAACAGTTCAATTTCCATTTATATACATTCACAGATTTTTTAGACAATATTTTAATTACTGCTTAGAATAAGAGATTACAACAAGCTAGAGGAAGCTACTACACAAATTTTAACTTGCCATTTCATTGAAAGTTGGGTTTCTTGTCTTCCGGGAGATTTTGGTTTTGCGTTTGGATGTTTTGTGCGTGTCTGGGAGTAAATAAGTTTTCACATAGGGATTTGGATCTGCACCATCTTCTGTAACCTACAGCCAAAGAAACAAGACAAGTTAGAAAACTAATCAGTGCACAACTGTTTGCATATTTATTTTCAAGTGTCTAGACTTTGCAATCAAGCTAATCAGAAGCAGCAGTTAATTAAGCAAGCAGTTGGAAAATTTAGAGGAAAAAAGAGAGTTTCACCATTCCTGCATCAATCTAAGTCAAGATGGTAATTGAGAAAATGGAAACAATTTTTGGCAGCGAGTGCAAGATCTCCACTTACCAGGTCTTTGATGTGCATCACCATGATAAATAGAGTGCTATTTCTATAGGATATGGATAGCTTCACTTCTCCTCCCACTTTGCCTGAGGTAGGACTTGATGGACTTGTATCTGAAATAACAGACAATTATTTCTTCTGTAAGATTGGTACATTTTCATCATTACTACACTGCTTATCACAGATGGTAAAAAATACAAGCCTTAGACCAAGTTCAGTTTCTGATTTATTTCTAGTTCCCTAACACAGGCAAGGCTGTGGGCTTTAAAGGTTTTTGCATTCTCTTCCAAGAAGCAGCTTGGAGGTTTGGAGTGAAAATCTGAATAATTTAGTCAAGCCATAAACAAGCCCAAGTGATCACACACATTATTACAATTTTTGGTATGTACGTCCTTGAAACTGTATGTAGGCACATTAGGAAAGACAGTGATGCAGTTTTCAATTAGAGAAAACAACAGTTAAATAAAAAACATTTCAAAGATTCACACTGTAAATGTGTCATACTGTATCATCCAATTTATAAACATCCCTTACCTGCAGGTCTGGCTATTCCATCTATTCCTTCTACTTTGTCATCACGAAGTAATGGATGGAAAAAAGTATAAACAAGATCACACTAAAGTTGGAAGAAATGTTACACGTTAGTTTAAGTGTTAAAAAGCACCAAAACTTGTAAACTTGGATTTGTTTTAAATTATGTGTACTCACTTCTGCCACCTCTGGAGAACTGTTCATCAGGCTCTGTATGTAGCTGTTGAGCTCCACTTTTCTTTTGGCTGCTACATCTTTGATATGTGTTCTTCCCAGAACCATCTTATTAGGAAAGCTACACGAGAAGAACAAAAAATAGAGTTTTCAGTTAATTTATCAGAAGTAAGTACAGGAGGATTTCATTGTCATTTCCATCCTGAAGTGCTCACACCCATATTTTACTGCCAATCCAGAGTGGAAACACAGCATGCCCAATAGGTTATGACACTCCAGAAAGGCAAGGAAATATTTATAGGTAGTTATTATATGTGATACGACACACAGACCAAAACACTGAGATGCTCCTCTGGATCTCCTCCTTAAAACTTAGAACTGATTTCTCCCTTAATTGCCAACTTTGAGGTCTAGTTTGCCCCTCAGCAGTTCTGTCCCCATTTCAAGCTATTTCTTCCTCCACCCAGCTGGGGGCAGTTTTGTTGCTTTTGCAATAGTGATGAGTGACTTAGGCACATACCCTGGTAACTTCCAAAGAGGAAAGAGAATGCCAAGTTTGTTGTGGAGCTCCTGGAACTCATCAAATGTTCGGAAGACAAATGTTGGCTCAACTTGCCCTTCTCTCAAAACTCTCACTACATAGATCTGCCCAAAACACAAAAATAAACATAGTTTATAAAAAAATATTATAAAATTACTTAACAATACAATTTTCTTCACAATCAACTCTCTCTTATAATAATCCTTCTCCTGAATACATATCCCATTATTACATCCCTTATTCCAAAACATTTCCACTTCATAGTTAGAATTTTAAGTAGCCCTTAATGCAAAGTAACATCACGTGGTCTTCCCATAAGGTAGATCCACAGCTGACAGGCGGATGATGAAGCTAGGTAAGGCTGCGCTGTGCACACTCTCCCTTTGAAGACTCACTGCAAGTTCATACCAGATATACAAAATGGTGGATATTGTAATTGGTGTATATTTGTACCAGATATTCAAATTGCTGTATATATTAACAGTGGTGCAGGATTACAGAAGACATATTTCTGTGGGGACAGAACTACCACAGAACCTTTCAGGTGTAATCTTTTTCAACTTAATTCCCTCCTGATTCTACAGAATTCCACTTCTGAAGTGATAGTTTGGTGGGCAGATGCAAGTGCACTGCATTATACAAAAAGAATTTTTCAAAGTACTGGGGGTACAGTCCCAGGATACATTCACATTATTCAAAGGAAACTAAGTTTGAGAGCTGCACAGAAAATTCAATTCAGTGGACTCATTTTATGGGTAGAGGAGTTAAATGTACAATATATAATTTAATTCTAAAAATCTAGACAGAACCTAGACCATCCTAACAGTTTCCTGGAAGAGGCGAGGCTGTTTTGGCTCAGACCAGGAGTATTCAAATACATTTATTGCACAGTGATTCAGTACAAAGCTCTTCACTTCCAGCTTTAGTCAGATTTGTTCTACCTTCCCTTGCTGGTGCCTTACCAGATTAAGACGTTTACAGCAAATACAGCTTGGAAAGAGATGTACATTTGCATCTATCACTATAGCTCACTTTTATAAAGTTTAGGGAAATGAACTAGAGCTGATTATTCCAGCCCAAAAAATAGCAGTATAGAAGTAAAACAAACAAAAAAAAGTTGAAGAAGGTTGCACATCTGCGTAGGAATACAAACATTAAGTCTCAAAGTGTAACCCAGGTCTATTAAAATCCTGAGGGCAAATTGCAGTGCTTGGTGCCTCTAGTAAGGCTAAGACAGTAAGTGCATTAGTACAGGAAATGATGCTTTTCCTTAGGAGGAACAAATCAAACTTTAATGGAAGGTCAGACCAAAACCAGAGTGTCTGACTTATCTATCGACTCCTACTCAGGAAGGAGCCATTTTACAGAAGGCACCTACATAAAAGCCCATGAACATGACTCAAATTCCCATACTTTAAAATAATCTCCACCAACACTACTTCTGCCCTTTCTACTTCCTTCTAGATGCTTTTCAAGAGGTGTTTTCATTTTGAAGAATATTATGGGATGCTAGAAATGCCAGTCTGTGCTCTAGCAGTGCTGTTGCTGGTTTACCCTGGCCAGCAGCTCAGCACCCACACAGCTGCTTGCTCACTCCCACCCCCTCACCAGTGGGACAGTTGGGAGAGCAAGAGCGAGAGTGAGAAGATCCGTGGGCTGATAAAGACAGTCCTGGGGAGGGAAGGTGACGCAAGACAATCACCACAGCCCACAGGCAGATCCATGCTCAGCCAGTTCCCAAACAGCCACCTTGGAAGACACCCCCCTCCTGTCCCCTGCTTTCTTCCTCTACCCTCAGATTTATTGCTGACAGTGACATTATGCACTGTGGAATATTTCTCTGGCCGGTTTTGGTCAGCTGTCCCTGCTATGTCTTGTTGGAAGAAAATACGCCATTATCTTCCCTGAGTGGAAACAGCTCCCACATACTTACGTAATGTTTATCTGGGTTGTATCTCTTCTGATACGTAAACACAGACACTTGTTTGATTCGGCCGTCTTGTTTGAGAGAATAGGTTTTAGCAGAAAATGACAGGATGGGCTCATCATTAGAAGGCAGACCTGAGAAACGCAGCTGAGCCAAGTTGTGAATGAAGAAGTTGAACTTTGTGGCAACACTTCCTAGACTGGATTCAATCAGCCTAGAAAAAGAAAACGTCAAAACACACAAAAGTGGTTCTGTCAATGCATTAGACTGAAGTCTAAGAAAAATAAACCGCTATTTCTTACTGACAAAGCAAAGGTTTTTGAGTGATCAATGGGCTATATGAATAGTATCATATCAACATTTAATAAAAGACTCAGTATCCAAAATTTGGAATAGGTTTTTATTGAAGGCCTTCCAGACCTGCATCCAACTCTGGAGCCCTGGAAAGACATGAACTTGTTGGAGCAGGTCCAGAGGAGGGCCACAGAAATTATCAGAAGGATGAACACTTCTCTTGTGAGACCTGTCTGAGAGAACTGGAGTTGCTCAGACTGGAGAAGAGAACGCTCTGGGGAGATCTTTCTGTGGCCTTTCATGGGGAGGCTAGTCCTACTTAAAGGGAGCTTATACAAAAAGATGGGGACAAACTTTTTAGCAGGACCTGTTGTGAGAGGACAAGGGATAAAGTACATGAGGGTAGATTCAGATTAGATATAAAGATTTTTTTTATAGTAAAGAGTGGTGAAACACCAGAACAGGTTGTCCAGAGAGGTTGTAGATGTCAGGACAGGGCTCTGAGGAACCTGATCTAGTTGAGGATGTCCTGGCTTATTGCAGGGGGATTGGTCTTAGATGGCCTTTAAAGGTCCCTTCCAGCCCAAACTTTTCTATGATTCTCAGTTGCATGCACACCACTGCAGTTTCCCCTGAATATTTGACGTGAAGTACAGTAACACTTTCCTAACACGCAGCAGCATCTCGGTTACAATTTATGCACTCCTCCACCTACACTGGAGCATCAGCCCTCCCTCCCCAGTGTGCAAAAGCACTTCTCCAAGAGAAAACTTCTTTACAATGTTTTCCATGATATACTTTGCTATTAAACAATTTAGGATGTATTCAAAATCTAAGTGTTAAACAGCCAGACAGAATTATTTGTTCTCAGCACTTTAAACCAATTTTTCACACAAGGTCACTCCTAAAATCTACAAGGCATTTTAGCACAGGCATTACTCTTATATGGAACTGGTCTTACTTATGTAGTTAACTGATATTTTATGACTGTATAGGGTACCTGTTCATCTTGTACAGACGTGTTTGTGACCATCCCTAGTACGTTTTTTCCTATCAGAAATCTCCCATTAAGAGGATGATACTGGGAGATATTTTAGTTTTCACTTATCCAGTACCTTGTAAAGAAGATGGTGGCTTCTGCATCTGTTGTTTGGGGCTGGAGAGCATCCTGGACATACTTCAAGTCCTGAACCCCACTTAGCTCTGGTAACCCAGAAGAAAGCATCTGTAAAAATTGAAATTCAGTTTTAATGCAATAAACCCAATATGATTTTATACTGAAATGATTAAGACTTAGACCCTCAAATACATTTGTAGCTGCACTAAATTGCTAAACACTAACAGCAATAGACAACAATTATTTATAGTCAGCAGTTATTCACTACTACTGCTGAACTAAAAGCAGTTAGAACTCTTTGCAGTGTAATTTGTGGTATCGTCTTAGTTCTAAATTTTCAAGAAAGAGGTAGGCAGTAAAAAAGCTTAAAAAATTCCAAACAAAGCTTCCCAAAAAATAGATCAGATGTTTCTGACTTTTAAAAAAAGCCTGCATCGAGAGTTTCTTCAGCATAAAAAGCACAGTTTTTAATACAACCCAGCATGACAGATCTATCGAGTTTCAACTGAATGTGAAAAATGATTACCAATGAAAGTAGGTTAAGGAAGAGGCTGGCATGCTTTCTGATCAAGTTGTAAGCTTGGCAGCAGAGATCCACGAACAGCTGAAAGCGAATTGTGGGTTTTTCCCCACCATTAATGACATAAGCCATATCTGATGTCAGCACAAAAGGAGCTCGATCCCTGTTCAAAAAACACAGAATTTGTTAGTTCATCATAAGGTCTCTATCACTGTCACGTGCTTTCTGCTTTCCTCCATCCCCACCCTGAGATAATGATATTAAACATTCCATTAATGCTGTTTCACGGGTTTGGGCTGGGTTCCTCTCCCAAGTGCTGCCTTAGGTTACACAGCACTTATACATGGTACTGAACCTACAGCAGATCTCCCAGAGCAACACTTGGAAAAAAAAAAAAATCACTTCATTCTCTACATTGCTTAGGTACAGAAAATACCTTTTAAAGCTACCAAACATCTGTGCATGTCCCAGAAACTTCCCAAAGTCAATGTGAAACATATGCCCAGTGTTCCGGAGCATTATGTTATCGTTGTGGCGGTCACAGATTCCCAGGACATAAGTGGCTACACAGCATCCTGCACAAGAGTAGATGAAGTTTTCTGAAGCCTGGGAGAGAGAGAAAAGAAGTGAATTGGGATAAAATATCAGTGGAAAAACACAATTCATGTATTCAAGAGTCAATCTTGGTGAGTGCAAAATCCAAGCTAGGCAGAACAGACTCTAAATTTTCTTTTTTTCCCCCCCAAATACTGTTCTTCAAACAGATAGTTTTGCTAAAATCTCCAAATATCACACTTTTCAGCAAAAATGGTCATTTTGTTTTTTACATAAATGAAAGAGAAAAGAGGAGTTGAAGATAAATCACAAAACTGTTAGCAAAGAAAAGGGTACAAGACTTATATTTCCAATGTACTGTAATGGCATTATAGCCCCCAAAAAAAATTTAATTTTTGAATCTTGTGTGTACAAGAAGAGGCCACTGCTCCTGAACTACAATGAAGAATGGCCACTATTCCCCCCCTCTTAAATTTAAAGTACATTTTTTCTCTATCCAATAAAAACTCCTGACGAGAATCCTGAGAATCCATCTGGCTCCTTTTTATAGAGGGGATTTTAATTTGCTCTTTTTCAAGTATAGAAAAAAATTAAGTTTCTTAAATACACAAAAGAAAAATTTCAATGGAAGACCTGGAATATAAATTTCATTCTTTCATCAGATGGTATTTAGCCCTTTCAAAAGACCTTCAAAAAAGAACAGTGCTGAAAAGTTACCTTTTCATACTCCTCCTCTGTAGGATTATACTTTCGCAACCATTCTGCCAGAGGCTTGTCCTTAAAAGAACCTGTCACTCCATATTCCACTTGAATTTTCCTAAGTGTATCTGAAGCAGGAACAAGCTCTACCATGCCTTGATACAGAATAAAACAAAGCGTATTTAGCGATCTCCTTAAGTTATGCTGCATTTTTATTATTCAGTAGAAACTTTCCTAACAATGATGAATTTTACAGTCTTAGACCAACCTCTTTCAAAACCCAGCCAGGTGTAAAAATAACTCTATCAGTCCCTAAGCATTTCCACAGACCATGTTACAAAGTAAACCATGAAATACATGTAGCAATCCAACTCAGCTTACTTTACTACAACTAGTTACAGTTGCTAAAATGCACATTTAAGTTATACTTTGAATAATTACCCTCTACCACATAAACTACTATTAGTCTAAATTGGGCAAAATACTTTGAGGTTGACAGTTCTCACACACTGACACTGAATTAATCTAGTAACTTTATCTGCTGTCAACTGTTGAAACAGACTAGACAGTGGGCTTTGTACGTGGCCTTACTTTGGAGACACAATTTACTAAAAATATTTGTATAGCTAAACCATAAAGAGATAACATTTAGTTAATTAACAGAATTTTTACATCTATCTTGGCAAGAGCTACTAAAGGTACATCTGTAATTTACATCCATTTTACTTTTCTCCTTTAATCTTTCAAGTGCTTTAAGGACACTAATATTAGCAAGAAAAAAAAAGCTACATAAATCAAGTCATCATTCAGAGTAGGAGGAAAAGCCATCTGTTTCTCTAAAAAGCAAGTCTTACATAAATAGAAGCTTTTTGCTTAGTTTTGCCAACCTAAATTTCCATCTTTTCCATGTATTTAAGAGTTTTGGTCATGCCGTTCATCTGACTGCAGAAATATTTAAGTTACTGTTTATCCTCCTAAATATCTTTGATTTCTATTGGCTAGCTCTAGAGAATTAGATAAAACTAGCAAAAAGCATGTTCAAGGTGCAGGGCAGTAGTTGCACTCAGAGTTCTGTGACCTACTTTGAAACCCCAGAGAACTTCCACCAGCCAAAGAACTTCCACCAGCATATGACACGAACTCTACGGGACAGTATGTGTGTGTGCATGGCAAGGACTGGTTTAAATCTTTCTTCTTTTTGCACGTTTCAGTACAAGAAGGATACCCCTGACTCAACTGGAGCATATTCCAAATACTTCAGCATTTCATTTTTGATTGGAATACTTTCACCATAATTAAACTTTCAGAATAAAGATTGCTACAGCACCATTATTTTCCTGTGTTGCAGTAAGAGCATCAAGATCACTGTATTTGTTTTTTTGTACCACTGCTCATTGACAACAGAACACTCAAGAGAAGAAACACATTTAGATGCCACTCAGCCATCAGGAAACTGAGAACAATCTAACTTATTATACTCTCAAGTACTGAAGTTCCTTGCAGTGGAACTCTTCCTTGACACCTTCTCCCTGGAAGTTTTTCACTATCAGTGTAACAAGAAATTGAAGTGGAGGACCAAAGATTGAAGGCAACATCTGGTTCAGCACCTCGGTCTTTTCCAGTTGAGAGACACTTGAAGATAACCATCCGTAGATCCAGTCCCTCCTGCAGCCAGATTTTATCCATAATCTTAATCATTTGTAAAGCCAACATATCTTGTCTCAGGTCTTCTCCAACCTTAAATGGAAAAATAAAAGTTAACCAGAGACACAATAAGCTTAAAAGAGAAACAGGCTACAATTCAGCTTTCGCATGTGGTAGACTTTTATTTTTTAGGGCCTGTTCACATGCTGCTTTCTAGATACACAGGAGCAAACTCACAGAATAACTGAGCTTACTGTTCTATGCTAAAATTAATTTATACCAATGAAATAGTGATTATCAGTCAACTTCTTTTCTCCAATACACATGTAAGGCCTACCTTAAACATCACATTAATTTCTTCTCCCAAAGGGTCTGCATTTATCAGGGCAACTTTGAGTGGTACTGCATTGGAGCTGAAGAAAGAACACGCCTGCAAGTAGATTTAGTGTTAATGGTCAGAAAGGACTATTCCTGCCAGCCCAGAAAACAAGACATTCTGACAACAAGCAGGTTTGACACACAATGTGTCTATTCAGACTTTCAACATTTCAATTGTGGTGAATACGTGCTTCCTTTGCATAACGAGCCCTTTGGCTGTTATTTGTTGAATTCTTGTACAAAAGCCAATATTGCTGCACAGCGATGTTTTATACATTCTGAAGGGAAGAGTGACTAAAACGATGAATAAATATTTTATCAGCAGGTTTTTTTGAAACCTAGAAGATGTATTAAAATGTGTATTGTGTGTTTCACAGTATTTTCTCATTTATCTGCTTCTAAGTGCCTGCTCAAGATTTAATAGTTACAGTAGAGAAGGAAAGTGAGACGAGCTGTCTCTCCAACACAGGATTAGTTCAAGCGTTAACAGACCTTTAGGTTTTCAGTCATGCATGATGATATAATCAAGACTGTGGTTGAGCAGATACTGTCAAACCTTGCAGAGTTCTGGAAAAACAATCTACCTGCTTCTCCTACATTATTACTTGCTGGACCTTCACAATAAAACAAAGCTACTGCCTCCCTCCCTGGCATCTCTGGACACAATCAGTAATAGGTAGTTTCACATGTTTCACAGTATTTACTCATTGCTTCAACTTTATATTCTTGGTCAATTTCCTCTTTTGATTACTAATGCACACAGGACTTTTTCATGCACTTTGAGTAGTCCCTTGGTTTGCTATAACCAGGATTGCTGGTCTCAAGAGACAGGCTCTGAAGATGTAATAAGTTATTACAGATATACGTCTACATTTTTTAACACAAGTGCCTTTGTTGGTTTTAGGCTGTGTTTGTAGACATTTTACCTTTGCTCAGCTGATTTCATTGCCTTATTCAATCAGAATTTTTGATTAAACCCCATCTCTACAGCAGAAAGAGCTTTCAAGCACTTAAATTGATTTTTTCACTTGTAAAAGCTTTACCTAGATGTAGTTTTTACAAGAGAGTTTTGAAACCCTGAATGTGCAGTACCTTAATATTTAACTCCTTTGCCACAAGACTGGGATTGAGAGGCAAACGGCATTTATTCTTCAAGAAAAATAACTGCACACGTTCCATGCCATTTTGCAAGGCAACCTGCAGACATAAAGAAAATTCAGCTGACATTTTCTTAACTGAAGCATCTGAAAACAGAAAAGCAACAGAAAACTTCTGGACAAAGTTACCCTGAAGGCACTATTTTAACTTCTCAATGTTAAAGAAATTATAAAAACTATAGCTGCTGGCTTAGCTATTAAAAATACCTAAGCCTAGCAATGTAACACTCATCACACACGTTTGTGGGGGTTTTTTTGACTGAACCAGATGACAGCATCTCACTCTATCTAACTGTAAGCTCTATTATTAGCACAAAAACAGATATCCCATTCTTTTGCATAATGGGATCATTCTTCAGCAGTAATAGGTTTAAATTCATTTCCAGTTTATCCTACACAGAAACCATCCTATACTTTCTTACCCTATCACCTCACCACCATATGTTTCAGATGACAAACTTGATGAAAACATCAACTTCATTAAGATTTACAGAGCCACAGATTAAAAAATCTTCCTACACATTTACATAACATTTTGAACTTAGACTAAAAAGACAATTAAGTGGATTAGTTTTGAATGAAAAATATATACACACCTGCCGAGCAGATCCACTTGTTTGCTTTACTCTTTCTGCTACCATTCCAAAGAGCTGCACTAGCCTGGTCTGCTTCTCCAGCTCTTCCCTCAGCCTTTTTCCACAGACTGAAAGAAAAGCTCCAAGAATTTGCTCATACCTTACACCGAACTTTGTATCATACAGTGTATCCTTAAGAAGCCTGAAATAAAGGATTTAAGTTAAATTTTCCTAGGGAAAATACAGCAAACAATGCAATATTATAACTAAAATATTTTAATGAATCAGTACTACATATGTCTGAAGTTACTGATATACAGGATAGAAAAGGCAAGAAGTTTGTGCTTTGTAGAGGCACTATCTGTTCTTTCATTAAAAAAAAACAAAACAGCAACCAGGATCTACATTCTGTATAATCACCATTCATAACAGTCATTGTTATGTTATTGAATGATGATGTTAAGAAGGATCTGGTTTTTTTCTGGAAATATTAATTTTATGGCACACACATTACAGGAGCAATGGAACAAAGAATCCCTTACCAGTACAGGTAGTGAGCAATCCGAATGCTTCCCAGTGCCCGAGCCAGAAGAAATTTCACAAGGGCACTGTCAAGGTAGGTTTCATACTTCAATGCCTAAATACAATGAAAATTACGTAAATCAGGTCTGGATTTAATTCTTGATGAAGACAGATTTTGTGACTAATGCACAGACAGAATCACCACAAATACTTTGGACAGTCACAAAGTAATTAATTATTCAAATTGTTTCCCCTACTGTGCATTAAAGTTATGAGCGGCACACAACTGCACTTCTGCTACTAGCCAGCAGCAATTCCTTTGGGTTTTCAAGAGCCATAAAAATTCTACGTAGGCAGAAAGTCTCACCTGTACAAACTGAGGGAGGAAATCTGTTAACTCATCATCACTCAATGTCTCTATCCAGTTCACAGCTGTATTTCGTACTTCCTGATCAGCAAACCTAGAAAGTCACCACAAATCCACATTAAGTTTTCTCTGTTCATGTAAGATTTTTTTCTTATTCTTTTTTTGAGATCAGCCAGATGGAAAAGCAACCATGTAAAGTCTTTAAAAGCTCAATAAGGGACCTACAAGTATGAGGCCCTTCATCAAGCAAGATGCAACCACATGTGCATGTTTAGGACAAGCACACTCGAAACCTCTTAAAACTCTGGCTCTATAAACTCCTGTCCTGTTGCATGTTAAACTTCAGAACCCTAGCCACAGTTGCCGTGCTTTCACTACATGACTCACTTGAGCCTACATCAATAAAGTAAGCACAGGGTTCTTTAAAATATTAAGAACTTTTAACTTTTGCCGCAAGAAATTCAGCAATATTTTCCACAGAACACCATTCCAGGATATTCTACCAAAGAAGAGTCATTTAATGCTCAACAAAACACAGAGAGTTTATTTACACTGGTTTTCTTACTTTGAATCAAGCAGTTCTAGTGCAGCTAAGGGTGATAAAGGAGGCCACTGCTGAAGTAACGAATATATTTCTGGAAGACTTGCCCAGTCCCAGTGAGGGGCACTAACCAGGATTTTTGGTAGGCTGTTAGTATGGCTATGACAATAATGTCTCTTCTCCCACAAAAATTCTTTATCTTCTTTCGACAGCCTGCAGACAAGAGCAATTTAGTTTATAATGCACAGGACAAACCATCACCTGAACAACCCCAATGCCACTGATTGTTGTATTCATACAGATAATTTAACACACAGAATGGAATGACATTGAAATGACTCTTTCCTCCACAAAAGTCAAAACAAGAAGCCAAATAAAGCTTCAAATTTTAAGGAAACAATTGTTCAAATTTATAATTTGGGCAGGACAAAATTAAGTTTTAGTATCATCTGAAACAAACCAAAAACATTAATGTTAGTTTGGTGCAGATGAGTGGGAAAAGGCTGCCAGAAAAGTTTCCATGGCACATGAACAGCCAGTGCTGAGACTGCCACTGAGAAACTGCCAGGCAGGAGGAGGTGACTATAACAGGCAGGCAAAGGAGCAGCAATCTTGTAGCAAGAAACTATTATAGACCAGCCATGGAAAGCACAAGGAAATTCATTAAGTCAGTACCATTATTTCACATGTTTAATTCAATGTATTGTTTAAGTGTCTACAGGTCTTCAAAATGTAGAAAAAAAAATTACAGAAACTTAAGAATATATAAGCATTCCATACCCTAGCTACAAATTGTTATGTGCAAAAAGAGCCCAGCTAGAAGAGATGGACGTACCCAATAGTGCTGTCCTTGGAGAGAATGGCAAGGAGACGTTCTCTCAATGGTTTTTCTAATGTTTCTACAGAATGATGCACAGTAGTCTTTGCAGCTTGAGGAATTTTGTATTCAATATCAAAAGCATGGGATGGGAAGTCAATCTGGGGAAAAAAAAAAAAAGAAAAAAGATGATAGATGATGCAAGTCCTTAAGCACAGTAGAGAAAGCTCACCCTTCCAGCAATCTCAGATGTTTGGGTATCTGAACTCTTTAACTCTACAAGTGTAACAGCCTTCAGATACTGTTTGCTGAGTATTGTTTTCCATCTCAATTCTTCTACATAACTACAGTTCCTAAATGTACAGCTGTGTTATTGCACAATACAGTGGCTGCAGCCCTCCTCAGAACAGAAACGAGAATGCTTAGAGCAGAGATAATCACAGAACTGTTCAAACCCACACCAGTGGTTTCCAGCCAGCCACTGACTCAGGCCATGTTTTGGGACTGCTGAGCCATGCCTAGTAAGGGCACCTTCTCTTTGGAGGGAAATTTGGACTCTGAACTGAGAAAGAGAGGTGCTTATGTTCTGTAAAGGAACTGGAATTGCTACTGCTTGTAGCAGTAGCTTGTCCAGACAGTTCCCATCTCAGAACGCATTTCTATGGATTGCTTTCAAAAGCATTCTCTCCCAGTACTGACAGCATGTAATGCCAAAGCACCTCTGATTTCTCTTACTTCCAGACAGTTATTCAATAACAGATTTGTAGAGACTTCCAGGAGCTTCCCATTCTTTGCTCTTAGAGTTTAGTAATCACTATTCTATACTGACTTTCAAACACTTTGTAGCAGTACCTTCCCTCTCCCCAAAATATTCATTTAACATGACTTACAAGTCCCAATATGCAAACAAACCAGAGCAAATCAGAATTATGTATAACCTGCAATACTATTCTTTCCATGCTTCCTTTCTTAGTTGCCGTCCCTGACACATGATGCGGATGTGAAGAGGTCCACAGTTGCAAGAGCTTTGTCCCACAAGTTAACAATCTGAGAAAAAAACATGTGCAGGTATTAGTATCACAGTCTACTTCACCAAGATATTAGTTGTCAAACGAATTTATTTATTTTCACTGGCTGTTGCCTGTACTTTAAGTGCTTTGAAGGGCTGGACACAACTTTTAGGTGGAAAAGGCAAAGGAAAAAGTTCAGTGTTGACACAGATAAATTAGGTGCTCCCTGTTCTTTAAGTCAGAAAAGGAATACTTTTGCCTCTGAGGAAAAAACTGAACACAAACACACACACCCCCATACTCTTCTTAGCTTCTAGAAAAAAGGCCCAGGCATATGAATCTTACAGGCATCACCATTTGCTTGGACTTCCCACACTACCAGATTCTGCAAGGGCATATCAAATGACATTTGCATTTGCCAGTGTATTCCCAATATTAACACAATTTCCAACTGCAGTAGTAGGGCACAACTGAAGACACTTCATAATTCAATTAAGTGTTAAATGTTAGGTACAGAAAACTTCTGTCAGTCTTTTAAAATCAAAATGTTGCTTAAAAGACTGCTTGAAGGCTAAGCCTTAAGTATATTTTGAAGGATGTTTTAGGGTTTATCTGTATTTCAAATAAAGAACAGGCTGTTATATGTAAATATTGATTAACGAGGAGCTTATCATGCCAATAAAGACTACCAAATTGTGCCACTAAAGCACAACTGAACAGCTTATTCTTTTTAATAATTCTCCAATTCAATACAGTTGCCACAGCCTTCTGTCTCATCCACAAGTAATGACGTTTTAAGCCACTCCACATGCACTTTAGCAGAAGGAACTTTAACTTGGCTATGGGATTCTTCCAGAACACATGCATGACCAGTTTTATTGTCCCTATATTTTAGTTAGTTCTAAGTTTCAGTTCCTGCCCGCCATTGATGCTATTTCCAACTGTTACTGGAATATTTGGCTGCTATCTTTAATTACCTAGGTCTGGATTTAATTTATGTGGACTGAAAGTGGATTAGACTACTAAGCATCTCTACAGCTGCTATATACAGGCCACGCAGCAAGCTCTGGCATAACACACACTATTGTAGTGCTCTGCATAAACAGAAAATACAGTTTTCTCCTCAGACTAACTCCTATGAGAACACCATGCAGCATGAAGACAAGATAAATTTTCAATTCAAATCAAAAGCTGTGTTTTCAAATACTGTGAAATGTGGTATTTAAACAGGAGACTGAAAAGCAACATTTAAACAGAAGGTTGAAATAAGCATCATTTATGAAAAGAAATCCAAGCTTCGGTGGAGAATGAAAGCAGCTGCAGGCCATCTTTGCAATGCAGGAAATCCTAAACTCTGGGACACCCTCAAGCTGTTGGAATCATCACCAGACAAAAGACAAAGCAGAACAAGTGAAGTAAAATCCAGAACGAGAGGACGCAAAGCGCACGAAACAGCCACAAGCAACACACAGCAGTGACTGTCCAGGAAAGATCTGGCTAGCTTTCTGCAGCCTTGCTTGACAATTTAAGCTTCCTAAGTAAGACCTAGAAGTCAGCAGCACAGATAAATAGGAAACCTTAAGCATAAATGCAGAAGCTGTTTTGCAATGGTGTGATCACTTCTGCAACATGATGTCTAATTTGGGCACCTGTGGTTCGAGTCTACTGGTTAATGTCTCATTGAGTAGCTACCCAAGTGATAAGCATTTTGGAATGCACTTCCTAATCAAAGTTGGAAGCACAAAGCAACTTGAACCAATCCAGAAACACTCAGCTCAGGAAAGTTACAGCAGGCTTTTCATTCTTAGTGAAAAACATCTAACAGCATCCAGCAGCTGTATTTGAAGGAAAGCCAGTTCAAACTACAAATCTGGCACAAGTTTAACACATTTGTTAATCATCCCTTTATTTTAATTGTTTAAAATAAATCCAGCTCTGAATCAAAGGGAATAATTTCAGAATATTCTGGGATATAATCATCCAAACAATATTCAACTTCCTCCAGCAGTTAAGTTTTTTCATCCAGTTAGATGGAAATTCTACAACACAGGACCATGTTTTGTCCTCTGTTTAATGAAATGTACTTTTCCTGTATCAGTACAGTTCACAATTCTGACCTTTATCATGGCCTACTATATTCAATATCAGAGAGGCAATTTCTACAGTTATGGGTGTGGAGGAAGCTTTACACAGAGCAAGTCATATTGATAAGCTTACCCATGTTTTGGATACTTACCGCCTAAAATCAAAAAGAGGTAGAGAAACCTGACCCAAAATTTCTGGGCCCTTTCTCTGCTTATTTGAGTCAGGGGAACTCCCACTACTTTGATTTAGGATTCCAAACAAAGTCAGACATAAGACTGATTCCAAAGGCAACTGTGAAATCTGGATGGGGAAAATTATTCTATAAAATAAAAGTATTAAAAATAAGTCAGTTAGAAAAAAGGCAGCAGTTAGTAAGTTACAGGCTTATCCATATAATCCATTTACGCCTCTTGCTTTCAAAAATCAATTAACATTGAAGAACAAGTGTTAAATATCCATGCAATCATATTTTACTCCACTTCGTCTCCCATAACAATAGTCTGTAAAACCTCCTAAATTACACTTCTGCACTGTAGTCCAATTTGGAACAACCCTTTTTTAATCTCTGTCTATTAAATCACATTCCTTGCACAGAACTGACCTGTCCAGCATAACCAGTTTTCCCACTCCACTCACTAGTAAGGACACACAATTCCATTTTAGCCACCTCCTAATTTTTCAGATTGAAAGGGTCAGCTGACAGTAGTTTCACAACCAAGTGAAAGAATCTGTTAAGAACTACTGAAAGTTAAATTCAAATGGTACAAAACTTATAAAGAAAGCAGCTGAGGAGTATACACCTCACTAAGCTATTCAAGCTTCCACTTTTGTTTACACTGTTTTTACTGCCTAAAATGTTCTTTTAGTTTGATTTCTCTGTGAAACATCACAGTTGCACTATAAAGCACTACACTATTGTCAGCAGCTTTTAAGCAATCTAACAGACCTTTCACTGTAATACACTAGTAATTGCCAGCAAAAGATCTGACAATTAATCCCATGCATCACCAGAAAAAAAAAGTAGTTGGAGTACTCTCTGAAGGCAGGTGTTCTAGAAACTCTCACTGCTGGTCTGAAATAAGTCGTTCACCACAAACTTTCAGGGTATTCCTCAGGGTCTGTCTCTGACCTCTAAAAACAGCCAGAAGAGTAGATATGGGGCACTACGGAGCTCACATGATGCTTCAGCTATGACAGGCTGCCTGATAACTCAAGTGGCAGAGATTAGGCTGTGCACAGATAATGAAAAATGTCCCCCTTTCAGCTATCAGATACCACCTGCCATCATTTCCCTATCTTTTCTCTGCATGCTCTTCCTTCTTCCCTTCTATCCTCTGCATTTGGAACAAAAACTGATTCAACATTCATGTTAGTAAAAGTGAGTTGCTTTTCCTCTCCATTTACATAAATTGAGCAGTACACATAAGCAAGCTTTATTCTTTAATCCCTTTTAAAGCAGCACAAGCCATTCCCATTGCAAGGAATGTTACGGCCTTCCCAACTCCCTGTAATTGTATGCTACAAACACATTAGCACACGGCACTTGTCCAGCATTTCCATTCCCCCTTTTAAAATGACTATTGAAATACCATTTGGAAAAATATTTCTGATTTTGATCAGTAAGTCTCACACTTTGTTCCTTGGATGCTTCAAATGGAATCAGAACCAAGAGTTGCTTGAATGAGTGCATTCAGCAGCTAGCTGGGTAGGTAGTAGCTAAAACAAAACGTTTTATTGAGTTGTAACAGGCTAAAGTCACTTACAGTTCATCCCATTTAATCAAGTAGAAGAAGTTCTTGTATGTGCCAACCTTCTTGGACTGAACAGGTTTGAATAGATCTTTTCCATTATGGGTCAGAGAACAAATCAAGTAGTATTTTTCATAACTGGACAAGGAAAGTTAAACATAACACCATTAAAAAAACCATGAAAACATTAAAAAATCTACAGGAGGAGGAATTTTACAATAAATAAATCACTTACTTTGACACCCAACCAGAAGAAATTCCATGAGCAGCAAATATTGTGAATTGGAGATGTTCTGTGGCAGTCCAAGCTTCCTTGGTACTCTTACTCTCTTCTGAAGAAATTGCTGCTGAACTGCTACAGGAATTTGTGTGGAGTCGCAGAAGGGCCTCAACTGCTCTTGTTAACTGGTCTATACTCACTTTCAGATGATTTTCAGGCTGCAGGGAACCTAAATGATAATTTATTTTGAATGCATTTCTTCCTAAATTAGCCACCTTAAAACCGTTTTTAAATAAAAATTGAAGAACTTTACTCACCAGAGGAGCTCTTGCTATTGTCATCACCACATTTTAAGGATACCTACACAATAAAGTCAGAGGAAATTTCAATACTGAAAATCCATATTAATTTTCCATGGCTATTACGTATCTCATACAGAAATTATGAAGTATCTGAACTAGGCCCATATTTAAGTTTATATAACACATATTTTCACTCAAAGCTCCTCAAGAGTTAACTGACAGCATCACAATTTCCATATGATGCAGCAACTGTTCACCAAGTTCAAAAGGTCATTTTTTGTCAAGTCAACTGTTCTGACACTCTTTATGAAATCCTAGAAGACACGGTACATTGGAATATTGCTCAGGATAATCTAATTCCTCTGGGTAGAGATAAAACTTGCTCAGGGCTGTTATGGATGAAAGCAGAGGTCATTAGCTTACTACCCAGTAATTTAAATCTGAACAGCTTTCAACAGCTTTTTTTTTTTGTTTTGTTTGTGGCATTTGGTAAGGTGCCTTTTGCTGACAGAGTTATAGATTTACTGAATACAACAAGATATTGAACAACTGAGAAAATGAACAGTAAGGACTGTTACTTTGTACTATCTTTGTTTGCTTCTTGGTCTGCTAGAATGGAAGTCTCAACATGATACAACATCACAGCAATGTCTAGTCTCAACAAAGACACTGCTGAAACCAAGAGGTGACAAACAAACCATGGGAATTCACTCCCTTCTAATCAGGAAGGGTTTCATGCCAAATTCAAGTCCTGATAAACTAGAATTTTTAATGAAAACTAAGTTTGTGGTTTAAAATCACAACCCAGTGAATTCCTAACACTTCAGAGAGTCTAAGAAGTCTGCCACAACTGCTGCAGAAGAATGAAAGCTCTCCTTACACTTTCAGTGTACTAACTGAGCATCTTCAATTTAAAGTTTGAATATCAAAAAATTTCACATTCTTACAAAAAACGCGGTCACTTCTTCTAACCGCAAAGAACTACTTAAAAAAAAAAAATCAAACAATACCTTACAAAACATTTAGATGCAACAGTCTCCAATATCTATAGCAATTTTGTTTCTGAAAGCAATCCTATATGCCATCATACACATTACTGTGTAAACCAATGTCCATCACAAAACAATTGCAGGGTTGTACAGATAAAATTCCACCTTTTTCAAATTCTAGTGGAGCAACATTATTTTTGGGAGCTATTTGTACAGTATAATCTAATTACTCCAACAGCTTTCTCCTATCAAAAACAAACATTGAAAAAATATTTATACGCTGTATTTCACTATGTTTTCTTAATGTCTTCTACACTTCCCTGCAAGAATTTTAGTTCTTGTGACAACTATATTTATTTGTCTTCTGCTCAGTATTAAAAATACATCACTGAACTGATGAAGCCAAAAGCAAATAGAGCATCACGTGAATTGCCACTCTAATAAGGCAGCAGGACAACAGAAATAGTATTATAAGACTATTTGGCTTTTTTAGTTGCCCAGTTCTCTACTTAATGACTGTTTTTGACAGCATGACTTGAGACTGTCCTGCTCAAGTGAGCCATTCATTATTAGGAAGTTGCATCATCAAATTCTGTGCTATTTGAGAGATTTTGGGATTGTCCTTGGGCTCAGGAATGCAGGAGCATGCACAGTTAAGAGTTTTAAGATGCTATTGCTAGTCACAAACACTACTGGGAAAATACATGATGTCAATTCCTCCTTTAAAGCATAACTGCATTAATTTTAGACAGCATGAGCTCCTGTCAGTTCCCCTCAGTCAAATTTAGTGGCATCTGCTGTGACACAAGTTTCCAGTTACAGAACCAGAACACAGTACTTTAAGACAAGTTTTTAAAAAGTCACTATTTTAAAAGGAAAATATTCCCAAAGCAAGTGATTAATGCAGGAGAAGAACAGAGAGATGTCAAAATAAATTGACGATATCAAGTAAAATAAGTAAGTAAATAAAACCCAACAAAAAAATCCCAACATAACCCTGACAGAACTGTTGCTGGTATTTCCAGCTGCTAAAGACTGAAATAATATTTGTCAGTTAAAAAGTATACCTCAAAATATAATTTGTAGTGTGAAAGTTTACCTCAGCATTTTTAGTCCTTGGGAGATTAACAGCCCTCCTGAGCTTCTTCACCGAGTTCGTTATTGCAGGAGTCTCTACACAATCCAATGTAGAACAGATTTTTCTGACAGTCTTAATTACATGATCTACTGCTTTATGCTGGTTCTAATGAGGAATGTACGAGAGAACAGATTGATCTGATCACAATTGTGAAACCCAGTATTGCTTTAATGTTTTTTAATGAATTGCCAAGAAAATGTCACTATGAGATGCATATCTCCATTACATTAAACTGCGGTGTAACGATTGGATTAAAGAAAAACCTCAATATTGAGAACTTCCTTATGAATGCCAAAAACACAGTAGTACAGACCCTAGAATGGGATGCCAGGAAACATTAGGAGGTTCCCAACCATTTTTCTATTAAAGTGTTGGCAAACAATTCTTTTCTAATGAGATACTGAGCTCAAACTCCCTCACAGCCTAAAAAGAAAGTGCGGTTCAAAGAAGAAAATTCAATTAGAAGAAAACTCAATTACAGTGAGGAAGCAATGCTAAAGAAGCAGTGTTTCAATTTCAGCCCTCAGAGATACAGGTTTAAATTACACTGACACTTCTACTACTTACACTACATTACTGCTTCCATGATGGAATTAATCTTTTTTACTTCACTTTAATATACTTCTGTAGGCTACTTAAGACAAAGTTGAGCTGCTCCTAATGTTCTCGTCCTTCTACTCTTCCAACAGAAGAAAAGCCACTTGAGTTAAATCTGAATTATCCCAGGTTTCTTGGGCTTTGTTTTTTAATGTAAGGAAAGTCTTCACTCAATTTTAAAAGATACACGTAGAAAATGAAAATATTTGCTTCAAAAGAATTGTTTACTTTTTAAAGGCAATGCATAGGTTTCTTTCCCAATAACTTATGAGCACTTACAACTAAATAACATGAATAATTATTGCAATATTCTCTCACTAAGATGTAAATTGATTCACAACCACCACTCTCCCAGACATTCTCGTGGCCTTCCTATAAATGGATAGCAAAGAAACCATTTGAATGAGAAAGTTTTTAAATTGAGAGTTACCTGGCAACAATTAACTGTTCTAGTAAGAAAATAACCACAGAAGTCAGAAGACACTGTAAATATTTAAGCCTTACTTCCGAAGCTAATAATCTGAACGTAACAGCTTCTTTGGGACATGGAAAGCAAAATTTCCACTGCTATTTTCCTCACAGGCTCTCAATTCTCAATAAGAAGACAACTGATAACTTTTGAAGTGTTCAACAATGTGAAATCAAAGACTATGTACAAATATTTATGGATTACCCTTTTTCACTTGGATTAGCAAGCTTCAGCTACTGAATATGTACAGGAATTCACTTTATGAAGTAAAAAATTTCAAATGCAGAGCTGCTGCTATTTGGACCTAATCATCACCACCTACAAACTACATCTCCCAACCTCGAAAAGACTACAAAGAGTAGAACACAAGTCTGAACTGAGATGTTTTGCATTCCTCATCTCAGCCTGTGAAATCACAGCTAAACAAAGAAGCTGAAGCAGCTGCAAGAGCAACCAACAAAAACACCCCCATGTCAGGGAGAAGTAACAGCTCACTCCTCTACAAAAAGTTTGTGCTCAAAACTACCCTTGAGAACATGGTGAATCACCATCAAGGGAATTAAATAATATTAAGGGAGTATGGAAATAGCAGACAGCAGCATGTTCAGACCTGCATTCCTGAAGAGGCAAACAAACACAGTGGAAATGAAAAGTATTGTAATTAAGTAATTCATTTCAAGACTGTTCTTACAGAAGCTGGTCAAGAAACACAGTTATCTAACATTTAAGCATTTAAGACTCCAAGTTACACTACTATCAGGAGTTAAAAGCAGCTTCTCCTTTGAGAAATGAGCAAAGTAAGTTATATCCATGAGCTTTTGCACACAGGAAATCACTCCAAACTACTCAACATGCAAGCTGCTTTAAGCCACCTGTCATATACTGAAACAGACCATTGTTTTGACAGGGTATTTTAAATTAATTGAATAATGCAGAGCAAGACATTGTTATGCTTTGTGGAGAACCTACTTGTATGTTCCAAACACGCTTCAGTTCTAACTCCCATTGTACACAACTATTCCTGCTCTCTATTATGTAGGTTTCTATCTCTTAGTAAATACATCCTTCATGGCTGTCAACAATGGCCATAGTCAGGATTCAGACCTCTTCCCTATTCTCCAGAATTAACCTCTTCCAGCATGTTTGAGGAAAAGGTTATTTTGCACCCCAGGACTTGGAAGATACATTTCTAGTTGTGATGATCAGGTTTGCAAGAAAAGCCAAGAAGAAAAGAAGAACAGAAATCTAAATACCCATGATTATAATTTCACATTTGGCAGCTTGTTCAGATCTCAGTTTCCCTGAGAAAACCTGCAAGTCGTTTTCCCAGCTACCTTATCAGTGAACTTGGTCATGCTACTTTTGGTTCAGCAATCATCTACAGTGACCTCACCTCATTCTTAAGGGCTATGTTAACTTGCTTGTGATATACCTCAAGGAGCTCTTCAATGGAAGACCTGCAAGAAATAATAGTTATTGAACACAAGTACAAGAAGAGAACACAACCTTGGTCAGGAATTCAGCAATGATCAGCACTTGATTACTAAAATAATCACAAAACATTACCTTATGATAGGTTCTCTGAAAGGCTTTTCTACTTTGTAGAGGTGTTTGGTTAGATGTACTGGTGTCCTGTCATCATCTTCCTGCAATAAAATATCAGGTACTAAGTGCAGTTCTCACCTTTCTATAATTGCATACTGTTTTAGAAGATTTATTACTAATACCTGAGGAGTTGAAGGGGAAAGATTTAAGGTGAACTCTTCAAAGGGGAAAAGAAATAACTACTTAACAGCCTGTGAAATGTGTACACATGGGGATAGAGGGAAGAAACAGCCATCAAGTGCCTAACTACGCAGATACCAAATACTCCTCCCTTCCTCTTTGATGGTCTGATACATATTTAATTAAGCTCAAAAACTGTTCTCAACTTTTATTTAACTCTGAAATTTGTTGCTTCTCATTCAAGCCTCAAGTTTAGTCCAAATACTTGCACACTTTTCCCAGGTGTAATACTTGGTTCTAGTAAGAGGCATTATCCGTATTTATATAATTTGCCTTGTGAAAATTCAGTTATGTATTACACTTCCTCTTAGGATAAGAGGATACCATTTCCAACAGCAGGCAGACATGCTAATTTGTCAGTAACACAAGGAGGTTACACCTTGGATGCAGCACCCTCCTGCAGACTGCGAGGTACTCACAGTTCGTGCCAGGTCGCTGCATATCCCGCTGTGGGTCAGGAGCTGCAGTTTGATGTCCATGTCCCACTTCCGGCAGTTCTGGATGTACTCGTGACTTCCTATGCAGTGCTTGCTGGGAAACAAAAGCAAGCTGCAGTCACAACTAAAATATGCAGTGCTTTTCCAAAAACTCACACAGAATATACGAGGCAGCCTGTTGCCTCAAAGTAAGGAAATGGTGAATCAACCTCCACGCCATCCTTGATCTGACTTTTACTTCTGCACAAGTTTTTATACACTATTGCAGATACCTATACTTGTGCTAAAGCTCTTAACTGCAGTGGTTAACACTGAAACCAAATATTCTAACCCAGAAACCTATTGGGGCTTAGTAAACCACTAGTTTTGAAAAAAAATTCCAACACAGAAACAAACCCAAAAATCAAACCAAGAAACAAACAAAATCCTACAAACCATAACTCCCCCAGTTTATTAGAAAACAGTAAATTTTTTTTTTTTGTTTCTGAGATTTGAAGAGTGGTCAAAAACTACAATATCCATCTACAGAAATGCTCTAGAAACCTGCATCTCTATTAAAACATTGTCTTAGGAAGTTGATGAGAACCTACTTTGCTGTATCCCAGAGCAACTCAAAAGACTTCTGATCTTTGTGCAGAGCGATTCTTCTACATTTCTAAGGTTTCTTTCACACATTTAATCACTAGAGATATGCTTTCCAGCAACCGCGTCATGAAAAAGCAAGAAATTAGGTATTGATGAAGAAGAGTTTGCTTACTTCTGTAAAACTTCTTCTTGGCCACAGACTTTCAGGATATAGCTGCCAATGTCCACTTCATTCAAGTCGTCATGCACCCAGCAAAGTGCCTGCATTATTATAAGCTCAACAGGGGAACTCACTGTTCAAAGAAATTACATCTAAAAGTTAAATACAAATCTGTAGCGAGTGATATTAAATATTGCTCACTCACAAATTGTAGTTTTTAAATGAAATTGATCTTTATACTCGTAGAGAAGACTTTTACACTTCTATTATCTCCTAAATTTCATAGTTTGAGATCTTCACTTTTCTCTCACAAAGAAAGGTATCATAAAACTTTCCTGCCATTACAAAAAGCCAAAAAAAATTCTTTATAAATTAGGATACAATGTAGTCACCTAACCAGAAGTACAAACACAGTCTGCAGGACTGAAAACAGCATTTTCTTTTTTTTAAATTATTATACATTTGCCCTATTTAGCAAGGACTTTAAATAGGTAAGTGATCCCAGAGGCACTTAAAGTTCAAAAAACACTATCTGAAGAGTTGGAGATGGAACTCCTCTATTTGTTCTGCTTTTGAGGAACTGAGTATCAGCTGCAGCTGAGGCAAATCCTACTGAAAGTCCTTTTCCCTTTGCATTTGTCCAGGGAAGTTTCCACTTAGTACAGAGCAGATCTCAGTGAGCACCACCAAGCCTTTGCAAAAATGCAACTCTTAGCTACTAGTACTTTTGTATCAGGTTCCAAATGCTTTTTGGAAAATAGTCTCTCTTCCATCCAGTAACTACAGAGCAAAAAAATAATCCCAGCCAAACCCAAAATCCATTCCCCCACAGCCACCAGCTGTCACTGGCTAAAAATACAGATATGTTTGAATGACACAAAGGTTTAAATACAAAATACTCTCCAGCCCTCCCTACCTAGTTTCTGATGATCTCCTTTAAATCATTGCGAACACTATCATTAAGTGCCTCAAAATTCTGTAAAAAGCCAATGTATAAAAGCAATTCTGTTTTTCATCACTACTGTGTTTTTTAGCTTCCAGGGACTTTTCTAGTTTTCTCAAATTGGACTTTTTAAGAAAGAAGTATTACTACTATGCTAGGTACAGACAGGTAATGCCACAACAATATTTTCCACAAGATAACACACGTGCTTCATTTCATTAATAAATGATTA
Organism: Pachycephala philippinensis; assembly: GCA_013397055.1. Lineage (NCBI taxonomy): Eukaryota > Metazoa > Chordata > Aves > Passeriformes > Pachycephala > Pachycephala philippinensis. The sequence continues at coordinate 581,491 of VWZT01002559.1, read as the reverse complement.
ATTATTACAAGCACAGAGGTATCTGAGCGCATATGAAGAATGACTGTGTGAAATTCAAGAACAAGGAATGATAGAAAGTATGAATTCAGAAACACCTTAACTCATTAAGACTGTTTATTATTGGGTGAAATTGCTGTGCTACCTTCAGCAGGGAATATATATGTGGTAGTTGATAAAGGAAAAAGATGCAGTGATAGTTCTTGCAGTGATAGTTTCTGTGCTGTAGTCACAGGCTGCATTGCCAAAGGTCTGCCAGCCCTGCAAAGCCCAGTGAAGACTGCAAAGATAATGTTACCACCTTTTCCCTGCCCTACATCTTATTCAAAGGCATTAATTTCTTGCTGACACACAAGGTTTGCTCAGACAGAGCAAACTTCCATGCAAAGTCTAATAAAGGAATGCAAAATGAATCCAAATAAGCTCTGAAGTTCATCCATTTCTCTGCTGAGTCCTTTCTACAAACTGAGTTGTCAGAGCACTGAGAGGCTGCAGTTCCTCCTGAGCAAGACTGAAAGCCACACTGAAGTAAAGCAGCTCTAGCATTAGGATGCTGAGCTATGCAACACTTTGACCAAGAACAGAAGGTATTAAAGGCAGACAATAACTTTTAAAAACCCCATTACTAGTCACATGCCCGTCTTTCACCAGCTATGAAAGACAAGTCGTTTAACTTGTTGATTAGTTTCAGCATCAGAAAAAAGGGAGTAGAAAGTGCAAAGAAGAAGAAATGTGAGGTTAGAATGCAAAACCCATTCCAAGCTAGCCACAAAAAATACTAGAAATAAAAGGCTGAAGCCCTTACATTTTAGTTACCCTACCAAAGCCCTTTGTAGGAAAGGATTAAGCTTGTAATATTCGAAAAGTGTAATCTTAAGGATTAAGAGCAGAAACCTTTCCTAGGCTATACTTAAAATCCACCTCATTTCTTAACAAAAGATTATGAAGTCACCACAGAATAAATGTAAGGACCAGCAAATTAATATAAAATGAAAACACTGATGCACTGAGAGCTTGTGCATAGAGCAGAAAGTTTATGTATGTAGTACAACAACTCCAGATCTTTTGAGAACAACCAGCTCTAAAGCATCTACACTGTTACAGGTTGAGATCCAAATGATAACCCTCACAAGTGACAAGAAACTACAGAAGTATAGAGGCAAAAAAGTTTATTACCAGTTATTTTATCACCCAGAACTGCCAGAAGTTGACAGCATGCAGTTACAAATACAACCACTGTGCAGTCAAGATTGCACAGAGAATATGAATTTATGTAGAACAACAAGGCAAACCTCAAAGGTCCACCCCAAACCAATATTCCTGGTTACCCACAAAACTGGGACAGCCAGTTGTGGCACACCCAACAGTGTTATTTTAGTGTTTGTGTTCACAAGCACGTATTGAAGGCAAGTAATAGATGGTTTTAGTGTTTATCCCTATTTTCCAGCAGCAGTTTGTCTGAATTTTTAGATAGCCTACAAAAATTGATTTAAAAATGTGTTAGTGTGTTGAAACAAAAAATTAAATTAAACATTAAAAATTCAGTCCTGGTGTCATTGTCCCCTCAATAACTATGCAGTAAAAGCTCTAGAACAACTGTGTTATTCTATCCAGCTATGGACAGAATATTGCTTCTGGTTTGCTGTACTTTCCTTTTTTACAGTCAGTATTTCACTTTGTCAACTTCTAAATATTTTTTGATGGAAGCACTGACGCAGAACTAGGCTTTTCCTCAGTTACCTTTTCCACATTTCCCACAAACAACCCATGCCCCTGAGACCCAGGGATTACAAAAACTGAAAGGCATTGGCCTAGGCTGAGTGTACAGTCTTTAACAAGCAAACTCCAATTTAAGAAGCAGGAACATACCATCGCATGTAAAAGTTACTGGTTGCTGGAATTCTTCGATTTCTATTGAAACCTTGATACTGGCACTCTCCCCACTTATATTTCTTTGCAGCATGATTGGACTCAGCACAAAGCCTGGGTTTGTTTGCTGATCAGTGTAAGGAAACTTGGTCCTCAGTCTGGAAGCAGAGAAGGTTTATGAAACATTGCAATGGAGAAGTCTAAGACTAAAGCAAAATAACATGGTAATAACCACAAGGCAGAACAGTAAAGACTACCTTTGGCTCTCTACCTAAATTGCATGTGCAAAGCACCATTTAATTTTTCTACTCTCAACAGAACATTGCCCACAATAATTATACAAGTAGTAGTTAGACAGGAAAAAAATCCTAGCATATAATTAGGCAGGTTTTCCATATAGCTTAAAATATTTAATAGGTCAATTCTTACAGGACATATCCATCTTCTGCAGAAACTAAGCTCTAAAACAGTTCTTTAAAAGCTAATCCACAGTATTTTCTAAAAATTAATTAAAAAAAAAAAAAAAAAACCAACAAAACTCTTCACAAGTTTCAATTTTTAGAAGTCTAATCTGAATTTAGATATCATGCAGAAGGTAGCTATTCCAAGCTGTGGAAGTTGAGGAAGAGGCCTCAATTGAGGTAAAGGTTTTTACTTAGGACACAAACAGTATAAAACATTTACTTAGTAGTGAATAAACCATACTTGGAAAGCTGCTTTTTATTTTCTGCTATTTAAAATGGATAAAATAATTCAGCCTTAAACTTCTGCCAATATTAAAGTAATACTAGAGGAGATTAAGAACAGAACTCCTCTGTAAGGATCATTTATTTCATCATCTTGATTCTGTATGATAGCAAGAATGGAAAAACCCCCAAATCCTCCAGCAAGAGTTGTCCAGTCTAAAGTCCATCAGTATTTTAAAAACTGGGTCTTGAAACAAAGGGCAACAATCAGATTTAACCAGAAAGTGTTGCAACAAGCCTATTCTATGTGAGCTTTGTCTTAATGTTGTTTATCAGTAAGTTTCACACATATATGCATTCTCATTGCTTTTGTGGAGTTTCCTTTTAATTTCATAAACATTCCTGCTTTAAAATAACAGATGCTATCCTTGAGATTCAAAGATCTCTATTTCTTCCATTATCTCTTGGATTTTGATGTTAAAAAGAAAAAAGGCAAGCGTAGTTTGTCTTCTCCAAGAAGAAAACAAAAAAATAATCTCTCATTAAATTGTGGCAGTAAGGAAAAAAACCCACATGACCTATAAGGAACGTCACTATCTGATCAAGGCAGGGACAAGTTTAAAGGTTTTATGTTACAGAAGTCCAGTTGTGGAAGCAACAAAAATAAAAGTATTTAAAGGTCGGAAAGCCACCGAGTGACAGGATTTTTTGACGTGCATCAGGTAACAAGAAAAAAAAAAAGACTTCAAATTCTTTCAAAAGAAATTGTAATAAAAAACCAAAGAGATACAGAAAAATACTTTGAGGATAAGAAGGTATTATAGAAACAAAGAAAAGTGAAAGTCTCAGGACCAAAATAAGAGGAGATAGGATAATACAAGAGTATTGAAGTATTAGTACTGAAGATCTGAACAATTCTGCATTCTTGAAAAAAAACAAACCAGGACAAAACCAGGAAAAACTGAGATAAGAACAGGAAAAAGGATACATACTGAAATCTGTCCCATCAAGCAAAAAAAAATGTAGGACTGTTCCTGTCAAGCTAACTGAAAATGAATCATTTAGCTTTTTTTTTTCTCTTCTGCAAGTTAATTCATATTCAGTCATTTCTTACTTCGTAACTGCTTCAGAAAAAGCTGACAGTTCTTGATTCTGCCCTTCAATTGCTTGGAGAAGCACGTTTTCTGTCAGCATGCCAGTGGTCCCATTGTCTTTCTGCAACTCAAAGATAATACAGTATTTAAATAGCTGCAAACATATTCCTAAAGCCAGCAAAGCCACATGTAGGTGACAGAATTTCACAAGTTTGAGGCTTACCATTAGTTTTATGTCTACTGCTATATGGGGAGAAACATATATCACTGCTAACTTGAAAAGCAAAGATTCACTAGAGCAGTGACTCCTTGACAGTAGGTAATTTATTTGCCAGCATCATCATCAGTTAAGATAAAGTTGCCAGCAGTTCCTGAGCTCTCAGCAGTGACCTGTTGCATTCAGATTTGGCTAAATTCACCTGAACCACAGATGGAAGAAAAATGTATTTTTCATCCAGTTCTGCAATTCAAACTTCAGTGTAGTTCCAGAAAGAACCACTACATATCACCGGTGCCTATGATTATCTCTTCCTACAAAGCAGGAAAATGCAAGTTGAACACTGGAAGGAAATAGCATTCAGAACATGAAACTTACCACTAACCTCAGGGAATCAATTTACCGCTGTTTTAATCCCTTTTGCCAAATACTCCCATCACCTCCTAAAACTGTAAACGACAATATTTAAAGTATCCAATCCAAAAAATAACTGCTAAAAAAGCGCTGCAGTTTCAAACAGCAAAATCTAATAAACTTAAAAACCAACAAACACAGAACTGCAGCAAGTTTTAAATCCGTATCTGTTTTCTAATCCAATTCACAATACATCCATGCAAATGCTGGCATGGGCAAAAAGCAGAGAAAAGTTGGAATAACCAGTGGAACTCAATTGTCCACAGTCTAACAGCCACCACTAGCCTGAAGGATTCATGAAGCTCCTGCCAGATACTCCCAGGAATAACTTACATGACCAGTTACATTTTTCATCCAAAGATTTTACAGTGCTTATAGAAACCTTTAATCCACAAGGCCAGGGACAAAGCAGACTGCACTACAGTTCTTTCTGAAAATCACCACAGTTTACTCAGATTTGAAGCAGCGATTAACTACTCAACTAGTATGTGGGTTATTTATTATTAGCCAAAGCAGTCAGCTAATTTCATTAGCGTGTATCAGACAATATAGTTAAATTAGACTCTCAGAAAAGGGGTCAAATCTGAGAGCCACATACTGTCAGGTCTTTTCCTTTAAGCACTTTTTTCCCTTCAAATTAACTTGCTTAATTAGTACAGCATAAACTTGGTAGAGATACAACCTATAACTGCCACTTGAATTGTATTTAAAGCTACTTATTTCAGCTAAAATATTGGTTGCATGAACACTGATCAGTCAAAAGGACAAATTCTGTGTAATTCGGGATTAGCCATACTACAGAAGACAATTAGAGCAGGAAGCTGTAAAGCCACAAAACTTGAAATGACCTGCAGGAGCACGCATAATACCTTAAATTAAAAACATTCTCCTATTGTAACATCTCAGACAAGTTCTATCACATAAAAACACTGGGTAACCTCACAAGACCTGCTAACCTGTGCAACTGTATCGAGTAAACACACTCTCTAAGCAAACACCACCACCAAAAATCACAAGGAAACAGGAAGGGAACATACCCAGGGACAGGCAAACTCCTCTGAAGGTTAACCCACTGCTGGTTGGCACTCAACACAAAACTCGGTCATTGCAAATCAAGAAGCTGCCTCTACAAATGTTACATTCCATTTAAAAACTCTTTAAGGAATACTACAGATAAGTAGACAAAGTACTATGCAACCATAGGATAAAAGCATTAAACAAGGGGCCTACATGAAAGAAAGTCACACCAGTGATGGAAGATCCCCACTTCATGCCACTATGTGACACTTTTGAATTACTTATGGCAAAATTTGCAGGTTATTCTACTGTTAAATTAAAAGTTTAGGGAACTAACAAGGCATGTCAACACATGCAAGCTTAGCCAGGGTAAAAAAATCAATTCTAATCTAATGAGCAAAGAAAAAAAAAGATTTGGTTATCCATGGTTGACCTCAGGGTCACATTTGGCTAAGGAGAGAAACCTCATGTTATTACAAATATGAATGATGAAAAAGACCTCCTAAGGAGGAGGAAAACTAAGAACACCAAACACTTTTTTTTTTCAGTTGAACTTCAATACTAATTTTTGATCACTTTTGGGGGGAAATAATTTCAGGACGACAAGCTCTGAAAAACTAAGAATTCTATTTAAAACCCACTGGACTCAGATGGGTTTTGAGCAACAAGTAGAATTTTAATTTCTTTAACTTCCAGGTGGGCCAATCTAGGAGGTGCAAAAGCTATCAGTCAAACAGGAAATAACTTGAAAGAAAGGACTTCAGGCCAAATGAGATAAATAGTTCATGTCAGCACAGGCTGCAAAAATAGAAGTGGTCTATAAATACAATTACCCTGAACAATGACAAACAAACCCAAACCCCAATAAATTAACAGAAGTCAAGTTAAATAAAATTCCATGAGTATATAAAGTCACAAGATTCAGCAGCTCTGTGGAAAGCAAGAGAAAACAACACACAAAAGAGGACAAAATGATGATTTTTTGCCTCTGCTTTCAGAAATGAGTGACAAATACTGAAGTATTTAAATGGAAATACTAAATGTATGGCTGCTTCAAATATTAATATATGCATCAAACAGACAAAAATATGAAGAGATGGAAATAGATACTTTATTAAAATGAAGCAGTCTATTAACTCGGGGATTAAACAGACAGTCAAAAATTTTGATAGAATCAAAATATATTTTTGATTGAATCAAAATACTATTATTTTTGTTTAAAGGGGCAGTGAGACTGAGTTTTTCAGGAAGGGTTGGGGGGGATGATCCAGACTTGTTAAGATGCAAGACTTAAGAACATACTTAGAAGAACATATAAACCTGGGGTAAATTGGGTAAAATACAAGAGAATTGCCAAAAACAGAGGCTACAAAACTCAGCTTCCTATTACACTATGTAGAAAATTATTTCAACTAGAAAATAAAGTAGAAGCACAGGATAAGCAAAAGACAGACTACCCAAGTTATGTTGCAAGGATATCCAATTGAGAGACTCATCTTTAAATCTATTTATTTTCTTCTTTAATAACTCAGCAGAAACAACCATGCTAACTTACAGTCTTGTATCATCAGCTACCTTCAGAATACAGACTAGAACTGGAGTGTGATGCCAAAACGAGTCTGGAGGAGCAGAAGTGGAAAGTAAATCTCAAACCTGCAATTGGGCATTCACCACAGAAGTCTGCCATAAACTAAGAACTTGATTAAAAACTTAAATGGTGACTTAAGCAAATCAGGGGTATTAATTGATGACAGGATTGATGTTGTGATGCCATCACAAATAAAGTAAATGCAATAAAAGAGCACCAAACAGGATGCCCCTGCCTGTAATGAGGGTTTATTCATGCTGATGTACAAGGCACATGGTACACTGTGCTCTCACACAGAGAGCTAAAATTCTCGTAAGTCATCTCCAAAAAATTAAAAAAGGAAAGAGAAGTTCTCACACAGAGCCTGCAGTGAAAGCTGACAGAAAGTCACCACCACTTGTCATATATTGATTCTTTCATCTTAAGTACCTGCTGTTCCACCCTGAAAGAAGAACATTTGTTAAGAGTTAGTTACAAATGAGTTCTGCTGAAAATCAGATGACTGACGACGAGGAGCTGGAACAGCCTTTAAATCAGAAGTGGCAGGAAGAAAAGACCACATGTGAAGGCAGAGCTTGAACTCTATTTATGAATCAGTCAATACATGACATGCAAATAGCAGGAGACTGGACCTTATGAACAGGAAAGAACCTTTTAAATCCTACATTCCTGAAAGAACCTGGAATGTATAAAGCTAGATTTCATTCAGAACAATCAAACATTACTTCCTACAGACACCACATGAGAAGCACTGATCCAATGCAGCCTAATTATTAGTCAGGAGTTACATTACAACCAACCAACTACCACTGACAAACTTACAAACACCTCACGAGATGACAGAGCAAACTGAGAAGCAAACTGCTGTAGAGCCCAAATTTACATACCTCTCCAAACACTAGGAAATAACAGAGCTAATGTATCACAGCTCAACAGAAAGCGGGGAAACAAAATAAAATTAAGTCAGACTCAAGATCGGCACACATAGCACAAAACCTGAGATAAATGGATTTTTTGGGTTTCAGCGTGGTTTTTATTCCTTCTCCACCGGCCTTCTATTGAACTTTTGCCGGAATACTGACACCTAACCCAGAAAAAACAGGAAATCCTTCAAATGAGGGGCCAAAAATTTCACTTCAGTGGGAATCTAGACAACCTTTTAGGCCACAGTCTAGTAAATATTACTGTTTCTGAGAAAAAACCTCCTCCAGCTTGGGGTGGGAAGGGAAGAATTAAGGAGTTATTTGGAAAATATCCTTGAGTGATACCAGTTGTTTTATTATGGCATGTCCCTAGCCTATTAAAAACACCTAGAAAGACAATACCTAAGATTTAAAACAGCTGTAAAACGAAGTCTCCAAAGCAAACAAATTGTTTACTTGCCACTCTCTAACCAGTTTCTACAAATACAATTTTTTTTGGCCATTATCACCCTTGCCAGGGTGCTGGCTTTTCCACTGAAAACTTCTCCACTTCTCTTTCAGTCTTTGTACTCTACCAAAAAAACCCACAAAACCCAGAAGTATTCAGACCCACTTTCTAGTGAGCTGGCTAATATTTTTAAACACATCTTTTATTTATGGTGGAATTATCACAGAAAGAATTAAAAATACAGGAAGAGTTAAATAAACTGAAGTCTTTTACTGGATTTGGGAAAAAGTAGGGTGCCCTAATGGGGCATAATTAAGCAGATAAGACAGTGACAGTATTGATCACCTGCTGCACAGTTTGTTTTTGATGCAAACTGCAGGTGCTTCATGTCCAAAGATACAAGTGTCATAACTAAAGCCCTGGTTGAGAGTTTGGTCTTGAATGTTTCATTAAAGTGATCCTGATCCTAGAGAAGAAATCCCTCAAACATATTTCTGCCCTGCCTGATAAAAGTAACATCACACAAAGAGGTTTTGCCTTCTTCTAGAGCAGAAGTACAGCGTTTCTGACCCAACAGCCATCCCACCACCCAGCACAGTATAACCAAAAGGTTCTGTCTAGCATTCCTACACAGAAGGAAAGCTTTCTACATACAAAAGAAAATTACAGTGGTCTTGTAAAAGGCAAGATAAAACTTTCAATGCTTAGCTCACCATCTTTTTATTTCACAGTATCACACAAATTGCTCATAAAACTGTAATATTTATCAATATGATTTAGACACTTAATTGTGCTGAATATTATTTCTATTTCTTATTGGGAGTGTTGAGTTGAAAAACAGCAATTTCCTCAGTAAATGTGGAAGGATTACACAAGGGCAGAGGTATTTTGGGAGATAATTCACTAGTAATGTTCAATTTTCTGAATAGCTCTAATACATATGCCATAACATCACATTATTTGGACACTGCTCAAGCCAAGTAATACACATAAAATAAATAACAGACCTCAAAGAGTCATTACATACTGTGATTGATCTTTACTGTTATACTGCAATTTAAAGATACTGATTTACATACCTGTGATGTTTGGCCCTGTAACTTTGCAAGCTGAGCTGTTTTCATGTTTAAGGACTGACTCCTTGTGACTGTTGCTCCAGAAGATTTCCCATTAAGCTTCCTTTCCAGATGACAAGTTAGTAACAGCTTTTCTTCTAACAAAACAGCATCCCATGGATCTTCAGCAGTCATACTTGAAGCCCTCTCTCTATCATCCTCTGCCTTGTTTAAAGTCTCCACAGTGTCCACTTTTGGTTTACTCAGAGGATCCAAATCCAACCAATCGAATTTACTGACATCCCTGCAGCTCTCCGAGGCTGGCAGGTTGGAGACTGCAGATTTTATGGCAGTCATTTCTAGGTCCGTGCTTGACTTCCCATTTCTCAGGAATTCTGAAGTGCTTGCAATTTTGTCAAATACTTTTGCCATTTCTGGTGTGAGTACTGGAGGGTACAAAGGTAGGCCTCCGTGTGGATGGAAAGGTGTGGTAGCTGCCAGTGGGTATGAAATGTATTGTGACTGTCCTGGAAGACCAAGATAAATAGGCTCTCTGGAGGGATAGGATGACATACCTGGATGGAATCCATTCTGAAATACACCAGTCTGTTTTGTGTAAGAAGCTGAGGTGTAAATAGGAGGTAAAGTGCATGTCACAGGTGCTGGTATCCCAGGTGTCCACTGTCTCCTCTGACCTGCGGGCCCAAGATAAAATTGCGAAGACACAGATGGGCTCAAAATAGGACTTGCTGGTAACGTAGGTACTTTACTAGATTCAAAATTGTCATCCAGCAGCAGTTTCTCTAGTTCAGCATGAGTAAGTTTCTCTATGTCAATGGTACTTAGTTTATCTTCCATGCTCTTGGCATCAGACTCTGGAAACACCATGAGATCATGGTCCTGTCTGTTATGAGTCTGGGCTTTTTGTCTGGGGCTGCTTAAAGAATGAAAGGTTTGTTTATTACCAGCTACACCTCTTTCTTTCTGCATCTTGGCTAATGCCTCAGCTTCCATCTGCAGTGCCTCCTCTTTGTCCACATCTTTTGACCTTGGGGCTGACAGAGAAGGTGAGGAGCGCTGTTTGAATCCATTGCTGCTGGATATCTGGGCCATGCCGCAAGAGCAGATGTCCATGTAAAGCAGCAACACTTCCCTTGCACTGGTTGTCTATCCTTGGCTTCAGAACGGAGTTAGTAGACCTGAAAAGGAAACGAAACATTAGAAACACACACGACAAATCATATGTGGACAACTACTAAGTCACACATCACCAGCTGACGAAGTTGACCACGTTCTTCAGAAACTCACGATGTAAAATTTTAAAGAGGCCAATTTTTATTTATTTTGGAGGGGAAGGAGTTTAATTCAAACTTACAAGGAAGCCACACAAATAAATTCACAGTCTTTGAATTATGAAAGAACCATTTATTTTTCCTACTCTGCCTACTGGTACCAGTAAGCACTTGGTTTCTTTCTGCACCACTAGACCCAAGACACACAAAAGCCACCCTCAGGTATGTAGCGGTTTTCAGACCTGAGCAATTACACAGGTGCAATCTTGGGAGTAGAAGTCGTTCTAAAGACTGTACAAATACACCATTGATAAAGCACATTATCAAGAGGACTTCCACCTTACTTCAATAGATTACAAAACCAGACCTTTCAAACGGCTGTATCATGATTATAATGGTCATAATGACACTGAAGGACCTCTCTTCCTTTGGAAAATATTGTACTTTACCTCTTAACAACAAAAATAATACTTATGAAATGATATTTCTTGGACAAGCAAAATAAGCTATTTAAATACAGCTGCTCATTGAGTAACCTCTTTAACAGCCCTTTAAAGGAAGTGTCATTCACTACTAGGTAAGGGAAGAAACTCCAAAAGGTCACTTTTGCTTAAGGCCACCACCAAGAAAATGATATTTTACATTTCTCCAATTCCAGTCTTGTGTTTAGGACCACGATACAACTTCCCATATTCACCACAATACCTATGCAGACTCTTTATTAAAATAATCTTGCAAGAGATTACCACAAGAACTGTTACTTTCCAGCATTACTTCTACTTTATTCTCCAGCTTTTGCACACAGCTGGGTCAGAGCCGAGCCCAGGAGATAAGATGTCTTCCAGCAACAGCCAGTATGCACATCAAGCAGCACGATAAAAATCAGGAATAATGAGTTTCTGCTGGGAGGGTTACATAATCAGCAACCCTCATTAAAACACAGTTTCACTGAACTAGATGAGCCTTATACATGCAAATCACTCTGAGTTTAAGCCATGCTACAATCTACAAATTAAGAATTCTCTGCAGCAAATAATGCAGACAACTCAAAATTCTTTATGTTCCTTTTCAATTCACACGCATTAGAAGGGTTTGGATTTTACACTGGGGATTTTGTCCTCCTTAAATCATACCAGAGATGTGTTTCAAACAAAGTGACTCTATTTCTCTGGACTCCCCACATAGACAGCAAGATTCTTAACAGATTCTTTAAATTCTTTAAGTCTGGCCAAGCTTTTGTTTTATCTACTTCATTTCAATGGCTTATAGTGTGAAGGACAGACATCTTTATAAGAGGTTCTTTACATTTCAGCTCAGTCTGAAGACAAATCCAAGTGAAACCCTTCACAAAGCAAGATTAAACCAGAAATGACATTACAGTTACCAAGACAAGACTTAAACAAAAGAGAGTGTCTTCAAAAAAACTGAAACAGTGACAGATTAAGAAAATTATAAAACTCTGGAAACCACACAACTCAAGTCCTGGGGCACAAAGTCTTAAGAAGGAGTTTTGGAAGTTACAGGTATGAATCCATTCCATAGGATAATTATATAAATATTCAATACAGACAAAGTCCACAGAAAAAACCAGACACCAGATCCTTTTCCGTACAGTTATGAAGCTGCAGAGTTCGACACCCATTAAAGCCATAAATATTGCATTAGGAAGAAGTCTTGTCCTGTCTGCTGCCTATCTCCAGAGCTCAGCGTAAAACAGAATCAGAGAATCAATTAAAAAACCCCAGAACTATTTTGCTGGGCTCCTTTGTAGACAATGAAGGTCTCTGGTCCCATTAAGAGCACAGCTGTGGCCTTCAATTATTTACTACGCTCCTGTTAGCAGGACAAGCATACTAAAACTTCTCCTGAAGATGTACTGAATATTTTGTAGATGGTCTAAGCCTACTAGCCACGGATAATATCCTAATGAGAATTCTCATGCACTTGACACCACCTTCTCAGACTGTCTAGAAAGCTAAGCTGGCTTTAATGTCCTCATTAACTTACAGCTGGTTAAAACTGCTGTCAGATTTTTAGATGCAAGAACACCCTGACTTATGAAGTCCTCTCACGAAATCCTACCTGGCTTTTCCAGGAAGCAGCAGCCTGAGGTTAAGTACATTTTGCAGTTTTCACAGCCGTGCTGTTGCCTAAGGATTCTAAAGAGCAGCAGGACTTTTTCCTGAACTTTATTCAAAAAGATAAAATAGAATCATACTTTCTGAGACTATTCAGAACTGCTTGGGCTACAACTTACAAGACTATCAATGCATTCAGGTGCTGCTTGATAATTACAAGTGATTTTTTTCTCACTGAGATGAAAAAAAATTATATGGTCTTCAAAGTATTTATATATAACAACAGGCAGCTCTATTAAAAAAAAAAACAAGCCTTATTTTTCTGCTGAAATCGACGGCCTTGATCTCCATATCACCAAGCAGTCTCCTGTTCACAAGGAGAGTCACTGTTCCACGAAGTCACAACTGCAGATAAACACACATTGCTCAGCTCTCAGAAACACGGTACACAGCTACCACAGCACCTTCATTCACAGCAGCTAGAGAACCCCAGTCACTCAATAACTGCTTGTTTACTTTACAATTTCACGGTACAGTGCTGTATTTCTGTCAGTGTGTGACAGCACACTTGCACTGACAAATCCAGTGACTTCCAGCATTCAAGACAGATGGTTATTGTTAGTGGTTATCTGAAAAATTGAATTTTAACCTTATTCTTTGCAAGACAGCCTCATCAGCATAGATACACTTAATTTGATTGCTGTACTTAAGTCCTGTCCTTGGGAAACCTGTAAAGTCATTCTATAAATTTCTGTCAAATTTTATAAGCAGACTGCAGGTTCTTTTCAAACAGTTTGATGTTAAAAAAACTGATTAAAAATCAGATAAAATTGCAATAGTTTCAGCAAAACTTTATCCTGCATGCCAGTTCTAAGCAGTAAATTCACATAACACATCAGAAGAAAAGCTCCATAGGCACAAGCATGATTAAAATACTGATAGACATCCTTTTAAATGCTAACCATCCAGCACCAGTTAACTTTTTCACATAAGCTTAGCTTCACTTTGAACCTCTCACTTTGCAGCCATCTAAGTTCAAAGGCAGGGAATGAGCAGAATTTAAACTTCTCCAGCATGTACAAAGAGAAGGGCAAATTCCATTAGGATCATCTATCACCAGGGAACTCTTCAAACATACAGAAAAGTAAGTTTCAATTCAAATCCTGGAATCCTGAACCATTACTGACCAAGCCATAGGAACTCACCAGAAGTTTGCAACAACTGGAGGTCATTGAAGACCCAGAAGTGATCCTTACAGAGCTAGGACTGTTCTCATCTGAACTGCTGCACACTATTTTAAGTAACAGTAATAATCAGTGTTCAGCTGTCAATCTGTTCACCTTCAAGAGCGCTCCTCTTGCCAAGCACTCAGAGAACGTGAGAAACATTTCATTTATTTTTAAAGGCAAGCCAGAAACAATTGAAGAGATTATAACAGAAATTCTGAAGTGATAAAAGAATCCCCTACACCACTTACTTGTCCCCTAATTTTGAAATTAAATGGGCACACTCATACTTTGGGTAAAGTCGCCACATTTCCATTGCTCTACCTCACCTGCTTCCTTTAAAAGCACACATGATAAAACCTCAACCACACAATTTATCTACAGCCCTGAGCAAGGGTAATCTGCCTCTTGCAGTCAGATTTCATTAACTTGAAGCAATATTTCCTTTAGCAATTCAATCAGTAGTGATCAGACAGGAGTCTGCAGACCTCTTTGGCTCTGATCTAGTGGAATTTCTGTAACAACACTTCCTGGGTAACAATTTTACATAAATGTGTTTAGAGCCTAAATTTGATCACTCAAGTACCTGTGTATTGTTATATAATTTTGAGTATTGCACATCATCCATTATTTCAGAGGAGTAAAATACTGTTAAAAAAACAAAAAAAACCAAAAAAACCCCAAACTTATTCATAATCAAGAACTAAGAAACTGCAAGATGCCTGACCATCTCCTTCAGATCAAAGCCTCTACATGGAATGCAAATGAATTTTAAACCAGATTTTCACTTACAGAGGCTTACATTAAAAAAAAAAAAATTACATATGCATTAGTCTAGCAAATACATAAAATGGAACCAGGAAGAATTTTCTTTCCGATAAGGAATTTATAGTTTTCTGGTAAGAAGCTTTGGGGAACCAATACAGGACATGACATCTCTACCGGGACAAAGACTCGCAAAATCTAAATTAGTTTCCTATCTTAATGAGCAAGGGATGACTTCATCACACATAAATCGCTTTACCTTAAGCAGAGGTAATCTCGCCATCTGCTCATGTACACATTAACGTTCTTCTTTATTTCAGATGAGTTGCACAGCTTTCTTTTCAAAAACACCCAAGGTAATAGCCTATTTATAATTTGTTCTACGCAAGCACAGAACATATTATTTGGTAATTTCTTCACAAGAAGTACTTTATAGCTATCAGAAATCAGTGCACATGAATTCCCCGGAGTCCAAGCACTAAATACAGAAGCAATGATAAGAAGTCAGGCCATTTCCTGCATTCCTTATAAAGTAAGGGTCTGGCATACAGTAGCCAGCGCTTCCTTAAAACAAGTGCAATTTTCAAAGTAACTTTGAGGTTATTCTGCTATTAAATAAAACAAAAATAAAAATATTTGAAGCATTTGCCCCACATTGAATCATAGCTAACTTACGAATTAACAAATCTTGCCTGCATACCAGAGACAGCAGCACTTTTATGGTAAACCAGGGAAAACTTAGCAAAATACGACAGCAGTAATATACTGTGGAAAATACTAATCATCTGCAAAGGAATTCATAGCCAGACATTTGCCACAGCAGGAAAACTCCTTAGCAAAAAAAAAGACAGAAAAAAGTCACAAGAACTTTGATGTTCAGAAGCCCTCTCTGCCAGATGCACTCAGATTGCTACAAACTGAGAAAAAACTGAACACATGCTCATGACATGACTTCTTGAAGCAAGGCTGTTATTTTTTTTAAGTACTGCTAGGTTTAAACTGGAGTTTAAACAAACAGTTCTGAAAGGTCAGTGTTAAAGCTATACAGTTCTATCACGCTATCTTTCCACTAAAATCTTAGTAGCTTCTTTAATCCAATCATTTTAGCAAAATGAGCAAGTGCCCCCTTACAGATGAGATTAACACAGTTAACAAGAAAATTGAATCAATTTTGTTTCAGCTCACATCTACAGAACCTTCAAAAGCAATTTCATTATCTTAAATACAGGTGGAATTTTTAACTGGGCACAAACTCTGAACCAACACTCATTTCATTTGTTTTGCTCAAATCATTCAGATCGTAAATACCTAAGCAGGGACAGCATCTCTTAACTTTGATTTTGAAATTTCATTTGCGTCTAAAAAAAGTACAATTTCATCACAAAACCTTTGATCTCGAGGGCTAGGCAAGAATAGGATGTTTCTAGCACTAGAACAGGAAGTCTCAGCCTTTAAGGTCTTTCAACATCAGCAACAAATCCCTTGAAAAATCCAACCTCAGCTGTTTCAGTGCTTATAAAAATTTATGAACTATTGAAACCAATTTTCACCCAGGACACTGTGCAGTGGATCATTAGTAGACATGGCATACTTTGTAGCTGCTGTAACTTTGAATCCTCAGGTTTTGCTCAATGTTTCTAGAGAGACAAAGCATGGATGCATCTGTCATGATGTTCCAGCCAGATCTCAGTGAGGGCAGCTACAGATACCCACAGATCATGTGTTTCCCATCGCCACGCTCTTCCCCTGCAATGGTTTGCACCACTGGCCACTGCAAGCCCTTCCATCAGTAGACGTGGATTTGTGCAGATTTGGTACAGCAGGTTTGCAAGCTCACTCAGCACATTTCTGCTATTATACTCCTCCCCTCAAATTTTGAACCTAACCACCATTCCATTTAAGTCTGTTAAAGAGATGGGGGTCGTAAAGACAATTGAATTCCATGCAAGTGTCATAAAAACAAAAACCCTGACCCTGCCAAGAACACTGGCTGTCACAGCTAGAAGAAAACTGTAGCATGAGCTCATATAACTGGACACTGCAGATTTATCACCAGGATAATCTTTCTAAATGATTGAATCACGGCAAGAAGTCCTTCAAGCCAATCAGCGGAAGACACAAATCAACAGGAAACTTGGCATCGGTTTCATCAGCTGTGGAACTACTCACCAAACTCTGCATCCCTGTATTTGTCCCTATTCTGTTCTTAGCTCTTCAACAGCATCCTGCTATTCTGTTCCTAACCAGTATTTTCCGGATGCAGGTACCAGAAAAGAGCAAGAATGAAACTGATGGCATCCCAGGCTGTTTCATTCCAATGCACTTGGCCAAGATAGTTTTTTCCATGCCTTACAGCCAAGCTTATTACCCAAATTGTTTGACAAAGGCTAGCAATTCTAGTTCTGTTGCAATGTTTCTCCTTACAGAATAATGCTTTCAATTCCATTCCTCCTGTTTCAAAAGTCTGCCTTTAAAAACTTTGTACTGGTTCCCTTGCTTTACAGACACCTCTTAAGCTGTGCTTTTCTCCACGTCACCCTGACGTTCACGATCCCTCCACCAATCCCATTTTCCAAAGGCTACTTGAAAACACTCACGCAATACAAACTTTCATACAGAATCAACATTAGCTGCTGGCTTAAGGGGAGGCTTTCTCCTACTCTTTAAGCGAGGTCATTGCCCCAAATATTTTGATTCCCAAGCTGAATAATTGGTGCAGTAATTCTTGATTTGCAAAGCAATTTTATTCTGGAATATCACTTTCATGGAACAATTAAGACTGGAAGGAGCCTTAGTTATTCATGCAGTGTGGGGCCTGACCCCAGTAAAGCATGACAAATTACCTGGAGCATGTAGCTAAACTAGTACTTCCATTAATCCCAATCCCAGCGGTACTAAGAAGAAGACAGACATTTTAAACTACATGTGTAATTTTATCAAAACCATAGAAAGTGTTTAGTGTGGGGAGAACAGACAAAGAGGAAAGAAACTAATTCTAATTGTACTAATTACCACAACAGAGATGCCCAAACAGCTTCCATATGATTCTATAACATCCTGCAGCATAGACAGAGGACCATGTTAAAAATCCCAATTTTTCCTAAATTATGTCCCTGAAGTAAACCCTGCAGACATCCTCCTAATGCCACAAAAATTCAAAACACAGCAAAATGCAGGAGGCTCATGATGCAAGGTACAGTGGCTGTTAACACAGGAGATGGAAACAACCCTCCCCCACAGAGATCCTATTTTACTCCCTGTGCAGCAGTGCACCATACACACCTCCAACAAAACATCATCAAAAACATGCATGGAGAGGAAACATTGACACCTCAGCTCTGGCCCAGACTTAACTCTGTATCACTGTATTAGTATCACCCTACCAGTCTAACCTAACGCAATTCTGCTGCAGTAGCCAAATTACTTCCACCACTTGCTTCAGCAGCCGAGTTTCCCCTCAGGCAGGAAACTTGCACAGTTTCAGTTATAACCAGCAGATGCTTCTTAGTCACACACCTCATATTCACAGGAGATGGAGCAGAATTGCTGATCAGTAACTGACAGAACAAATGCACCGTTCACGTGCACCTCCATGCTTTATCCATCAGAAAATACTAAATGCTTATTACATGTATTGACTGTAGGATTACGTGGTTTGTTTGGGTTCGGGTTTTTTTTTACCATACATAGGTAGAGAACTGAACAGGGTGGCTCCACTCAGACCAAAGGTTCATCTCATCCTTATCTTGTCTCTAAAGGTGGCTTTGGAAATGCAAATAGGAAAAAGCTAAACCAACACAAACACTTCCTCAAAATACCCTTCTAGTCTTCACTAATTTGCCACTCAAGTACTTCCTGAATCCTGAGGTAACTTCTCTAAGATTAAGACTCTTGATGGACTTTTTCATCACGAATTTGTTCAGATGGATGCTGAACTCAGGTAAACTTCTAGCTCTCTCACCCTGTACTCTCAGCACCGTGACCACACTCTGCTCTTCTGCTGTGACTACAACGTAAGCAGAAATTGGATCAGTTATTGATGACCTGATCATGATCAGTCCCCTACAAACATCAACTACAAGATTGAAACCTACAAGCTCGAGTATTTCCTCTGGGTCATGGTGCACTAACCAACCTCCAGATCTGAACCAGTGACATTCCCTCAGCACAAACCTCACAAGTGTCCTCACATACTACAGCCTGCAAGTTATGGTTGGGTTTTGTAAGTGATGTTTTGTTTGTAACTTCAAATTACAAGTTACATGAAACATGCAGACATACCTTCAACCTCTACCTCCATTTCTTCCCTCTGAAGTGACCATCACTTGGAACAAGCTTGATCTAAGGAAATACTCTCAGGCTGCATTTCTACAAAGTTATAGACTGAAGTAATATTTCTCATAACTTTTTTTTAACGCGAGCTTTGACAAAAGCATTTTAATCTAAAATTTTTATAGCTTAGGTGAGGTTTATCATTACTGGCACACTTTGAAACATTTCCTCCTTCCCTTCCCTGTCCCTGTATGGAAACAACTTCATCATTCTTCTCACAAACTTACACAACACCAACCTCCTCACCCACGAACGGGCTGGACGATGCTGTATTAGATGACTGATTTTACTGACCACTGTTGATAAAGACTGAACCCTAGTTCTGGTAATTAATTACACATCCACATCTTCTACTTAAAATAGAACAACATGTTTACACAGTCACACATCCATAAAGCAAACAACTTACATTTGTGTAATACTCTCTCATTTTTAAGCTTGTTGTATTATCCTAAAAATAAACACCAAATAATTCCTGAACTGATTACAGACACTAAAAAGCAATACTTCTAAAATAAGAATATAGAAGATCATTACCTGAATGTCGTAAAGGCTGACCTTAAAACACATACTGTATTTTATAAATTTTAGTCATGTCAGTGTTAGACTTACACTGGCCTACCCACCAGTACTACTTTACTGCAATTTTTGGAGCTCCCATAAGGCAGCCTTAAGATTATTTGAAAGACAAACAACATGCAATCCTGCTCTAATAAAATTCAAATCTAGCATTCTTTTTTCCAAATAACCCCATACCGTCTGGTTTTGGTCCCACATCAAAGCCTAAGACAACAACAAAAAACCCCTCCAAAACATCACCTCAGCATTTTTATTTCTTAAACAACATTTTAATCCAAGTGTCTCCAGATCGGCAGTAAATACAACAGCAGCACTGAGTAAGAAATATCACCCGTTTCAATTTAGTTTGAGAAGAAACGTAAGAACACAAAATCAGAAAGTATTTTCTTTTACTTGACATTTTGAAATGCATCATTTTCCATTTAAGGCATTCAATTTCCTTTGTTAGTACACAGACAGCTACTCAAATTGGATAAAAATAACTAAATCATCAATTAAAGTACAATGATTATATGTACTGATGAACCTTTATGTTTGAGTTCTCAGTGATGACAGTAATAAACCGAAGAAAAGAGGAACCTCAAGTATCCAGATCAGGGTTACTACTGCACTGTAATTAATACAAATCTATTTTATTAAATTAATCAAAATTTAAAATATTTCTTGATACCTTCTTTGTATTTTTTATAAACAAACATCTTAAAGGGACGTAAAAGAATGTAAAATAAACTGGAATGTAAAAGAACATCCAAATATAGCACAATATATAAGAAGATGGGACTCTAAATAACCTATTACTTGTCTGGTTTGTGGTCCCCTCCCCAAAAGGTCATTTAACTTCAAGTATTTGTCACTTCTGCCTGTGTTTTCTCCCTCTGCCTTTTATCTTCTATGCAACTTTCTTTCACTGTCGCCTTATTCTTACCAGTTTTGCTTCAACTTGCTTTTACAAAAAAACAAACACAACCCCAACAAACAAACAATAGAACTTGGTGGGAATTATAATCCCTTTCTCCCCCTCCAACAAATGTGCTAAGTGAGGCCAATTTAAGTAACTTCTCTTCCTCCCAAATGCATAAACAAAGTTTTTTACAGGCCCACTCTCAGTTTTGGGGGAATGAAGCACACAACTGCCTTCAAAGCCAACAAAGCTGAATAAAAAAATACTTTTGTCTGTCTGATTTCATTTCCCCTGCCCCATTTCTGCTTCCCCTTTGGATTCTTCATAAATCATCCATCACTACTACTCCTGAGCACAGCTTATATTCAAAGCAAGTATTGCACAACATCTTGTACAAACATCAGACATTTTTTCTTAAATTTTCAGTTCCCTTTGGGAAGAGATCTGCATTAAACACGCAGTGCTGTTAGTTAAAATCTGTGCATCTCTCCTCTGCCCCAAATCAGTTTAACTGTGCCATGCTCTAGTACCAGACTTGTAATAAGTAATAGTAGAAATTAGTGGAAAGACCACCACAATCTCTTTTCTTCCAAATGCTTTTCTTTTGACTGCATCTTGCTACCACATCCTTCCCCCAACAACAGCATAGCTGAAGTGGGAGGTTACTTGTACTAACAAAGGTGCAGGTATAGCTTTTTTATTGTGTTGATACAGAATAATAAACTAGCTCGAGCCAAGAGCAGTAAGGCAGTCACAAACTTTCATGTATCACTAGAAATATCGGCAAAGCTCCCGGAGGAAACAGCAGAGCTGTTCAGGGATCAGCTTTGTAAACATCCAACTTCTCTGGAACCACAGCAACGCACCAACCCGGGGCGAGCGAACCCACTCCAAAGCCAAAAAGAGGATGAACAAAAAGGAAATGTAAACCTGGTGGGTCTCTGCAGCCACCGCCAAGGTGCCCCTACGCTGGGCACTCCCCGAGCTCCCCGCTCCGTGCCGGTGACAGCTCCCCGCCACCCCGGAGACTTCACCCCCGGGTCCAAAATGCACCTCCGGCACCTGCGGAGCGCGGGCAGCTCCTCCGGACGGCTCCGCGCCCCGAGCGGCGCCGCTCCAGCGCTCCAGACTCGCAGTTCCCGGCTGGAAGCACTTCCCGCAGGCAGCGCCGCCGCCGCCCGGCTCGGGGAGCCCGCACGGGAGCGGCTCCGGGAGCAGGACGGGCCGTGCGGGCAGCGCTGCCCC
>VWZT01002559.1:511676-550472 GCA_013397055.1 Pachycephala philippinensis | reverse complement strand
TAATAAATTGATTGCTACCACAAATCCTACAATTTGGAATAATCAGGCTAAAAATCCTATTCTCAATTATACCACTTCTATATCCTTGTTTTTTCTCACATCACAGTTTCACGAGCTCTGCAGCCACTGCACAGTTTTCTAAGGAAAAGGACAGATAGCCTGACAGCTGTAGAGGGCTTACACTGGAAGCTTTTAAAGAATCCTTCTTTAATCTGATTTTGGTGGAAATTAAGCTTTACTCATATTCTATTTGCACTGAAATTAACAGGTCTGATCTCAAGGATGACTAAATCATCCCTGGGAGCTTGGAATCTGTTACGTGCAGTCTTAAAAGGTATTATTATGTTGTATCTGGGGGAAGGGAGGGAGGGAGGGAGGGAAGAAGGGAGGAAGGAAGGGAGGAAGGGAGGAAGATGAACCTATCTGTTTCTGTGACAGCATGTATCACAATGCAATTTGTTAAGATTCCATCTGACCCCAAAATAAAGGGGATTTCCAGCAAGCCCTGGAGTATTTTCAGCCACTGAAAATCAGGCCACATGGTGGGATGTGGTTAAGACCAGAACCTGGTATCCAGCTTACCACAGGCTCTACCATAATTATGAGATTGTTTCCAGAAAGTCCCTTTTAACCCTAAGTTACTTTAGAAATACTAATAATGTTTTAATTTCTTTTCAGATATCACAATTCAGAGAATTCACTAACCTTTTGGAGTTAGTGAATAACGTTCTTCCACTGCTGCCCTTTTTTCCCTTTCTTAAATAAGCATATAGATTAGGGAAACTCAAATAAGCCTGATAGGTTACGTCACCATCTACCATTTCAGTGACCCAGCCCAAGCTGTTTAGGGTGAAAACAGACTTTAACAACACTGAAGACCCTGCAACTCATTAGAAACCACAAATTTAAAATTAAAGAACAAATATTGTATTACGCTCCCAGCTAAGTGCACACATGGAGATTAGAGAGGAGTAATAGAGCATTACTGGCACCCTTGCAAACACATGACTTCAAAGATAAATACCCTGCCTGCCTAATGGCAAAAGGCAGACAGATGTGATGACAGAGGTAAAGCTTGTATTGAAAGCTTTTTTTTTTCATTTTAAACAGTGTTTATGCCTCTGCGATCATTAAGCACTGGAAATTAATGTTTTGGACTGTTGCAATAAGGGAGGATTTAAAATAATCTGATGTCGATACCTTCATTTCCTTTGAAAACTCTGAAATTATTAAATAACTGCTGTTTACTACTCACCCACAGTTGTATACAAATCAGAATATTTTGATGCAAGACATCAATTCTTGCCCCAAATTTTAGTCCTTTGAGGGACCCTGTGTCTGCAGTCGTTAATGTGAAGGGAGTTTTGCCATGGCCAGATGATAAAACCATAAGGCTGTGAGTATCTAAGAAAAATTTGTGCAGACATTTCAGTGGGTAAAGTTCCTTAAAACCTCAAAAAATAGTATCAATTTAAAAGTAACATGGGAAGCCGTATTTGTTTCCATCTCTGCAATAACAGCAATTCCATTCAACATGGAGACTGCATGATTTGTTGGGTAGGTTGGGGAAGGATGACTCTTCAGGGGGACTTGCAGGGTGTCCCTGTGTTCCCCTGGACAAGAAGTTTTGGGGAGAGGCTTAGATGGAGAGATGAAAAGGGAGTGTTGTGAGACAGGCCTTCCAGTCCCCTGGTAATGAGACAACTGAGCGTGCCCTGTTTCTAAGATGCAATTACACACCTGCAGCCTGAGGCTCATAGAAAGAGTCTGATAACACTTTTACAACAAGGAACAATTGCAGAGCACTTTCACATAGCCTGATAAAAGCTTTTACTTCATATGGTACACTTTTATTGCAGGAGGATATAAAATATGGAAGGATGTGGGAGTGAGGCCAGGAGATAACATAAGCAAAGAAAATAAGGTCCAGAAGAACAGTTGTTGTCCTGATCTATTTTATAACTCAGTCTGTCTCTCAGGCATTTCCATCTCCACTACCTTTCACGACTGTAAACACTGCAGCAATCGCAGCAAATACCATAAAGAAAGGCAGCATTAGCTACCTTTAATCTAATGTCAACACCAGAAAAGTAGGCAGCAAGTAGCTGACCAGTTCTAGGAAGTTCTTAGGTGTTGCTCCACAGGGCAGTTTTTCCACTTCTAAGTTGTATCAACAGGTTTGGAATTTTACTGGCTTTTTTTTTCCAGTGTGGCTGTTGCTCCACAATCTGGACAAACTTCTTTGCTTCACAATCTATGGAACCCTTGGCTTAATATTTCCCTATTTCACAGAATAAGTATGAACACTAACCACCATAAAATACTTCATATTAAATCTGCCTTTAAGAAAGAGTGTCTGAATAATTACAATGTGATGGTCATTTGGTTGCACAATTGATCTGATGCTGGGCTTCCAAAATTATTTCAA
This sequence comes from Pachycephala philippinensis, assembly GCA_013397055.1. Classification (NCBI taxonomy): domain Eukaryota; kingdom Metazoa; phylum Chordata; class Aves; order Passeriformes; genus Pachycephala; species Pachycephala philippinensis. The sequence continues at coordinate 548,044 of VWZT01002559.1, read as the reverse complement.
AAGTATTACTTTGCCTTTCATACCGTATTTCATTCCTGTTTCTGCAAAAACATACTCTTGAGAGTATTAGTTACGGGATTATGTGGCAATCTTGGTTTTCTTCCTCTACAAAGTTTTCTGTTCCCCTTGCTTCAAACTGTCCTTCCCCTGCTTCCCCTCCACTGACCCATGTCATGAGCTGATCAGGTCAACCACATAACTTTTCATCCAAATTAGATACATTCAGTAAAATAACTAATTAAGATACAAAAGTAAGTGTCTATATCAAGTCAATCTTTTGAAATAAAACTCAAGCTATGCAACAAAATGTTATCCTGATCTGGGATACTCCAGGATATGTAATTTCTTTTGAAAGAGCTTCCGTTTTGATTTATTTCCATTCCTCTGCAGCATGGAAAAGCCAGTATTACCATTTTCTAGACACACAGCTGTGCAGAGGCAAGAAAATTACAAACAATGCTCTTTCAAATATTCTCACCCAGCCTTATTTTTATGAATACTTTAGGACGTGAGGAAAAATATTTGCAATGCTGCATTAAACATATATGAATTAACAAAGAATAAAGATCAGTGGTTGATAAAGTACAAAGGGTGACAGAAGCAGAATGAAACAACTTTTAATCTGCTTTTATGTTCAACTAGGGTTTATGTAGGTCAATGCAAACCTTGCAAATTCCCCTTTGGCGCATCGTTTGTAGAAATCTCTCTTTAAAATTTCATCAAAGAAAGGAAAAGTTGGGATGATGTCCCTTTCTGTAACAAAGTCGCTGCTTGCCACAGATTATTTACACATCTTGCTCATTATACTACTTCTGAAGAGAAAGTGTTTCATCTCTGAGACAGACAAAATGTTTCCTGATGGCCAGGGTCCAAAACAACACAGGATGGAGCAGAGATTGCAACCATATCCTCCCATTCTTGTAACATTCAAATTTCCTCAGCAAGTTTTTCAGGAATAAGATAATGTTAGGGTCCAACAAGGACACCAACAGTACTTTTTACTAAATACTGCTCTTTTTTTCAGTGTGAGAAATAAAAACACATCCAGTCAATAACTCATTGTTCCAATGAGCACACAGATATATTTTGGGCGTTTTGTTTTCAATTTCCAAAACTGCGAATATTGTCAGCACTGCTCTACAGATGTCCACAGACATGCATGTTTCATTTCAGCACAATGGGATGAAACAGTGGACAAAAGGGTGCTTCACGCTGGGGAGAGTCTAGAAAGGCTGGGAAAATGGCTTCCAGACCAAAATACTCTTGCTACCCTCTGACTCAAAGATTCAGTCTTCAGCACATTCCCCATGGAAGCGCAGCAGGGGAAAATGACTCAGACAGGGAGGGGACTGGGGAGTGGGAGCCACATCTCCTCAAACATCTCTGTGGTGCAGAAAAATGAAAGGCTGTAAGCCCTGGTTTAAATCCTCCGTTTTCTTATTTCCCGAGAAACATCTCCTGAGTGCTTGCTCACACTCATGCAAGCTCACATCACACTCCCTTGCACAAGATGTTTATGCTCATGGATGCAGCTTTGCCTCCCACATGCCTGTCTGCTCTCACACTGACTCCTGCTCTGTCTCATGCCCACGTTTACATGTACCCACTCCCACTGCCTTGGTTGTTCAGCACCCCCTTGCACTCACATGTGCTCCCCCCCAATCTATTGAGATTTTCCTTGCTAGAACAACTAATCATTCACTCCTGCCCAACTCACTGTCATCCAACAACTTACTGAGGGTGCACATCTAAAAATCTAAAGGGAAAGGCAGACCTTTGGCTTGTACAAGTCATGACAACACAATGAAACAGCAGGTCTCATCCACAGTGCTTAAAGAGCAGAACTGTACCTTTCACAACACACATAGGAAAGGGAAAAGTGCACCCTGAACTTTAATCTCTTGAAGATACATCAGATTCTACCTCATCTTTCTCCACACAGCAGTTAATAAGCTTATACTTTAACTCTGATTTGCAATCCAGCCCAAAAGGGGGGATAACTCTTCACAGAGCAGAAGACAGTTGAGAAATTGCAGCATGCAGTACCAAGGAAAGATAGGCACCAATGTTCAGCATGTACCACTGAATCTGCCATAGGATTCCACTGCTTTTTTCTTGTTAGGGAAAAAAGTGACCACTTCTATTTACCTCCAGCATGCCACTCTCCTTTGGAATAGACCTGCATGTCATACTTACCATACAGATGTACAGCTTAGTATGCTGCAATATAACAATTCCTTTCACTACATTCTATTATTTCCTAGCAATTCCATTATTTCTAGCACTTGCTATTTTGATCTCCACTAAGCATTGCTCTAACGTTACCACAAAACCTTCTTACTACACATCCACAATCTGAGCAAAAAGAGAAATAGATTAAAAAAGCCAAGGCTGCCTTTCCTTCAAAGCAAGTCAGTTTATATTACTAACATATCATTTACTGCTTCACCACCCGGCAACTCAGTGTGACAAAATACCCTGCAGATCTGAAGTAAAAGGTTTTCTTTCAATGTTGTTTTTCTAAATAATTCCCTAATTCTAAGTCATCAGCAAACTTTCTCACATCATTTTGTACCCCCATTTGGGAATATTATGATAACACTGAAGCACAGAGGCCAGTTATAAATTCCTAGGAAATACCACTGCTGACTCCCCTCTTCTATTAGCCCAAGGTTTATAAAAAATAATAGTAAATAAACTTCCCAAAACCTCTAAACATCACAAGAATAAACCCCCCATGCTGACTGCCCTTTTTTGCCCATCAGTAACTGGGTAATAATCATGTGCATATAGATATGACAAGACAGAAGCTGATATAATTTTAAAAGACAGGTATTTTTCAAAATTACTACCACAATCTCGTAAATATCTGGTGGATACTTAGCCTCTGCCAAATATTCAGAAGCTATTTATCTGCTTTGTGACGAGAGGGGCATTTATAAACTGCAGATAAGTTGAAAAAAGAAGTAATAAAATACTGTTTTGCATGAGAAACTAAATAAAAACTGCATCGGGAATCAAGTGCTACATTCTCGTTTAATGAGACCTTCATATTATTTCTTGTTGCATGTGAAATTCATGTGATATACATGCACTGTATGTCCATAATCACAAGCCTTTTTGTTCTACTTCTAAAAAATATTTCCATTAATGGAAATGAGAAGCCAAAAAATTGCTGTGATACACTTCCTGCTGCAACCACAGCAGTACCCTACCTTTTACTTCCTGTTTTTCTTGCCGTTCATTATCATCTCATTTCCAAGGCACCCTCTCTTCAGTTTAACGTACCAAAATTGATTGTAATGACTTAGATGTCTTACCTCCTTCTTACGCAAAGTATCATTCCTCTTCTGCCTTCTTTTTGTGACTTTTTCACGTGGCTTCAAGTCTGAAATTATCCTCACTTCCTGTACGAGTATGAATACTTTTCTACGCCTTCAGAACAGTTCTCCCTCAACCTACCCTATTCTTTCCTTCTAAATATATTATGGGTCTCACCTCAATTCTAACTCTAAGTATTTTGGAGGGAAGATCATGCCTGTTTCTCTGAACACATTTTCTTCTGTGTTTCTAAAGCAAATTTTTCAGGCACAGTTTGCTCTGGAGACGCCAGGTTGGCCATCACCAATCACCTCCTTATTTTCCATGTGCCTTAGCTTAGTTTAAGAATTACCATCATCAGAGAGGTCATTGACACAGCCCCAGAAAGCTGGGGATGCACCTACCCAGAGGTTCTCTACCCTTCAGTTAAAGGAGTTTCCAGCCTGACATGAAATAACTACGTAAGTATTTGGAGAGAGAAAAATAAGCAGCACAACTAACTAGGCTATATACTTATCAGCTTGTGATTGAGAGAGGGTCAAAACAATCCTGAAACAGTCAAAGCTATGATGGAAATCTTCTCCACTCCAAGCAGCAGGCTTGACAACAGCATGGGGCCTGTGAGAATAAAACAAAATTATTATCCTTCAGCTGTTGTCTATTTGTTTCTAAAGCTACAAAATCACAGAATAAAAAAAAAAAAGTCCACATTCTTTCAAATCCAAATTGACCCTCCTCCCGTTTAAAACCGATATCTCTTGTCCTTTGACTACCTGCACTTGTAAAAAGTCCCTCTCCAGCTTTCCTGTAGGCCCTTTGGGTACTTGGAGGAGTTCTAAGATCTCTGTGGAGCCTTCTCTTCTCCAGGCTGAGCAATCCCAGCCATTTTAGAGGCGACACTAGCTGGAAAACAGTTGCAGCTCCAGGAAAACCAACTCACAGCTGCTCTGATCCTCACTGCACTGACCCTGTGCCTGGACATGCTGCACTGGCTGTGAATATACATGGACCACACCAACCCTTTGCACACCTGCACTGCAGTGGCCGTGTGTGCTTGTTGAAAGTGACATAAATTTTCCAATTAATTTTTAATTAATTGTTTTAATCAATCATAATCAGTATATTCATTATAAGCAGAGTGCTAGTCTTTAATCACTTTTAGCCAGCACATGACCCTGATACACTTCATTGAACAAGTCCTGGGAGAGAGTGAATTATTGTTAAAATTGGATACAATCACAGAATCAGAAAATAAGCTGAGTTGGAAAGGACCCATCCCCAGGAGTCACACCAGGTGCCTGAGAGCATTGTTCAAATGCTTCTTGAACTCTGTCAGGCCAGTGCTGTGACCAGAAGAACAGAATTCATAGACTACAGAGACATTTTGTAGAAATCAGAGCATAAAGAAAAAGCTAACAAAGACTCAGTATATGCGTGTTGGGAAGTTCCTAATGGAGGAAAAAGATACTAAAAAGACTAAAAATATGGACTAATTAGCATGAACAGCGAGAAATCAATAACCACTAGAGGATAGAATTCTAATTAAGGATTTGTCCTTAAGGTGCATTTCACAGGATCCCTTCTCCTGTGCATGCCTTACCCACTTGGATACCATGAGGGGCTGTGTCACAGGCCTTGCTAAAGTCACAGTAAATGGCCATCACTGCTCTTCCCTTGTCCCACTAGAACACTCCCTTCCTCCAGGCAAGGCTCATCTTGGTCCCACCACAGCTTGTCCTTGCGGATGCTGTCACCTTGTCCTCCACCTTGTGCCTCCAAGCCACATTCTGGTAGTTATCTGAGAAGGGCAGGCTCTTCCTGAAAACTTGTGGGAAGGCTGCCATATAGGAGCTGCCTCTGATTCTTCCTACAAAACAGCATCGGGTAAACGGGAGGCCACAAAAGTGGAGCGAAGCTGTGTTCTTCATACAAGCACAGAGTGAGGGCACACTTGGAATGTTGTGGCCGTAGTCTTGTTGAGGGGACCCCAGGCACAGGATGAGGAGGGCTCCTGAGGGGAGGTGGGGGACTGTCCCTGTGCCCAAGGGACAGCCTTCCCTGGCAGCACCACGAGAGCGAGCCCCAGGAGAGGGGCCCTCAGCCCCCATCACCCTCCTTCTTCTCCCACATCTGGGCACTTTCCAGGTCCCCAAACCGCCTGCAGCTTACTGAGTTCCAGTGCTTCCAGGTGCCTAAAATGACAGTCCATAAATTAGAAAAGAATGCTAAGTCACCACAAAACTCTGTGTCTAAAGTGAACTGTAGTAAAACGATTTTCTAATCTGGAGCAGTACCTCCGTGAGAGAAACGGGAAAGTTCCAAGTAGTGTGAGCCCTATTACTTTAACAGCTTTGTTACCACAGATGTCATCACAGACAGTTCACATCCTCCTTTTATTTCCACCTGCACAACCCAGAAGCTACAGTTTCAACCACCACTTGGCACTCATTATAATTAACCCTCAACCCTGTGGCAGTTTGGAGTTTCTTCCCTAGGCTGAACAAATCCCTCAATAATTTATTTTTATCTCTGATTTGTATAAACTGCTGGAATAATTTCTTTAAAAAAACACCCCAAACCTTAACTTGTACATACTTATCTTGTAAATCAGAATAACAGAAACACAATGCACAGCGATAGAAGTTTTTCAATAATTTGTACATGTCAGTACATCTCTTTAAATAGGAGTACAGGCTTACAGTATTGAGACATCCTAAGAGGTTGCAACTATAATTTACGCTTATTCCAGAAATCAGTATTTTATAGGAAGTGCAGTGCATTTGATGTAACAGCTAGTATTTACCTATCCACTAAAAATAACTTTTCAGAGTATTTTCTGAGCCCTTTCAGTGCTGAATAAATGCTTAAAGCGCACAGAAAATAGTAGCCAAAAAAACGTATCAGGTACCGCACTTTGAAACCGGGAATGGAAATCCACAGATCAAACCCCAAGCTTACACTAAGCATTAAGAAATGCGAAGGTCAACTACGGCTTCCTAAATTGTTAATCTGCACGGAGATCAAGACTTTTGCCCTCTAAGGGGAAAGGAAAACCAGGTCTGAACACAGTTAAGGCTCAAATGAGTGAAAATAATTAAGAAAAAGAAGGAGCAGTCCTGGGGAAGGATGCCTGACAGCGTCTTTTCAAATTCCCACAGCGCAGCTCACGAGCGGACACGGGGCAGGGCTCAGCGCAGCGAAGAGCTTTGCACAGGATGCCGCTGGGCACAAGGGGCGAGCTGTCACTCGAGGCACAAGGGCACAGGGCATAGAGCAGCCACGGCGCCGCCCTCACGGCGCCGCCCTCACGGCGCCGCCCTCACGGCGCCGCCCTCACGGCGCCGCCCTCACGGCGCGTCCCGCCCCCCGCCCCGCCGNGCACCGAGCCGCGCCGAGCCGAGCCCGGGCCGCAGCGCCGCCGCAGCGCGCCCGCCCAAGCCCCCGCTTCGTGCCCCGCCAGCAGGACGCACCTCGCCGTTCAGAAGCAGCGGCTCCTCTCCCGCCGCAGCGGGACCCAAAGGTAGCGCCGCCCGTCCCAGTGCCCCCGTCGGTGGCGCGGGGCGGAGGCCTGGCGGCGGGGCAGCCGCGGTCAGGGTCGCCGGGGGACGCGGGGGGGTTGGCGCCCTCCCGCCGGCCAGGCTGGAGCGCGGGGGGTGGCGGTGGGATCGCGGGGCTCGGGGCTGCCTGGCGTGCGGGGCGGAAGCGGGGCGCAGCTGAAGTTTTCCCGGAGCGCCCTGGCGCCCGCCGGGACGGCGGCTCCAGGTGTGCGTGTCCGTGTCCCCGTATCCCCTCCATTCGTCCTTCCGTCCCCCGGCCGGCCCGCGGCTCTGCGGCAGGTGACGGGGAGCTGTAGAGCGCCAGCAGAAATGAAGGCAGAGCTGGCAGCCGCGGCAGCTGCAGAAATGTTGGGTGGCTCGTAATTGCACAACCGCAGGGAAAACTTGGGCAGGAGACTCGACGGGTTTCACTAGAAAGGGCGCAGCTTTCCAGCATTACTGTCGTAGAGTCCAAGAACGGTTTGGGTTGGAAGGAACCTTAAAGATCATCCAGTTCCAACCCCGTGCCGTGGGCAGGGACGCCTTTCACTAGACCAGGCTGTTCAGAGCCCCATCCAGCCTGGCCTTGAACACTGCCAGGGATGGGACATCCACAGCTTCTCTGGGCAACCTGTTCCAATGCCTCACCACCCTCACAGTAAAGACTTTCTCCCTAATATCTAATCTAAACCTACTCTCAGGTTGAAGCCATTCCCCCCTTGTCCTGTCACTACATGCTCTTTTAAATAGTCTCTCTTCATCTTTCCTGGAGGCTGCCTTCAGGTAGTGAAAAGCTGCAATTAGGTCACCCTGAAGCCTTCTCTTTTCCAAGCTGAACAATCCCAAATCCCTCAGCCTTTCCTTGTAGGAGAGGTGCTCCTCCATGCCTCTAATCAACTTGGTGTCCTCCTCTGGACTGACTCCAGCAGATCGCTGTCCTTCCTGTGGTGGGGACCTCAGAGCTGGCCACTTCTTACTGTACTGTTACCTGGAGAAGCTCTGGAAAGTACTCCAGTGCCAGGCTGGCTGCTGCACTCAGAAATAATTTCTAATTTGAAAAGGTTGAGATATGGCTCTAGAGAGGTAATGTTTTTTGCTGAAATGAACATGGGTAAGGCTTTCAAAAGAGTTTGCATTTGGCAACACCATTTAGTAAGCCTGTAGGAGAAAAAAGCCTTTGTTGTTTGACTTACAAGTATTTGCTTTGGAAAGATAAGATCCAGTATTTTCAACATGAGACCATCACAGTATCAACAGTGAAGTGCCTGTGCACCCATGGTATCAAGTTCAATGTGGAGGTTTGTTTTGTTTTGGGGTTTTTTGTCATTTTTTTTTTCTCTCAGTGTCAAGAAAAGTCCTGTAGCTGACTCAATGTTGGTGCTACTCTGAATTCTGCAGTGACTGTCCCTCTTGACCAAATAGAGCAGCACAGGGAAGATTCCTACTGTAAAGACTGTACAAGAGACACTCAAAGACTTTGAGACCAAGTTTTGTTGTAACCTTTATGGACCTCTGCTTAAAACTCACAGAAAGTTTATGGGAAAAGCCCACGTTTCTGTGAGCACTTAAGATCCTGTTATGTTTCTTACTGACATTTGCTATGTCATTTGCTGCACAATGATCTTGTACAGTCACAGTGCCACATCCATCATGGGCCACAGATTACTAACCTGGTTACATACAGAACCTCCCAGCTGTGATCATCTGTTTTCCCTTTTACTTGCTTCTGTAATCTCTAGGATGGTAGCAGTATTTTGTTTCAGAATAAGAAAGATAATTATGTAAAAAATAATAACTGAAGTTTAAATTGTGTTGATGTAGAGCAATGTGAATCTCATTCACTTCTAACCAAGACAGTTAACACAAACAAAGGAAAGGGGGAAACAAAATTATAAATTAATATTGTCTGTTGAGTCTGCTTAAAACTTACATTATCAATTGGATGCAAAGGCATCTGATGAAAGTTTGTTGTAACACTGCCTGAGATACCATTATTTGGTGTCTGAAATTATATTCAGAAAACCCCACTGGGCAAATAAAGCCAAGCAACAGCAACAAAAATAATTATTTTTTAATAATACTAAGGCGCAGTTTGCATACTTTGGCTGTGCAGTTCTGGTAGTGCTGCTGACGTAAACTTTCTGTTCATATAAGCCAAATTAAAGATTTTCTGTCAAAATCTGCTCCCCTCCCCCCAATTATATATACATAACTGAAATTGCAGGAATGAAAGAGGAGAGCAGGTAATAAAAAATGTGAAATATATTGACTCAAGTGTCAGAGGTGTGGAAATATTGACGCAATAGTTCTAGAGCTGTGCTGACTAAACAAATGGGCTTTACATAAGAAAGATAAAATCATTTGCTGTTAAGTTTGAAGCTGCTATCAGGGCTTCCTATGATTTGAACTCCTGTGCCGAGGTATTTGATCTAGCAAAGTATTGTGCCCTCAGTTATTTGATTGCTCAGTAAGCAGAAGAGATTTCTCTGAATTTCCTGTCAGATATGTAGCAGATACGAGCCTTTTGGACAGCGGTGTGCTTTTAGGTGGATGAAGTCATGACCAGGTGCTAATGGCAAACCAAATGAAATCAGAGTCCAAATTCACGTTACTTACAATAGTTTTTGCTCTTCTGTACTGTGTGTGATTTGACAGTTGGAAGAGCAAAGGAAACTGCATTTCATTAGAACCATTTTAATCACCTTCAGTTGTAAATATTATTCTTTATCACAGGTAATTCAAGAGAAGTGTAGACTCTTTTCATGATTGCATTTCTCCTGCTGTTCTTTATAAAACTAGAATGGGATGTTGATGTGTATTTTTGTTTCTAAGCAAGTAGAAATCAATGGGAATTAGCAAATTGTGAACATAAATCTCCTTAGGCAGCTATCATTAGGTGCCTAAATATTTTTAAATTTAGCTCCACATCATTAGATCTAGATTTGTACTGGATAACTATTTTGTATTTTTTTTCGAAGGGGAAGAAACGTACCTTGGACCCCTGTGGCATTCAAGGCTTACTTTAGCATCATCACTTGTTGTTGACTAGAGCAAAATGCATATTGTTAGAATAATTGAAATACTTCTTGACTTGAATTAGAGTTAATTCATTGTTTGTATGTAGTAGCACACTGGAGGTTGCTTTTTACGTCAGCACTGACCAAATTGCCGTTCACATTTATGACAAATGAATTTATGAGACTCCAAGTGTACTGTTGTATTATGTTCTGTGTGGGAACTGAAATTAGAGTGCAGGAAGCTATATTTATAGCAATAATGTTTTTTTTTTTAATTTGCTTTTGAAGTTGATAAGATTTTTATCAAGTATACATTGAATTCAGTACAAGTTTTTGCTTAACTGTTGGCTTCATAAATCTTTTTCTGAGCCAGCCTTGTTGGAAAGAATTAATAAAATCGAGCAAGTCACTTTGAAAAACAAGCCTAACATTTCAACATTCTTCAGTTAGTAAGGTAGCTTTGTAGACAGCAATAATTTTTTTTTGAAGCAAGGATAGGGAAATTCCTTGGAGGCAGGTAATATTATAAATATGTATATGTATTTGTGTGTGTGCACATAGGTTTTTAAATTATGAACCATTAACATTGCAACAAGAAGAAAAAAGGTTTTCAGACTTAGGACAGAGCTAGGCACGTGTAGCAGCAGACATAACAATTTGCTTCTATGCCATCTCTTTCTTGACATAGTTGTTTCATTATATTATCCTATATTGTATGTGGTTTGAACATAAAATTGCTCTTTCCCACTTGAGCATTCATAGTTTGTGTTACTATTGGATGACTCATTTAATAAAACAGCTGAAGTGCAATTTTTAAAAGGAGGTTCTTTCAGCAAATGTTGTACTAGGCACAGTCGAGGCATGCTGTCTTTTCTGGGAAGCTGAAAAAAGCAGCTGTTCCAGCAGCCAGCTTTTAGTTGTAAAGAGAATTAAGCAGCTTGAGTGCAGTGAAAATGTAACAAATACAACTCAAAAGAATTTAAGTCAAGTAAACAGGATGAGAAAAAAGGATTCTGCTGCCTTTATGTACTTAAATAATACAGTTTAATATATAACTGTTTACATGCAAGATTAAAATGTTTCTTGAAAAAATAAGGAAGGTCTCCTGGTGCAGAGAACTGAGTGGGATGTGCTCTAACAAAAGATTAGGACAGCGTGACCAATGTGAAACCTGTTGGATATTGGCCAGGAAAAAAAAGCAACATCTGAACCATGGGGTTAGTGAACAACATTGATAGAAGAGAAAAAAAAAACTTGAAGGATAATGAAACTTTATATATATATATATATAATTTTATAGCAGTAATAGCTGGCTTATAATAGTTAATAGCTTGCATATTAACTTCTAAAAGGATTGGTTTTCATTTGGGAAGGGAAGGGTGCAGGTGTTGCTGTGTTTTGAACGTTGTAAGGGGAAAGCTATTGGAGGTTGTAGCCATTTCCCTTTGCATGTCATTTCCTGCTCATGTCTTCAAGGAGCAACCTCAGGGTAGGGGACTGGTGACCAAGTGAAGAGACAGCCTCACCACAACCAGAGTGAGTGTAAACAGGTTTTTCCACTTGCTTCTCAAAATTGCTGCCACATGTCAGCTGTGCTTACGCCAGATTAACTCATTGGACAAACAGGGTGAAGAAGATGTGTTAACTATTGATTTATGGACTTTCATCATTGCTGAAGGTATGATAGCTTAGGGTGTCTGTGCAGCAAGTGCTCCTGAAAAACCGTGAGGAACTAACACCGGTGTTTCCAAACACAGAATATGGCAGAAGAGTAATCTGTTTCTGCCTAATTTCAAATATTTAATGTTTTGGGGTTTTTTTAGGATTCTGTAAGTGGATCCATTTATAGATTTGCAAATAATTTTTAAAGAAATGGAAAAAGCTCATGGAATTAAATATTTTCTATTTAAACTGTGATATGTGGACAGGCACATCATCACTGTTTCAGAGATGTGAAAACAGATTCAAGATGCTAGGTGACTGGAGCAGACTGATGAGGGAATACTTTACATCTCATTCTAGTACTGAGGGTAGAATATTCTCAGAAAAATAAAAATCAGTAGATATATTTTATCTGTTTCCTGGGTTTTTCTGTAATTCAGCACTGCCTGTGAAGATTGTTCATTTCTCCAGTGTACAGCATAAAAATAGGAAGTCACATTACGGTCATAGCTGTAGAGAACATTACTGTTACCCTGCACACTGCACTGTGTCTCACACAGTTTTCATTACTTCTATATCAGATAGAGCAGGCATATGTGAAATTTATGAATAGGTAGGTTTATTTGTGTGTTATGTGAGTCTGGAATTATGTTTTCATTGCCCATCATGGTACACATGGGTTTGGCAAGTGCAAATGTGCGATGTGACATTTACAGTGTTGTGCTGTCTTGCATCATAACCATCCACTGAGCTTCTACGTGTGCAGACACTGCATCCTGGTATCACTGTATGGTTTTGCCTATCCCAGTTTTAGAAACTTTGACATTGGGTGTTACTTCTTTAAAAATCTTTGTGCTTTGCTGGGAAGGTGATGGAGATGTCAGTACCTGCATGATGCTGTTTTCTGGGCAATGGGTGCTATGTTAATGAAAAGTAATTTTTGTGTTTGTATTATAACACCTGGCAGCTGTATAAAATAGTTGTTTAGCAGTTTGTGTTACTGTTGCTAAAACAAACTTTAGAAGTAGCATTTTGTAGTTACCTTTCAAAGCCTGTAGCTCTTTATAATTCAAATGTTCAATCCTGTTTCACTGACATTGATAGGAATTTGTGATTAACAAATTATCAAGATGGCTGGCAGGCAGCCTGCTGCTTTTCTTTTCCAGTTGTATTTTTCTGTTCATGCAAGTACATTGGTGGCTCTGTTTTCTGCTGACTGTCTCATTCATTTGGCTTTCACTTTGTTTTTTTAAATACTTGAAGAAGTTATTTTTCCTTTTCCCTGAAAGCCTAGGATATTGCCTTTGTTTATAAACTACAGTATTTGTCAGTTCTAGAGCACTACTTTTATGATTAGTTTTCTTTATGTCCTACAAGTGGGAATGTTTGTTTATCCCTCTTGTAAAGATAAGATTGATTTCTGCTATCAGCAGATTACAGCTGTGCTACCTTTACATCTAGATGGGCTACCTGAATGTCTGACTAAAATCACTTAATTTCCAGATGACAGTTGTAACATTAACTCTCTTCATCTGTCTTTGAGAAAGTAGTCAGCTGGGCAGATCCATAACAGTTTATACTTCTATTAAAGTTTATAGCAGTAGGAAGAACAGTGACAATAATGTGCCACATGGCAGGGCAGGAGGGTGTATGCTGTGCATTATGTACTCCTGATGGCAGTGAGCAAACTGGCACTGCTCCTCTTCTGCAGTACCCTCTCTGATTGGTCACTTGGTGGGTCTAGTACAGAAGAAAGCCACATTCCTGGGGCAGACACATGGATGCACTCAAAATGCCTGAGAAGGGATGGGCATCCAGGAATGGGTTTTCAAAAGTCCAGAACTCTTAAAAGCAGCTGGTAGCGGGCTGAGAGTGGAATAAACTCTTAATAATAAAGTGCTTGGTGGAACAAAAAGGGGAACCCCAGTTTTGCTGTCATCCAGCCTTTTCTCACTCTTGCCTACAGTTGCTGAATTTGAGAATTTTTTCTGGCAGGTGATTAATGTTAGATTTTGCAATGGGCCTGGTTTCTCTCTTCTAATACACATCAGAGTAGAAGGTGCTCAGTGACTCAGGGGTGACTGGCACACTCTGAAGGTTGACTCATGTCTTAGTCACCTGCTTTTCTTAAGGAAATTTTGGTCAGTATAGCCTTGGACTAGTAGATACCTAAATACAGTAACTCTGTCTTCACTAGGTAATTATTTTTTATTCTAATAAATGTATTTCCAATTTACTTGTTACATCACAGTTGGGTTCCTCAAAATACTGTGGGAAATGCTGTGTTAGGCATAGTTGTCTGCAAAGTCAGCTGTGATGACAGAGATATTGTTTACTTACCCGCTTTGGATTCCTCTGCTTTTAATTCTTCCTGGTATGTGTGAAAATTTTAGCTTGTTTTATCAAAAAAAAAATGCAATAAAAACACCCACTACGCAACCTGAAGCAAAACTGCCTGACGAAGTCTTCTGAGCAGCCTATTATATCAAATGGATATGAAGAACATACTGTGATATCATCCAGTTTTTCCCATTACATTACACGTGAAAACATGTAATTACATGCATCCTATGACAGCATGTAATTACAAAGGTTAAAAAAAACCCCATTCCCATGAGCACAAATTCCACAGAAGGTGATCAGAGCCAATGGCACTTAGTTTGATTAGGCCTTTTGATAGATAAACTCTGCTGACTGCTGCAAAGGTAGTTAAGGATGTTCAGTTGCCCATCCCAAATCTGGAGGTGATTAGTGCTCCCTCATACGGGGTTGGGCAGACCAACATGGTTACTTACATCTCAGTAGTTTCAGCTCAGCATGGACATTTTATATAGCAGCCTTCCTCAGGAGCAAGGAAAAAGTCTGAAAAATCTAAATGTGCCTCCCTTCAACCTAAACTGGCAATCCCTGTCTCCACAATTGTTCACGGTGCTAGAAGTTGTAGGTCAGGAGTTTTAAGAGATTAGTTATGTCGTTAAAGTGGATCAAAGACCAGGTGTCATTGTTGGAAGTGTTGGCTTTAGTACTTGCCATAGGCAAAGAATGAGTCAGTGCCAGACCTGTGGGAAGCACCTGAGTTTCTGGCTTTCTGTGCTTCTCTGCCATCACCTGTTGGGCTTGAGCATGCTCCTTTCATAGCCACATAATGATTTTCTAAAACACTGTTTACACACCTTGCATAACTAGGGCAGTGTATAATAATATTAGATTACTTTTATTACTATAATTTTGTATATATGAAAATATTTTGGTTGGAAAAATATCCATCTATCAGGTTCCAGATTTTTAGTATTATCAGAAGGCTACACTTTTAAAAAATGAATACTTCAAACATACATAACCTTTTAAAAATGTTTTTAAAAATGCTGAGAGTATATATATATAGTTATTATATACTTGATAAGTATTTTGGCGTTTACTAGTTGTGTTTCATATGCATTTTCTAGACTTCATGCATACTTATGACCTTTCACTTAGAGATTACTAGACAGCTCCAATCATACTCTGCAAAAGCTTCAGCAAGGTGAGTTTTTGTTTTACCTGTAGTACTGAGAGTTACTCTGAGTCTTGGCATCTACATCAAGATTAGGAGACCTGAAGACCTAGTATTTGTTAGTTATTATCATCTCCTGTGATTAAATCCTGTTGAAATTACAAACCAACAATATTCTGTAATTAAAAAACATCCAACATACTGGAGCTTTGGCATTTTTAGAAGCAGTGGTGAATAACTAACCCTTTCACTCATCAGCTCTGTAAAGTCCCTGCAAGCCAACAGTTTGTGTAGAGGTATAGAAATTACCTTTCCAGTTCCAGCAAATCAGTCTGGGTCTGGCTTCTTTTTGTGCTTGTTTGCTTGTTTTAAGGGCATAGCCTAGGCAAGGTTATGAATCTTGTGAATCTGACAGTAATGCTGACATTCAATTTCAAATGCTCAATGTGGCAGTAACAATAGCTCCTGCTATCCCATCTGGTAATGATCAGATGTTAGTTATTTTTAAAAATGCAAGTAACAGGTATTTGCAGAGCATAATTCATTTACGCTCCCTTTGTTGAAGATGTGATTGAGAAAAAGCAGTTTTAGAAAGTTATTGAAATTCTTGAGCTTTTGACATATAAAACAATAGATGGATAGGTGGACATACTTTTATATCTAGCTATTTCCTCATCCCCAACAAAAGAAATAATACCTCTACACATCTTGAATGCATCTTCTATTATTTTTTTCTTTTTGTATAGAGTGCTTTTATTTTCCTAGCAGTTGAATAAGGGGGAATAAAGGGTGTCAACAATGCTTAATATTAAGTATGTGCCACTATCAACATTTATTGCCATAGTAAAGGGCAGCTTAACCCAAGCAAAAGCAATACTTCTCTGTCAAGTACCAGATCATGTAGTCAGGAAGACTGGCACTGACACCATAATTAGTTTGTCCCTCTCACCCCTCCCCCTAAAAAGAGATTTGTTGCTGGTGGACATGAGTACTTTTGACAGAATTCCTCGCATGGCTTGCTAAAGCGCCGGTACAGAAATTCCCCTTGTAGCAGGTATACTTCTGATTTATTTGACTGCACATTTCTTCAATATTATGTCTTTTTCTTTGACATATCTAAGCTAATTTTAGACAGTCGTTGACCGGCAACTTTCACCTTCTAGGAGGTGATTTATATTACCAGTGTAATATTGGAGTTTGCTCTAACTTCTTATAGAATATCCATAGACAGTGGAGTGTCACAGTCTGAACTGGACAAATTGTGTCAAGAGCCTGACTTTGCTGTCAGATGCTGGATTAGCATCATTACTTTTTTTTAGCTGGATTCCCTGTACTCACTCTATCTAATTATTCCATCTTACCAGTCTCTGAATGAATTATTTTCAACCAAGTTTGATAAAGGGGAAGAAGACAGAGGTCAAGAACTCAAAGTGCTCAGTGCTCATCAAATTATGTTTGAGTTAGCTCCACCTAAGACACTAAAGAAAGTATGGAGGAAACTGGCTTAATAAAGCCCCAACCTCAGCAACAATTTCAGGGAGTGTGAACACCATTTTTCAGCAATCTCTATCAACCTGAAATACGGATATAAAATGGATTGTAAAATATTCTTCCTGCAAATAAATTTTGGAGGGGATCTTGACTACAAATTAGGCAAAGTACTTCAGTGTTGAAACATAAAAAACACCGGCATTACTATGCTAAGATCCGATTCAATGTCCCTAATGATCTTTAGGACTTTGCCAATAAATTCGGCAAAGACGTGATGTGAGTAGGAATGTCAGTATTAGTTATGTGAGTCTTGAACATCCTAAATAGGTGTTCCCATCTGTTATTGATGATACCTCAACATGTTACAAACCTCTCACCATTTACAACTTAGGTTTGGTACACAAGTGGAAGTCAATCTGAGGAAATCCGTTTGCCTAAGAATGGCCTTTAAAAATTAAGGCTGTGTTTACTTTGAGTTTTTGTGTTCCTTGAGAGCAGAACATTGTGAGGAAAGTGGGTTATTCCAGGTGTCTATGTAGGAATGTAAAAAAATTCTACTCAGTACAGTAGGATAACATGATGTGTTAATTTTGGTGACCTGGTCTCATTTCAGATGAAGAGGTTATCTGTCCTGCCCCAACAGTGTCTTTTGTTGATGACATGTCTCCTAATGGCCTTGGAAGCTGTACCTATAGACATAGATAAGACAAAAGTCAAAGCAGAAGGCCATGTGGAAGGAGAGAAGGTAGAAAATCCAGTAAGTATAAAGAAACTTATCTGATTGTTTATCCTAATTGTTATTAATCTGGATATAGCAAACTCCTTTAGAAGGAAACTAATGTTCCCCAGTATTGTCATAGAGTGTGCCATCTACTATAAGGAGGTTCTGTTTAAATTTGCTCTTTATTTTTGTCCAATGAGCTGCTAAAGGTGAGGTGGCACATGGAAGGAATTCCCAGCTTACATCAGGAAGAACATACTGTTCCACAGAGACTTATTTCAAGTGATTGGGTGGTGCCTTAGGAAATTCCACTCACCGATTCCAGTTCAGTGTTTCAAATAGAACAGTAACAAATAAATTGCACTGTTCTAAAAAAGCCACACACTATATTAGTGTGACAGATGCTTGTGTATTACGAGGATTCCTAATCATTTTTCTCCTCTTCTTGTCAGTTGCTGAAACAAATGAATCAGAAATTTCTATAGGGCAATGATGCAAATCTGAAGAAACAAAGATGTGTAAGACAGCATAGTGGCTGTTTTGCTGAGATTAGAGTGTCAGTTTAATAACTCTATTTAAACAAAACTAATTAACTAGTTGTCAGTACATTCTTTCCTTAATTTCCCTTTTTTTTTTTTTTTTTAAGGATACAGGACTTTATTATGATGAATATCTCAGGCAAGTAATAGATGTCTTGGAAACTGATAAGCATTTCAGGGAGAAACTCCAGACTGCTGACATAGAGGAAATAAAGGTAGGTTAAAAAAAAAAAAAAAGAGTTAAATTGAGGTTAATTAAATCCATAATCATGAG
Source organism: Pachycephala philippinensis (assembly GCA_013397055.1). Taxonomy (NCBI): domain Eukaryota; kingdom Metazoa; phylum Chordata; class Aves; order Passeriformes; genus Pachycephala; species Pachycephala philippinensis. Next base: position 529,990 of record VWZT01002559.1, on the reverse strand, counting down.
CCATGTATGTTTTATCTTTCTTCCTTTGGTTCCTGGCTGTAGGTGGTGGCTGTTCTACATTGCCCCTTCAGGAGCTAGAAATTTAGGAAGGGACAAGTAGGAAACAATCTGAAGTGACAGACTTAAGGAGGAGATCCTGCCTTTTGTGTTTCCTTTAATCCCTCACGATGCTGTTGGCAGCTTGTGGCTTCTTTTCCTTCCGTGCTCTATCTAGTGTCACCCTTGGAGATTCCTCTCCATTTCCAGGTTCTTGCAATACACATTGGTGGCTGCTGCTGCCTTTTACCTTCCCTCAAGTCTAACAGTCCTCCTCGAGTGGATGAGGCACTTCGTGTGCTTCTCACAGTTCTTTTGAACTCAGTTGAGAATATTTGATCAAGAAATGTGTCACAAATGTTATTAGGCATTGCTCCTTCAAGGTTATGGTCTTGCTCTTTGGAGGAGCAAGATACTTAGAAATTCTCTTTTCTGAAAGTTTTTAGGATTCCTCTCTGTTTCCATAACCATAGGCATAAAAATTTTGAATCTGCTCTTTGAAAAAATGTTGAGATTCTTACAGTGTGGGCTACAGTATTGCCAGAGACTGCCATTGGTCTGCTGTCTTGCAGCTTGTGTCTAATGGGAATCCTAAAGGCTTCTTTCTTCCAGTGTTTTTACATAACTTTTTTGTTTTTTGACAGAGCGGAAAGCTAAGCAGAGAGCTTGATTTAGTAAGCCACCATGTGAGAACACGGCTGGATGAACTAAAAAGACAAGAGGTAGCAAGATTAAGAATGTTAATTAAAGCTAAAATGGATTCTGTTCAAGGTAAGAATACAGAATTTATCTAGGTAACAGATGGAATTGTGTTAGAGAAATGTCAAAGTTCAGCAGTTGTGCATTGTTTGTTGTCACCAATAATGACTAAGCTGAGAGTGAATGTCCTTTCTGAGCTGGCCTGGAGCCATTAAAGACCTGTCTTTAAAGGAAACTGGGGAGAAGAGAAAAGCCATCTCTGTTCTATAAATAACTGAGCTCTTTTCTTTCAGTGGATTTTTCAGATACTTCCACCTCTTATTTTCAACCTCTTATTTTTGTAATGCATCAGTTAATGGATTACTCACACAGAACCAGTAACACAGTAGGACTGTGTTTAAGAAAATAGCATGCCACAGTATTTCATATCCTTAGGGGGTAGAAAATGAATTTTTTTGTCACTATTTTATTCTAATGAAGATGTTTGCAAGTTTTCAAGGGGAATCCCAAGGAATTGAATACATAATGTATCAAATTAAAATACTCCCAGAATAAGATATATCTTGCAGGCTAAGCTAAATTTCGATGTGGCAAATAGACTGAAGAAGTGCAAATAAACGTTTTTGGGGATGTTGCTCCTGTTGCAGACAAGCAGTCCAGTGACATCATGGTGACATTCACAGCTAGGTGACAGCAGCTAATGATACCTGGGTGTGTACATAGTTGTTCTATGTAATTTGAAGTTTAATGGACTGATCACTTCTACCCCTCTCTACTTTCATAAATCAATAGTAACTAACAGAATGTGCTTTAGAAAAATAATTTCCCCCAACAGCTCAGATCTTACCATGTACATGTGAGATCTCACATTTGGGAACAGATGATTGCCGTTCAGAATATTCAGATGAGTACTAAGATGTAAAATCATTTTGCAAAGCTTATAGTCAGCTTTGCCCATGAGTACTTCACATCATATGCAAGTAGGGCCAGCTTACCTATAAAATACAGCTGCATCTACACACCTAGACAGCATCTTGGAACATGCACAGGGAACATTCTATAGCAGCAGCAGGCAGAGTGGTTTGATTTCCTTTTATTTGCTCTTGTAATCTTTTCCCTTTAACAGCACTTAGTCTTCTGTCTGATCTACAAAAAGAAAAAAAAAGGCACACAAACCCCCCCTCTTTTCTTTCAGCTGGATCAGGTTTAAAAAACCCCAGACAACCAGATTTGAGATTATATTCTGCATATATTCAGTCCTCATCCAGATGTGTTTTTAAACATTTTCACCAAGATCCTACTTGACTGATCAGTACAGGCCAGAAAAATGTTAGCAGTTGGGTCTCAGATCATACAGTAACGTGGCAAGTTAATAGTGTCAAATAGATTGAATCTTTTCCCCTAAATATAAGAAATGGAGGAAAATGGGTTTGGGGGCTGGTTTTTTTATTGTTTGTTGGTTTTTCTTAAGTCTATTATTACACTTCTAAAAATGTTTCAAACACAGACAAAGGCACATACATTTAACCAGAAATTATGATCTCACTAGGGAGGAATGATGGTTGAAGTCTGCCCTGGCCAGTGTTTGCTGTTTTGTGATAATACAAACAGAGCATTGATTGTAAAGCAGATAGTTTGTGAAAGAACAATATGTTCAAAATTGTGTTTTCCAAATTTTTTTTAAGCTAATAAAATATTCTTTGCTAAGCCATCTAGTAAAAGCTTGTCACAATTGTTGTATTTAACATATCAAAGCATACACTTCTTAAGAGAATGTTATTATGTAGCATTAGTGTTCAGAGACCATGGTAACAGCTAGAAAAGCCTGTGGTAGAAATGTGTTGAGTTGTTAGTACATTGTGTGTTGATATTGGTGGGTGTCACTCCTGTCATAAGGAAGAGAAAATGTTTCCAGCTTTTAGACATGGGACCTGACTCTCCACTGTCTTGCACTTCTCTTTTTTCCACAAATAAAGTATGAATATTTGCTTATTTGATTTGATACAATTTTACACCATATTGTCCATAAATCTTTAGGTGGATGTGTGTCATTTGCAAAATGTCCAGGACAGTAGAAGAGTTGGACTTCTCCCCATGCAGGAAAAATAGGGAAGTTGCTAGCTTTGATAGAGCACAGTTTCAACTGTCTCATTTATATAAAAGAGAATAAAAGATTTTTTTTTAGTTTGTAAAGCTCAAATTGATCATAGTTTCTCTTGCTGAAACAGAAGCTGTAATTTGTACTTGTAAAATGATTGTGTGCAATGCAGCACTGACCCACCACCAGAAGGAACGTAGTGCAAATTGCCATCAAGTTTGCCAACCTCCTTCAGGAAAAGCAGCTTTAGAAATGTTGCTGTAGTTTCGTCCAACAACGAAAAAATTATTCAGTCCTCAGGGAACCTCAGGTACTTACAAGGCATAAGCTCCCATATGAAAGACTTCTTGATTTTGCTGGATTTCCAACTTCCTTTAATGTTTTACATGTGTACCTGTTCTTCCAGACACTGGTATCGACCATCAGGCTCTCCTTAAGCAGTTTGAGCACCTGAACCATCAGAATCCTGACACCTTTGAACCTAAAGACTTGGATATGCTGATCAAAGCAGTGAGTGCCAGATATGAACTACTCTGGGGGGCTTTAATTATTATGCTTTTTACCTCTGGTAAGGCCAAGTCCTTTCCTATATACCACATTTTACAAATGACATGCAGTTTTCACTGTCATAAAAAAGTCAGCTGTCTCCATGCACACTTGAAAACTGTTGCAGTGTGCATGATGCAAAAGTGTCCATAAATTTTGGGATGTCACCTTAACAGGACTTGCATTCATATGCCAGTACAAACAACTTGGGCAATAAAATACACCTTTCTGAGAGCCTTGAAATTAAATACAGGTGAGATAGGTACGTTTTTCCCAGGTGTGTTTTCTGATTTCTGTTTCTACATCATATAGGAGTCTCACAGAATGATGTAAACAATCATCCCTAACCTAGCCATATGAATTTTGGGATCTGTTATATATACATCAAGCTGCAAAACCGCAGCAGAGTAGAATTTAAGACAGCAATATTAGAAATTGCTTATACTGGGCATGGCATTCAGTGTCTGTTCAGCAGATTCAGTATCTGTCACAGGTGTGGGAGGTTTTTTCAGGGGATGCAGTTAAGCTAAGCATGGTATAGCTGGAGAAAAATACACTTCCCAAGGGGAAAAATGATTTTCATCTCAGTTATGCTTTAGAGAGCACTGCATGTCTGATAGGAAATCTTGACAGTTTCTGTACTTTCAAAATAAATTGGAAGATAAGGTATGTTTCAAGATTTCTGTAATTTTTGTGCAATTTTTTTACCCTTGGAAGATTTTATCTCCATTTTCTGTAAAATTATTTTTTATAGAGATGTTATAATTTTTCCAAACATTTCTGAACATCGTTTCTGGGAAAATTCTGGTTGGCTTGGAGAAGCATATCCTTAACAGGGCAGTTCTTTTTTATTATATATTTTATTGTTTTGTCTTCTCACTTCTCAGCCAAAATACTGACAAGGGTGTAATGGGTACTTAAGGGGGTCTTAGCTTTGGAATTGTTTTTTAAAATATACAGCGAATCTGAAAAGTAAAATGTAAATAATGGAGGGACAGTATCAGGTGTAAACAAGCACTACCAAAACATCCTTTAATACATTAGCCTGTATGAAAATGACACATCTTTATACAAGAACTTGTCAGAAATTCTCCTCTCATACCCTTTCTCTCCATTTAATTGTTTGTGGGTTTTTTATTTAATCTGTATTAAAGCTGCTGCAAACTAAGTCCCATTATTAATGAAGGCACTTTTGTCATTAAACTGTAGGATAAGCTATAAATGTTCTTATTCTGAAATTATCAAGGAGTTAATGGTACTATTAGTATAGGACTTGATTAACTTGAGTTCATTTATTACTCACTGATGAGAAAGGACACCTTGATGCCTTCTTACAGCACTGTGTAATTGCAAAAATTGTCTAGCAGATGAACCCTTACAAATTAATTTCTGTGAAAATGACAAAGGGAGGAGAAATGTTTCTGCATCACTGTTGTGTGAAAGGAACCCCCAGCCAGTCTGCCCTGAGTGGCAAAATGGCCAGCCTTGCCCACAGATCTGAACAATACAGGGTTTTTAATGTCAGATTATGTTACATAATCATATGTCTGCATATCTCTGTATTTTTAGGCTACAAGTGACCTGGAAAACTATGATAAGACTCGCCATGAGGAGTTTAAGAAATATGAGATGATGAAAGAACACGAGAGGAGAGAGTATTTAAAAACACTGGATGAAGAAAAAAGGAAACGAGAAGAATCCAAATTTGAGGAGATGAAGAAAAAACATGGAGATCACCCTAAAGTTCACCATCCTGTAAGGCCACAGCCTGTTCTTGTGTGACTGAGTTCAAGCTTTCCTTTCCAGAGAGAAAAAGCTAATACACAGAAGGGTGTATTTTGTTTATTCTCATCTTTTGCTCCTCTCACTGTTATGGCAGCAGAGAGTGGGCACAGTGCTGAGAGCATTACAAACCCCACTGTACAAACCCCGTTCTTTCTGGACAGGTGTGCTATTTGCTGCCAGAATTCTTACTAACAAAGACACAAACTCATGAGGAAGAAGCCAGAACAGTATTCAAAACTGTATCATGGTATTCCTGGCCTGCAAGGAACTGCATCACAGTACCATTTGCTCTAGGAAATGCAAAATAATTCAGCTTCCATCAGCTGTTGTTTCTGGCTGGGGCTGTGTGGCCATGACTAATTATTACAGGTGCTCCTTTCCACAGAATATGCATTTCCTTTACACTCCCTCTTTCCCTGGGCCTTTCTGTCTGATGAAAGTATTAGACCTGACCAAAAGGGAATGAAAGAAAATGCCGCTGATTCCATTTGCCACATGACTAATCAGCAAATAAAGAAAGCCTTTCAGAGAAACAATAATGCAAAGGTAATGCAGGAACTTACACTAAATTGTCTTTTGAATAGTTTTTCTTTGTAACCAATCTATAGGGAAGCAAAGATCAACTGAAAGAGGTGTGGGAAGAAGCAGATGGACTAGATCCTAATGAATTTGACCCCAAAACATTTTTCAAATTGCACGGTAAGAGGTTTAGTTTTAATCTAATGAACAAGTGAAGTGACTTTGTTACATTCTGCTGAGGACAAGTTTGTCATATGTTAGGACGAAGTCTTACACCTCAAGCAACTTGGAATCTGAATAGTGTAGAGGAGAAAATATTTGTTACTGTTTGTAAATTTTGTGCAATGTTTTAAATGGAGTTTAAAATTTAAAAACATTCAGAGTTTTGTTTAACTACTCCTAAAATCACACAGGCAAAAACCACTAGTGATTCCTTAGGGAAGTATGGGTACTTAGAGATCTGTCCATATCTATAACTTTGCTTACACAGTATTTACTGGGAATAAATCCTCAGAGATTTGTGTAGGGGCAAAACCTGCTTTCTCATCATCTCTGCAGATAAGTACCAGACACTTCTTATCTTTGGAATAGTCATAGAAGGGCCAAGCCTCTTCAGAAGCTGCAAGATTCCCTTGATAAAACAAAAACCCTGTAATCCTGCCTCTAGATTTCTGAGGAATGGGCAGCTGGAAACAATAAGTAGTAGCAGTAGCAGAGATAGGGATGCTTCTCAATTAACATCTTGCTTTACATGTGATTATGTCACCATACAACCTTATGTTCTGAAATTGTTAAATGCTTCATCATGAAGTACCCCTATGCAGACCCTGCCTGGCACTAGGCTGCAAAGGGTTGAACAGTACACAGAATTTGACTAATCTCAAAGATGATGATTTAGATGCAGAAAAGTGTTCTAGCTTGAGTCTAAACTTTTATCTCAGTTTATAAATTATATAAGTATGTATTAGGGAATCATAGAATGGTTTGGGTTGAAAGGGACCTTAAAGGTCATCTAGTTATAGTTACTAGATCTTACCTCTTCCTTCTAGAAAGAGATTTTGAAAGATAGCTTTGTGAAAGTTTTTGGTAGCTTGTTTGTGCAAAACCTACCAAAACAGAAAACAGCTGAAATCACCTGTTGCCTTAGAGCTTAGTATGTAGAAAGCTTTGAAGCAATTACACAAAAATACTGGCTAATAATTTGAAGTAGACATTCTCTTTCCATTTCAGAGGTAGTGTAACAGTATTCAGAGCACAATGTGGGATAAAAGATGGGTTATTAATTATCAAGTATTCTCCTCTCTGCATTTGTCATGAAAAGTCATCCCACACTTATCTCAAGTGCTGCTTGTTTATATAGATTTTCATGTAATTATTTAATTTTTTTTGAGAGTCATATTGTCAGTTAAAGTTTTTCTGCAGAATCCTGTTGCTCCTGAGTCTAATTACAAATTTAGTGGTTAAATGGGGACAACTTGTTCTCAGCAATATTTTTTGGCAGTTGCAGTCTGCGCAATCCTGTGGTGACCTATTTCAGTTTGCTAATCTAAGGAGTAGAGAGATTGCTCCAAACCAACCAAAAGTGGCAATAGACTGCAGCCAATGCCTGATAAAAACCTAAACAGAAGAAACAACCTATGTAACCAACTTCCTGTTAAATGAGATGTGTACATTGATCTTTACTTAACTCTCTTAACATCTATTCCATGTATGACTTTCCATATGTACTCAGCTTGTATTTTTAAAACTTCTTTTTGTAGATGTCAATAATGATGGTTTCCTGGATGAGCAAGAATTAGAAGCTCTATTTACTAAAGAGGTAAAAAAAAATACTCAGAAGCTTAACTTCTTTCAGTAAATGGTTACAGGGATGTCTGTTTTTCCCAAGTATGTTTGGAGGCTTTGGACTGCAAAATAGAGTATTTATGCCAAGTTTCATGCATCCTTAATATTTCTACAACAGTATAAAACCTATCAGCTTGCACAATACAGTAGTTGAAGCATAAGAGTCATATATCAGTGCTCTTTTATTTCTCTGCCTCACGCTTGCTGGAGATTTTATAACTAATCTGCAGGATAGGTATTACCTGTATAAATTGCAATGTAGAGGGCTGCTCTCCTGCTCTCCCTAGATGTAGCCTGGTAGAGGTTTTGAGGTTCTGAAGCTGGGCACCTGTGCTCATTCAGTGTTTGTCAACAAGTGTTATGAGAAAAAAGGTCATGCCTGTGTGACTTGGCTCAGGGACTGCACTGTGGGAGTGGCTACAGGAATTTCATGTTTTGTGTCTGGCTAGATGGAAGCACATGTACATCTGATAAAGCAGACAGGCTATTAGTTTCTTTAAGCCTTGGTTTGTTGTCTGAAAATTCAGCTCTGGTACAATAATTTGCCATAATCCCCTTCACTACAATGAAGATGTAGTGCAGTCTTTTTTGACAGATGTCTCACTGTTTTATAGCTTTGTAGTGTAAAAACTAAAAGCCTGGGGCCTTAAACTTACCTGTGGCTGGGCAAGTGAAGCTCAATGCCTGAGAAAGCTAAGTAGAAGCAAATGAGCATGAACTCTCCAGAAAGACATTGTGCCAGAAGAGAAGTGAACCATTAAATTTGGCAGTGAATTTGTCTTGTGATATCCTGAATGCTTACGGGGTCAGCTGCATGCCCTGGTGAAAAAGCCACTCTCTCCCATTCCAGAAACCACGTGGAACCTCTGCCTGCTTTGAATCAAATGTAGGATCAGACTGTGCACACTGAAGTCAACTTTACTGTAACATCCACAGCACTGAATTGTAACAGACCACATGAATTGACTGAAAACTTCATTCTTAGGAAAGAAAGGCTCACTTGTTGCTTAAATACTCTGCTGAAAGAGGAAAATTGCACACACAGAGCAACATCTCACACCACTTTTCCAGATATGCTCTGCCATTTGAATGAGCAGCCTTTTCTTCAAACTAACATGTACTAATTTTAAATTTCAGTTAGAAAAAGTTTATGATCCCAAGAATGAAGAGGATGACATGGTTGAAATGGAGGAAGAAAGGCTGAGAATGAGAGAACATGTAATGAACGAGGTAGGGGCTGATTCCCTTCTGTGTTCAAAAAATACAGTTCTCCTAACATGAAGTGTTGTCCAAGTGCAGCAGAAAGGGATGGCCTGTCACACTGAATGCTGCCTGTGCTGGGATTCATGTAAAGTTACAATTCTCAAGCCCTGTCCCTGTGTTCTGATGTAATGCCTTATGACTAGTTTTTATTTAAGGAGTTCCAGAGAAGGAGTTGTGCTATAGCCTTGGTTGTTTGCAGATTCTGAGATTCAACAGAAATTCCTCCTGAATTGTGTGTCAAACAGGGAAGATTCTAAATGTGCTTTGGCAGTTGGCAAATGGGTAAGATTTAGGTGTGAGAAGAGGGAGTAGAGCAATGTCTTCTTTCATAAAGCTCAGCTTTGTCCCTTTAAAAGAGGGCTCAGAGCTCAAGGTATCACCTGTGACAGTGAATACCTTCCCTGGGTCTGATGGGTTTTCAGCTCAGGAGACACAAGAATGGAAAGGGGGTGTTTTGAACCACTCTGTTTTCCACTTATATTTCTATATTCAACTGTAGTCCTTAAACTTGAGGAACAGAGCAAGCCTGGTCATCTATTAGTCATAAAGGGAAGCATTTCCTCCCTTCCCCTTAAAGGATTCTGACACAATTCAGTTGGGTGGGATTTCTGTTTTTCAAAACCTCCCCCTGCAACAGTGGAGATAATTTTGTAACTGTGAGTCAGAGTAATTACCAGAAAGCTACAAAACATTTTTCTCAAAAAAACCCCCCCCCATACATTCTGCTATTAGTGTTGGGACTGTGAACACAAGTGTTTCCAATAAAGCCAATGAATTTTGAAATAAAATGTCAGGATTTTTTTTTTAGTTCTATTTTTGTTAAGCTACATGAGCTTGTGAGAGAAGTTTTCAGAAAATGTTGTGGGCACTCCCTTGAAAATGGGACATTTAAAAAATTTAAAATGGTTATATTTGAAGATATTTGATAGATGAAATTAAAACATTAGCTCCACCAAAACCTGTCCTTCAGACTGAGCTTAATTTTTTGCCTCAAATAGGTTGACATCAACAAGGACCGGCTAGTGACTTTGGAAGAGTTCCTTCGAGCTACGGAGAAAAAGGAATTTCTGGAGCCAGATAGCTGGGAGGTAATGCAAATGTGTTCCAAGTACAACACACAGCACCATTACGAGCACTTGGAGCAGGAACCAAGCGGCGTGTCTGTGACCTTTGGTTTTTTCCAGCTCTGCTCTGGTATGTGTGGCGTTAAGCCCCTGAGCTGCTGTGGCAGCCTAATGTAATGCAGATGTGAACTCCGGGGCCTCGCTCAAATGGAAAAGGTCTGGCGCCACCCCGGGGATTCAGGAAGAGCTTTTCACACGTGCTTTTCAAATGGAAATGGACATTTTGTTTATGAATCACTTCAAAGGGAAGATAAGAGCTCAGATGGAAGAAAGAGGATATTTTTCTCCTGTGTCTAAATCCGTAGTAGAGCTTTGTTGAGAAAACGGCTGAGAAATTACTCTTTTGCTGTTTTCATTGAGTGTCTTGGTATTTTGTCCTGAGTTTTTTTTTAGTGAATGGTACAAAAATTCCAGTAAGACAATAATAAAAAGTACATGTGTATGTATTTTCTTGCAGACACTAGATCAACAGCAGCTCTTCACTGAGGACGAGCTGAAGGAATTTGAAAATCACATTTCCCAGCAGGAAGATGAACTTAGAAAGAAGGCAGAAGAACTTCAGAAACAGAAGGAAGAGCTACAGAGGCAGCACGACCAGCTTCAGGCTCAGAAACAAGAGCTCCAGCAGGTACATGTATGAGGACAGAATATATTTGTTTTTACCTTTTCTCTGTCCTTATAAGTGTAATGGCTCTTGGCAATCCCCAGCTCTGGAGATTGACCTTGATTTCTCAAGTCCAGCTGAATTCTAAACTAATGGTATCACAGCAAAACAGTCTGGTGTTCAGAATTAAAGCAACTCAGCAGTATACCCACTAAGAAAGACCTTACATAACTGCAAAATTTGGTTTAGGTGCATTCATTTATGTCACGTCAGAGAAAGGTGACAAATTCAAGTTTTTCAACTGCTGTATTTTATTTTTCACCAGGTTGTAAAACAGATGGAACAAAAGAAACTACAGCAAGGAAATCCTCCTGCGGGACCAGGTGGAGAACTGAAAATTCAACCCCGTATGTGTCTTTCTGTATAGATACACAAACTTTAAAATAAGATCTGCAATGTAAAAGTCATTACCTTCATATTTTCTCTTAAAACTATTAACTTAATGCAGCTTTAATGACCTCTGGAGAGAGGTTCACAGAGGTCTTTGAAGTAGGTAACTCTTCTAAGTACTCCTGAAATCTCACTGCTTTAAAGTCCATAGTAAGAAACCAGAGTCCTAACACAAGGCATCAGATGGGCAGAGAAGGAGGATTGTGTTGTACCTATCAGTCTACATTACTGAGATTTAGGGTATCCAGGATTTCTGAGCATTCAGAGAAGAACAGGGACATACAAAAGACCGGGTCTGCCCCATGTTCTATGGCTGCACTGCAGCCTCAGGCTGCAGAACAAATCAAAGCATTTAAAATCCTCAGTGGCCAATTTAGCAGCAACTGGATGCAGCATGACACAAGTTAGTGCTGGGCAGTATGAATGACCAATGCTTCAACACCCTCAGAAGGAGGTAGTGGCGTAGTAAATCACTGCATTTGATCAGTGGTGGCAGCAAAACAGTCAGGTATAGATTAGCACTTCTTATCCAGAGCAGAGTGCCCAGGTTTCCTTTGTGCTTTAAAGGGGCTCTGCTGCCCCATGCATCCTAAATTAGCTTTTTCTTCCTCTCTAGAAACTATGCTGGCTTTATTGGTTTTCATGTTCATGTGCTGACATGATCAGTGAAGCTCAAGAACTTCTTAACATTGATCTCAGATAGAAGCTTCGGATCTATCCAGGCAGCCTTTTGAACACTAGGAGCTCTTAACTGCTCCTGCAGGGCCAGCAATGGGATTTCAAACCTCAGGAGCTGTGTTCAGTGATTACAGCTTACTTTGTTGGGTACACTGAAATTCTGCCCAAACAGTTCTGTGAAGGGAAACGATGAGATTTCAGAACCAATTTAATCCGTCTTTTTTTTACTTTGAAACTGCCTGTGGGTAACTTCATTTTATGGTCCTTCATTCCAAGAACCTAAATTCCCCTCACCTTCAGTAAAACCATCAAGGGTAATTGCAGATGATACATCTTTTGATACTGGCAATATTGTAGCAGATACTGCTCTTAATACATGTATTATTTTATGTAAAATCTTTCTGCAAAGTCATTTAATCAGGTGTCACAAGAATTCATTATATTAGCCAGAACTGGTCACTGCTCATTCACTGAATCAAGAATATCCAAGCAGACACTATTTTAAATCTATAGGCCACTGGAGCTACTATATGAACTATGAAAATTAGTATTACTCAAACACAGGCAAAGGGAGAACACTGTAAATAGTGATGCAGTGAGGAGTAACATACAGGAACAAGTTGTTACTTATTTCTTTTTCAAGCTTCCCATATTGGGACTAAAGGTCTCATAAAAGCGTGGTATATGTCAGAAAGAACAATGTGTTATGTAAGTGAGAATATTTCAGAGAAAGCAGAAACAACTTGTAATCTAAGAGGTGACACTGACTGATAGTGCAGTCTATTGGGTAATCTCAATCTAATTTCATTGTTAGGCACTCAGAAAACTCTTGATTCCACTTACAAACCAGAAAATAGAAGGTTTTGTTTGAGTGTCCCTATGCTACAAACTTTCATTGAGAGAATTTTCACATTTGGGGCCAGTCTACTGAGAAGTTACAAATGGTTCTCTTCTTGTTTTCCAGCTGGTGAACACAAAGCTGGAGAAGCACCAAAACACCCAGCGGGAGGTGATCAGCCTCTACCACCAGGACATGTCCAAGAACCAGCTGTCAGAACTGATCAAGTTCACCCTTAACCACTTGTGCCTCAACTTTATAGCATCTTTATTATTTNCCCTCAAGACTGTAAAATCATCGGGAATGTTAGAGATGAAGAATTGGTCAGATTTGATTGATAAGTTAAAATAACTTTTTCTCCAGTGCATCAGTGAGAAACACAAGGGGATCATGTAGAGGCTATAATAGAGGAGGAAATTAAGGAAACCATTAATACTAAAAAATGGTTTTTTAGTATTAATACTAAAAATACTTTTTATGGCCAGGGGACTGAGCTGTTGAACTCTCCCCTGACAAAGAGGGAGGAGATGTCTGCCATTCTGTGTTTAGGCATGAATCGGAATCTTCTCAGAGAGGAAGCAGGGAACAGGCCTGAATGTTCAGTTAGGTCTAGTTTGATGTAGAAACTCTTTCCAGAAGTGCTGAAAAGCAAAAGAGGGGGAAACAAAGACCATAGATAAAGGCCTATTTCCAGCACTACCAAACCCTTTCTTCTTTGAGACCAAATAAAAATCAAACTTCTTAATCACAAAAAATTTGCATTTTCTAAAATTTAAACACAGCAGAGAATTATGTGGAACAGTGAATATTTTTCATGTTTACAGAAACCTAAGAATTTCACTGAAAGCCTTCAAAAGGAATACTGTACTTGTTGTGTATTGATCTGAACCGTCCTCCTTGTTGAGATTAATTCTGTGTAGCAGTTGAAAGCTCAACTGGCCCTTGGGACAGTACTTTGTCCCCATTTCTTTCATCAGATGCCAGCTGATCTCAAAATTTTGCATGTTATTAAGTAAGCTTTTTATGTTGATGGAAATATTGTGCAAAACAGAACAAGACTCATTGTCTTTTTCTGTGCAGATTCTCCTACCTCCTACAATAAAACCAGATTTTTCAAAGTGCATCATGTGCTTCAGAGAGCTCTTCTCAGACATGAATCTGGGATTTGTTAAAGGTCTCACTGTTGACTCATATGAGTCTTTCAGCAGTTGGTCTAAGGTTATGAAGTGTCCTAAGCCAGGGGTGCTACTTGATTGTATTATTTTGGTATTGAACCAGGATAGGTCCCTAGTATTGCAAGCCAAGATTTTACAAGAGTAAGTTGATTTTCATGTCAGTTTTATTATAATGCTGAAAAGTTGTGCTAGTGTCCCTGCTTCTCATTCATTTCAAACTGAAACTATCCTAAAGTGTAAACCCTGTGTGGATTTCCTTGTTTGCTTGGGTTTTTGTGGTTGTTTTTTTTTTGTTTTGTTTTTTAAACATGGATTGTTCTGATTGTATAATGCTGGCTTTGAACGGATACACACACCTCTGCTAGCATCCTTTACATTTCCTTCCCGTTCTGTGGCTAACTGCTGACAGTGGCATTAAAAGAGATATTTTGGGGCTTGAGCAAAGAAACAGAAGCACGCCTCTGTTAGAGAAAGATGTTCCTTTCAGAATAAGACTTGAATATTTTAGGCAAACTCAAAAAAAACAGAAGGCAATTGCTAACATTTTGTATTGACATTTGGGAAATTTCTCACTCTGAAGAACTTTGATTGATGGAAGCCAGGCACATTCCTTCTATGCTCAAGGCTTCTTTCATCAGACCTGGGCATATTCATGTTCTCCACACAATGCAGCAGAACTCAGTGCCAGAACAGATTAGGTTTCCTTATCTATTTTATCCTGTAAGTTGTCATGTTGCATTTCCTTCATTTATACCATTCAATTTGACTTATTTTACCTTTTTTTTTTTGTTCTTTATGCAAGTAGTTTGCAAAACCAGTGTCTCCACTGTTTGTCATTTCTATGCAATTCTAACAAGAGTTTGATTTTGTCTTTGTCTGGAGACTAAAATATCTTTCAACAGCCTCATCTGTTTGCAAAGAGGCCCAGACATAGTTACAGCTACATGAAGTTTCTCTGGGCACAGCCCTGGCTTTGGGGTTGTAGCCTGATAATGGGTAACAGGGTGAGGAGGGAAACAAAGAGGGAATTATTCAAATGTCCTGGTAAAGCTGAGGGGAAATCTTACTGTGTTTTCCCCATCCCTCATGAAAGTTTACAGAGGACAAACAATACAGCCACAGATGTTTGTAGAAATTCAAGGACTGAACCTTTGATGTGAAGCCATTTCTACCATACAAATGATTCCTTCAGGCTACTTCTGCCTCCTAACAAATGCCATTAAATGTCATGATGGCTTTGTAATGTAATGCTAAAGCTTTAGTTTCGGTGAAGCCTCTGATTGTAAGGTCCTGACTCTGCTGGTGGCAATTGGCCCCCTTACCCCATTTACGTGGAAACATCCAGAGTTTTGTAAAGAATGGCTGTGACTGGGGAAGTAGAAAGCTGTAACCACAGAGAAATAAGGGACTGGAATATCACGGGCACAAGTGCTTACGCCTGTATTCTGCTTTTCATTTAGGAGGTGATTACAACAAAACTGTAGCTTTATACAGACACCAGTTCCACCACAAAGATGCAGAGGTTCTGTTTTGTACTGGGCTGGGATTTTGGTAGGAGGATGAAGGGGTAAAATTTGGTTAATGTTGTACAAATTCATATCTCTGGTGCAATATATGTAAAAAAAAAAAAGCCCCACTCTGTACTTTGTATAGATTAGTTTTTAACTGGATTAAACTGAAACTCAGCACAGTGACAGAAGTTCAGTGTTTTATTTTCAGTGGGTGGGAGGAAGTGGGTTTGTGTTCACAGAATCAGAGTGGCCTGGGTTGGAAAGGACCTTAAAGATCACCTTGTTCCAAGCCCCCTGCCATGGGCAGGGACACCTTTCCCAAGATCAGGTTGCTCAGAGCCCCATCCAACCTGGCCTTGAACACTGACAGGGATGGGGCATCCAGACCTTCTCTGGGCAACGTGTTCAGTGCCTCAGCACCCTCACAGTAAATCATTTCTTCTAATGTCTAATACCTAATCTAATCCTGCCCTCTTTAGTTTGAAGCCATTTCCCCCTTGTCCTGTCACTACATGTCCTTGTAAATGTTTCTCCATCTTTCTCGTAGGCTCCCTTCAGGTAGTGACAGGCCACAGTTAGGTCACCCTGAAGCCTTCTCCGTAGGAGTCCTTCCTGTTTGCTCTCCACTTCTTGCTTTCTGGAAAACAAGATGTGAGAGATCTTGTGTTCTTCCCTGGCACCAGCTGCCTCACTGCAGTAGCTATGCACTAATTAGGTACTCGAATGCTCAATTTTCTATATTCATAAAAATACAAAACAAACTCATTAAAATCCTACTGTGCCACAGCATTACAAACTCCTAACACCACCCCACACTTCCCTGACTTGCTCACATTCAAAACAGAAATCCCAAAGAAGGTGAAGCACCTATAGGCTTAGTAAAACATCTTTCTATAGGTTGAATTCTGTGCCTAGAGATTTTGCGTTCATGGCCAGGTGTTGGCCACTTCAGGATGTGATAATGGCTGGGGCAGGGTGTCTCTCGACATCCACAGGATGAGATGCCATATCCAGCCACATCAAAGTTTTCCATCTTGTAAACATATCTGGATTGGGAAAAATATGATGGGATTTTGCAAAGAAGAGAAGCTTTGAACTAAGGCTTATCCTTTGGTGATTTATGCAGAAGTAGGTAGCAGATGCCAAGAGTAGTCCCTAAGGTTGGTCCCAGTTGTACCAAGGCTGTGAAATGAGAGTTCCATCTGAAAACAGCAACACTGACTATGGTTCAGTTACATTTCTAAAAATGCATTGTTTATTTTTACATAATGAGAAAAGAGGGAACGAGTTTGGGTCCTATTATTTATGCATCCACAGACAGCAAATATCAAAACCATCTACAGTTACCCTAATGTTACCTAATACCTTAAAAGCTACACTTGCCAGAATCAGGTTATATCCAATAGTACCAGTTTTTATAATTATACTATCAAAAGCTGTTCTAAATAACACCCTACCTACTTGCTTGTGTGGTAAAGCACAATACCAGTGAGGGAAAATAATTTTTTCAGAGATAACCTAGTTTCTAAACCTAGAGTTTTTAAATTGTGCTGGCATAGCTATTTCAGGGACACGAGAAGGACTAGCAAGGAGGAGCCGAGAACTTCATAAGCCAGGTGTATTTTTCAGTGACAAAGGCAGGGATAGAGCAGCACTCCAGAACTGACCTATCCATTCTTTGCTCCTTTTCCATCAATTCAAGCAGCTGTTAGTCTGAGTGACTGCACAGCAATTGCTGCTCAGTCCCCATGCAAACAACTGGTATTTACTCAAACGTGTATTTCCTCAAACACATAATAGCTCCCAGCTGGGATCTCCCAGGAAACTGCCCACTGAGCCATTTCTGTGTTAAAGAAGGTGCCAGTGCATTCAACGCACAGTTTCCCCTCCAATATCTCATTTCACACCCTCTCTCACTATCTTATCATTGCTGTTAATAATACACCGAGAAGAGGGTTTCCATTTTTGTGCTGCCTCTCGCTCTCTGTGCTCATGGCAGAAAGTGGGATGGAGGCACAGGCAGCCCTCTAACTCCTCTGTGTTCATCCCAGGCTATCCCAATTCACAAATCCGGGGCCCACCTAGGAGGAGAGGATGGGTTGCTCAGCCATGGAGCAGAGCCCTCAGCAAACTCCTGCGCACGGAATTTCCATTCACAGCACTTCGGCAGCCGTGAGCGGAGTTCCTGAGCCCACGCCAGTCCCACAGGCTGTGCAGACCTTGCCAGGGCTTTCAGTACCGCGGAGAAGCGAGCCAACATCTGTTCCAACACACAGGGATTTCTCACCTACCAAGCACACAGAGCTGCGCTCCATTTCCTCACTAGAGGGAGTCTCAAGACAAGGATTACTGAGCCCTCTCCGCAGCTGATTAAGAAGCAGAGTGGTGGCACAATAAAGTAGGATGTTGAAAACAGAGTGACCCCTCAAAAGCCAAACAACAGCAGCTGCCGTGTTTCAAAAGGGCTTTCCTTTTTTTTTTTTCCTTCTACAAAACGCATTTCTTACATTATGCTGTCTCCTTTTGAAAGAGACCCTGAAAGTGCAAACGAGCACTAAGCTAATGATGTTCTTCCTGAATAGACACCTCTGTACCAGGCTTCACCTCCGAGTGCAGTACTGGGGAACAACATGAGGATTAGCTGGTATTTAAAACCTCGAGATACTGACCACGAAAAGCTGCTATTTACATTTAGCTTGAAACCACAGCCCTAGGGTAGGATCCTATGTATTAGTGAAACAAAAAAGGCAACACCTGTACTTTTTCTGGAGGAAACAGGATTATGCAGGCACCAGCTCATGGTCACTCCTGAGGATGCTCAGGAAACAGCTTCTTTGGAGGCTGATGGAAAGTTATTTTTCCCTCAGGAGTTCCAAAGTCAAAAATTGCATATTTCAAAGCCTGCTTAGGGATGCTGCTTCACCTGGTCTCTTAAGCTCCCAGGGAAGTGTGATCACCAATCAATAGCCAAGAAAACTCAAAAATCATCCTGTTAAATATGACAACTGTGGTGGTTTGAAGAGACTGAGTTGATGGACAGGATTTTAGACCAATCGCTTCTCACGATTTTGCATAAAAAAGGGCACTGGTGAGGGGAAGTCACTCTCTTCTTTTCCGGTCCCTGAGCCGGGAGGGGTGGCGGG
>VWZT01002559.1:495970-511208 GCA_013397055.1 Pachycephala philippinensis | reverse complement strand
TTATCCTTAAAAAGAATACCCCATTCTTGGTTCATGATAGCAGTTGTGGGAAGACTGCAGAATTCATGAGAGAAATATATTTCACAGCAGCAGATTTCCGGGCGGGTCTGTTGCTAGTGGCAGTTTGAAACACCACACTGGAGCAGAAGAGGAACCTCTTTTTCTTTCAAATATGGAAAAGACTTAAGAGCTGCAATTCTGACCTAAAATCACATGTGTTATCCTTTGTGCGAGTTGAGAGATTATTAGGGGGAGGTGCTGGAGGGAAAGGGAGGGTTTGTTTTAATTTTTATCATTATCATTCTTTTTATTACCTTTAATTTTGTTAGTAATAAACTTCTTTGTATTCTTTAAAGTTTTGAGCCTGCTTTGCCTTTCTTCTAATTCTTATCTCACAAAAAAGTAAAAGATGCAAACTAAACCACCACAACAACTCAGATTAAGGAATAAGGAGTTGCCATCCAGGCACACCTTAAATTTATGAGAAGAGTTTCCCTGTATCCCTAGTTTAATTGTCTGTGTTCAGTGTCATGCTGCTCACTGCATGTAAAGCCATGGCTCAATTTCCAGCACCATGATTTTATAATTCTTAGCCTAAATACTCTATTTCTATGTGTTTTTAAGAGGAAAATTAATTGCTGTAAATACTCATTTATTTGTGTTCACTGAGTATTATAAAATGTGAAGAAACTTAAAAAATCACATGGATTATTCATAGTCTAAATAACTATCTGTATTTTAACCTTCTACCTTGTTTTCAGATGAGAAAAATAACCAGCCAGTTATCCATCCTGATGAGTAGATTTAGTTCGATCTACAGGTAATCACAGTATCACCATAATAGTCTTTATTAATTAGTCTGTTAATTATTTACTGGTCCCAAGTTGCATTTTAGTTGGCTCAGTCTTTGGATTAACAGCTGCTTGTCTTCCTCTTGGGCTGAGCTTTCCTGTGCATTAAGCACTATCAACCACATCAGTGATTTCCAGTGTCTAAGTTTCAATTCTCACTGTATTACAATTTCTGTGCTGAAAACTGTTCCTGCAGATGATTTTATTTTGAGGGTAAGGGGAAGGATGACCGACTGCAGCCAGCACTGGAATACTCCTTACCATTACTGTGATTTTAACCCCAGCTCCCAAAAGCAACACTCACATGCCTTTGCTCCCGTTTGCTTAAAAGCAAAAGTTTTCCTTTGGTTCCTTGGCAGCTGCAGCTGGGCTGGAGATTGCTAAGCCATCTGTGCCTGACGTGGCACTGCAGACCTGCGCCCTGCCAGCTCATGCATGTTTCATCACAGCTCAGCTTTCAGTCTAGACGTGTCCTAAATGTTTCAGATGTCCCTTGGGCTCCTCACGACAAAGCCAGGGTGACACCAAGTGTGCACAGAACATTTCTTTAAATCCAAAAACAAAAAAAACCCCAAACAAATAAAAAAACCTCAGAACTAAATTGCAACACAGTAGTTATGAAACAGGGAAAAAATAGTGCTGGGACTAGAGGCAGAGCATTCACATCCTGCCACAAATGACTGGCTGAATAGATGCAGTTTGACCCAAAAAATGGCTAATGCACATCATCCTGCTCATGCCTGATGTGCAGGTGTCATCAGGAGAACTTCAAAGTGGTAACTCCCAGTTGCTTGATGACAGGGTTTCTTTATTTTTAAAGTGTGACAAACTTCTGCATCTAAATCACCCTTTCACAAACAAATTCACAGAATACAAATTTTGGAGGCTGCCTGGCTGTAGCTGACCCTCAGTCATATCTGGCAACTCTGGTGGACTAAAGGCTATTTAAATAATTGCAGCTTTTCAATTGAGACAATGTAACTGCACGTTTTAAAGCAATAAAATACTTTAATGCACTATCACAGTCCAGTAACTAAACCTTTGTAAAGTGAAGAACTGACTCACGTTTGTGAGTTGGAAAAAAAAATAAAAGCAAACTCCGTCTTATTTTAGGAAGCCATTTGCACTGTGTAAATGCAGCTCACTCCTCACATAGCTCCTCAAGGCTGCCCAGAAGCTGAGCAGGCTGTCCCATTGTTGGGGTAAGGGTGCATCCACAAACAAGGGTTTATTTTTTTCCTTCCAGCTCCTCAAAAAGTAGCAGTGTTCAAAGGAAGCATAGAAAAGAAGCATTTGGAAGGAGCTGTTTTGAATCACCAGCTTGTGGGC
Source organism: Pachycephala philippinensis (assembly GCA_013397055.1). Taxonomy (NCBI): domain Eukaryota; kingdom Metazoa; phylum Chordata; class Aves; order Passeriformes; genus Pachycephala; species Pachycephala philippinensis. The sequence goes on along the minus strand of VWZT01002559.1, from coordinate 509,028 downwards.
TTTTATCCCAAACCATTACTACTACAACTTTTTATCTGAAGTATGCACAAGAGAGGAAGGTACACGTTTTCCTCTGACACACAAAGCAGTGCTGCAGGAGAAGAAACAGCAATTCTGCTACAGAACCAGGGGGATCTGAAAGCTTTTCAGTTTTAGGCACCCCTAGAGGAGAATGGGACTTCCATGCACTGTTGGTCACAGCCACTGGATCTCCCTATCTTGGGTATTTCTCCAGAGGAATTTAACATCTGCATAGGGTGCAGCCATGAAACCCATCCTTCCCCAACCCTTTTCTTTTTGCCTGTGCTATGGGCTTCCAGCATGGGTTCCTCTGGGGGTCATGGTGCTCAGTGTCTGGGAGAGGGGGACACCCTCAATCAGCACCTTGCAGTGCTCCCTTATCTTGATAAAAATGTATAGAAATCTGGTGATTTGCTTTTCTAGCCCCTTAATGGACATGCCAGCTGCTGTGAAGGTTCCTCAACTTGCACAGCCCATTCCCTCTTTCCCGAAGGAATTGAACTCTTTAGGCAAAAAGATGATGAGTAGCTCTCAGAAGGTTCCTCTGCAGATCCTGAAGTTAAAGATCTTTAAGTTGCTCCTGGAGACAAAACTGCGTTGGGAAGACAACCAAATTCCATTTTCACAACCACACAGACAGCTCGTTGCTGGCACTGCACATTCAAAGGGTACTACAAGGAAATCTTCTCTCAGTTTGCGAGGTGACTCTCTTATCCTGTGTCCTTTGGGCAGGGTGCTTATGCTTTTCTCTTTGGTCCACTTGAAAACATCTGGAGAGGACACGCTGCTTTTAAACCCGCGTTAGCTCTGCCAGGAGTCAAACTGGCTCCGTGTCTGCCCTGGAGGCTGGTCACTGCAGCTGTGCCCTGGATGTCCAGATTTATAAGCACTGACATGCCAGAAACAGAGAATTTTGAGAGGGCTGGACCTTAGGAGCAACAAAAGTACTGCTCCTGATAAGATTTCACAGGATTTGTCACCAACTATCTTAATAAAGTATTTAGAAAAAACCCAAATAGAATCTCACACAGACCTGATTGTCCCACTGTGAGACATCTCCAGAGCACTGCACTTGCAAACCAGTGCATAAAAAAGGAAGAAAAATGTAGATGTAGAGCTAAATCTAGCCTGAGGACTAGATTAAGCTTAAAAAACAGAGCTAGCCTGAGAATTTCAAAGTGTCCATGGCATCTGTATTCCTGTCTACCCCATAAAAATCAGAGCCTAATCCAATGGTCTCTATATCTTAAAAGGTTTTAAGAAACTTTTACAGGAAAATTAAAAAAAAAAAAAAAAAGGAGAAAAGAAAGGGGAAGAATAGCTCTTGGAGTTTGTGAAGTGTGTTCCTGAGGAAGCATATTTTAATAGGGTGACACTGACCCTTTAAGAGAAAATAAAAAGGTTATTCCTCCTGCAGCAGGGAAACCATCATACTTCGTAATTCCTAAGTTTTTAAATAGTGCTGGCATAGCTGTTTCAGGGACACGAGAAGGACTAGCAAGGAGAAGCTGAGAACTTCATAAGCTAGGGAAAATAAAACATGTAATTACATGGTACATTTGTTTCAGAAGCATTGTAGTTGGATGAGTGCTAAATTAATATAAATAAATGCATTTTCATAGTCAGAGGACTAGAGGTTAGCTGTGTTTAAGGTGTCAAAATAACATTATTTTTCCTATTTCCTACTGAGAGTGAATTCCTCTTGCTTCCTGTATAAATAACCAAATACATAAATACCAAGACATAAATAATCAAGTTTCTTTGACCTCCTTTTCACATCTTTATCTGCTTATCTAGTAGTAGGAAATAATCTACAGTCTCTCTGTGTCTGTGTGTAGAGAGTAAATTGTTTCTGACCTAAAGAGATTCAAATTCAGTGGTTATTGGAGGAGGATGAAATCAAGAATAATATCAGACAAGAGCTACTGGGTCACTCAGGCAGCTGCTTCTACCTATATCCTGTGCTTCAGATAACACTACAGCTTTCATATTTGTCAAAAAAAAAAAAAAAATTGTTTTCAAACTAATGTACAAAGCCTGGAGAAACCTATTTAAAAAAAAAAAAAAAAGACATCTCTAAGGTTCTCAGGTATGTATAATACATTTATGGTTTCTCTCAGTGGAAGGGCAGCACAGAGCACTATTTGATGCAATTTGTAGGGGACAGTAATTTTATTTCAGTTGTACAGAGTCATTTGGGCCAGGAAGGTGTAACTCCTGAGTCACTGTGCAAGCACAGTTCAGCCCAGGAGACCCTGGCTGTAGCTTTCTATCAAATTAATCCATGCAGTGCTCCACAAGATTTATTCACTTGGCATGTCATTTTTGCTGTTGAGAGTCTCTACAAAAGCTCCAACAAACTGGTATAAACAAAGGCTGAATTTTACTTGGGTTTTTGCTTTACTTGAATTGTTTCATTTCAAGTGAGTGAAGAATGTTTTATTCCCCACTATGAAATGCTGAAAGTAAAGTGGTTGGGGAAAAAATAATAGCCACAAATTGAGGTTCTGTTATCTTTAATCCAGCCATTCCACCACCAATTTGCTTTCCATGAGATCACATCTGACAGGAACAATTTCTCTTTTCTTCTCCCCTTTCAACCACAAGATGTAATTTCATATTTACCCTGCTGTAAAACCCTAGAGGCTAGAAAGCACTATAGATTTTGCATTTCATACTTGAGGAATGTTACCATCAAACCTTTGCCTGGCGTTTACTTCTTAACTAGTTTGTCCTCAAACTACAAATCTTCTTTTTCTGTAGCAAAGTAACAGAAAACTTTAGTTGGTGGATGATGGTGACTGGGCTGAAAACAGCCTGCTCAAGTCAAGTGCTTAATTGCTATCATGTTGATAGGAGTCATACTTAAACATGTTTAGAACAAGCCTATCAACTCACTCTTGCAGGAAAACTGTATTATTTTATAATACACTTCTAAGAGGTTTGTTACCTCTTAGAAGTTAGTGAAATTTGGGTACTACTTTGCAAACACTCAAGCTTCTTTTAGAATGGCTGGATAAAGGAATAAGAGACCCCACAAAGTTATTAGAGGTATTGGAGTCTTACCCTAAAGGAGATCATATCCTCAAGCAAGTATTTCTGTACATCAGAAAATTGTGGAAATTTTCAGTTTTCCACCCCACTTTTGCAATGAATGAGCTGTAGCTACAAAGTAAACTAGTATTTTTTCATTTATTTAAACAGTTTCAGGAAAATGAATGAAATATGAGTGCCAGCACACCATTTTAGCCAGGCATTCTCTGAACCACAGCCAGACTTTTCTAAGTCAGCAAGATGACATCTGTTGAATATAGCACACTTTGGAGCAGTTTCTCTGAGAGTCAACGTGAAAAGCAGTGATCACTGGATACTGAGTAATGAGAATACACTACTAAAAATTTTTGTGGACTGGTGTAAATCGGGAAATATTTTTTAATGTGAGATAGTGGATTTTTCTATGCCCTTTATGACAGGTCAGTATAATAGCATTACTATTGCAATTAACTTAATTCCTTCCTGCTTTGTGGAAGAAGCTAACAGGGCTGCTAATAAACTGTGTCTGCTAAACAGCAAATCAAAGGCACATAAAATCTTTGTAGTTTTAGAACAGAACAAAACTGTAAAGACCATTCTGATAATATCACTCCTGAGCATGATCCTCACCTCAGCAGGCAAACATCACTGAAACGTGATAAGTGAGAGGATTCAGCAGCTGCTTGGCCCTATATTGCCTACAGAACTCCAGGCTTGGGATCAGCAACATCCATGTGGAATGGGAAGAAAGAAGCAGAATCTATTTAGTCCATCACCACCAAAGAAGTTGTCTCCAGGTTAACATTAACAGTTTCTAAACCAAGCTGGTTTCTTTCATATGAAAGTCAGCTGAAGGTAAGGGATCTCTGGCAGTCCAGAGAGGTGCAGAGATAGAGTTTTGAGCACACAATTTTCACACTGGGCCTGCTCAAGGCCAAGCCCAAACAATGGGAATGAGGTGGCAGGGAGTTTTATCTTTACACTTGTCTCTTCAGGTAGTTATTTAACATTACAGGACATCAGTGAAATGTAGAAATTACACTTTTAATAGTAAAACACAAACCACTCGGCCAATGTGACACATTTATGGAGTGGTTTTGCTGCCAGAACATTTATTCACTTCCCTCTGAAAAAGTAAAATAAACAATTCTGGGCCATCTAGCCAAGAAGCAGTTCCCACTTTGAAGATAAAAGTGCATTGCTGCACATCCAAAGGCTACTGTGATGTTACACTTCAGTTCTGGGTGTGTGGAAGGAACAGAACCTGGGTGAGTTTAGTCACCTGGTTTAAGGACTATTCCCATTTGAGAAAAAAAGTAGAAAATAAGGATTGGATGAGGATCAGTCTGGTTTAATCTTATATATAACTTGCAACAAGAAAATAGAGTGAAGAATGTAGGTTCAGATGTGAGCTTCTACTGAAGATGAGACTTTTGAGGAAATACAAATTTTAAAATTTGACTTAGCTCCCCTTAGAAAAGAAAATGGACTCTTCAGTGAACACAGAGCTGCACATAAGAGTAGAAACACTTGTGATACCATTGAAATACCCTGAATGGTAGTACTGTAATTGAAGAGTTCTGACCATAGGTCACAGGGCTATGGCATGCTGTGGAATTTTTAGTTCTATTTTTCTCCTTAAACAAGAGCACAACAGAAGTGACAGGATTTTCAGGCTACATACAGTAATGAGCAAAGTAAGCAGGAAAAAGATCCAATTAAATTAATAACAAACTTCGGGGTAATTAAAAAAAGGAAACATGAAAGGACAACCTTTCAAACCGAATAATCAAATATCACTATCAAAAGCATCCATTTCGTAAAGCAGGTGGCTTCTAAGTGTAGAATATCCAGGCAACACTTGATAGAAGAAGACCTGTGAGAAAATAACAGCTACTTCCTACAAAGTCACTTCTAAAGACAAATACTGATTTTGGAAAAATATCTGTTTACTGCCTGTAATTTGGATAAATTCTCAGAAAGCACAAGCTTTCTCCATGGTAGGTGTGCTCCATTAGCTCTTGCAGATGGAGCCACCCTGGTGTGTTCAGTGATGGGCACACCCAGAGAGTGCCAGTCACCCTCTAACACATCCCTGGGCACGGCTGCACAGGGCAGCTCTCTACCCTCAGGTTCAGAATTTGCCATCATTTTACACAAGGAAGCTGCTCTCTGGGCACTCTGCTCCACCAAAATCCACACAACATTTTTCAAGAACATCGCCCTGATCTTCCTGCTCATCTCACTGCTTCTTTTCTCCACCTATCCCGTGAAAAAAGCATCACCTTGCTAACTTTCATTCCTCAAGTTGTAAAGCTAAAGCAGAATTAACAACTTTATTGTCCCCATTGCTATAAGCATACACTCACCAGGAGACAGTGAGAACTTACGATCAAAGAATTGTTTAGGTTGGAAAAGAACATCAAGATCAGCAAATCCAACCATTAGCCCATCACTGCCAAGTCCAACATGAAACCAGGTCAGTCAGCCACATCCACACAGCTTTTAAATACCTCCCTGGACTGCCTGTTCCAACACCTGAGCACCCTCTCAATGAAGAAATTTTTCCTAATATCCAGTCTAAACCTCTCCTGGCATAACTTGAGGCCACTTACTCTTGTCCTGTCCCTTGTTAGTTGGGAAAAAGAGACCAACACTCACCTCACTACACTATCACTACAACCTCCTTTCAGGCACATGGCAAGACCATGACATAAACATTCAAGAAATTCAAATGCCTTAGCAAAAAGGATTATAAAATATGCACAGGGGCCATATTCTCTCAAGCTTGAAAAAAGGAAATAAATGGAGATTTTTACTCATAAGGCAGAGGAAGAAGCTCCCAGAAGATGCTGAAGCCAAGAAACAGCATCACTACTACAGCAAAGGCCCCATCACACACTATTTGAGTCAGCTGCCACCCCATTAACCTAATAGTGCCCAGGCCTAAGAAGGAAATCCTGGTGCTAATGAACTCCCTGGCAAGCTGTCTTGGATTTGAAGGCCCAGGAATTGAAATGGTAGCTGGATTTGAAGTACATTGAAGTCAAAGGTTCCTGTTGCTGGCACTGATGCTCATTATCAATTTCAGCTCTTCAACTCCTCTCAGGAATAACATTATTGTGAATATAACAACAATAATGGTATTTATATCCTGGGCCTCCCCTCTCTTGGGCAGAAAGCAAAGGCAAAGCTTATAAGCGAGTACTGGCCACTTAAAATAATGAATGAACAAGGAACAGCTAGAGGAGGGAAAGGGTGGTCGCTCCACTCCCAGTGAGGGAAGTAAAGAGGAGACATGTTTCTCTGTCATGAGGTACCCCTAGGCCCCCTCCAGTTCTGCTGGGATTGCCATTTAGTGCTGCTCAGCTCTGCAGTGCGGGGGCTGGTTAGGAAACCTCACAGGGTGGTGTCACCTGCATTTAAACTCCCAAGTAAGGCAGGCATGAAGGTCAACAGAGGCAGCTGGCAAAGAGGAGCTGCAGGTTCTGATTTTTGAAAATTCTGTTTAAACTGAGTCATTGCCCTGTGACAACTCATTAAAGTCACGCTATAAATTAAAAGAGGAGCATAAGCCAGAAGAACACGCAGCATATTCTGCAGGCACCCAGCAGCGCTCAGAGCAGGACAGAGCAGTATCTGCAGCCTCTCAAGAATGTCTTCTGCTCTTTTAATAGTTCTCCTTAGTGAGGTGTGGAGGTTTGTATCACATATCTTTCTCCCGTCGCTGGATCAAAAATAGAGCACTGAGTCACTGGTTACAGGCAGTCCCCAGCCCCACTGAGCACGTGTCCCTGCGCCTGCTCACGTCCAGCCACCCCACGGGCTCCTTCTCACAAGGCTCTCCTCACCTCCAGCAGCACCTCTGCTCCAGGAAGGGCTGCAAGGAGGAGAAAATCCCTCTCTCTCCTGCAGCACGTGCTTCCAGCAGGTTGGCAGATGATGTCCATTGATCCAAAAATACTCTGAAGTGGGTGGGCATTTTTCTGCTGCCTTCCAGGATGCTTGGATCAGGGCTGTTGGGTTGGAGATGTCCACCTTGGAATGGGGCAGCTGGCCCTGGATGGATGAAGTGCCACATGGGAACATGCCCTGTGAAGAGCACTTATCCTGCCCATTTTTAGTGGGAATGCCAGTAGGACATTGAGCATAGGGAGAGGGAAAGGTGTAACCAGGGAGCCTAAAATGCAGTAATTTTGAACCTTAACCTCTTCTCCTTAACCCTAATCTGAAGAGCTAAACCACTTCCCTTCCACACAGATCTGCAAAATGAACAACAGAGAGCATAAATCCATGCTGGTTTACCAATATCCAGTTCCTACGAATAGATATTTCCATGCTTTGTACAAGTAATCACTGTGAAAGTTGTAAGCTTGGCAATTTCACAGAAGATTTTGGGTTTCTAGTATCTATTTTAATTTTGTATTTTACTCCCCAAAACACTTTTGTGCTTTGTCCCAAATCAAACCAATCTGTGCTAGCACACCTACGATGATCACCTTCAGGGGTGACTGAGGTACAAAGAGTGGAAAATGAAGGAAAACACGAAGAACCAAATTCAGTTTTCAAAGAACTGTTAACTACTTGTCAGTTTGATATTATTAACTATTAATACATAACTAACCACAAGGGTCAGACCCCAGCAAGTCCTCCTAGCGCTGCTTCCAGCAGGGCTCTGTTGTGGCTCGTACCTTGCTCAACAAGCAGCAATATTTACCCACTGGATTGAGCAATGCTGATCAAGCCCAGCCCCAGTCTCGCTTTACAGGGCAGCCCCAATTTTGACATTGACCCTGTTGCTAATCTATGCTAGCATGTAGACCTTGGTCTTGCTAAAGACTCTCATCCCAGCCTCTCATATCTGCTTTTTAGGTCTCTGATCACTCATCTCAGCATCATCACACCTTCGCTGGCGCTTCATTATAAAATAGTTTATTACTGCTTGACACTGTCTTCACACTGTGTAACTTCAGGATTTTAAATGTATTTATTTTGTGTCCCTGACTCTCTTTTGCCTTATAATGTCACCTCTTTAGTTAATTTCTGGCTTGAATCTATTTTATAGGGACATGTCCTGCTGAAGTACACTGTTATAACACTGTACTTATCATGTGCCTTGAGGGACAAAGAGAGAAAGTCAGACCTTGTTATAATCGAATTTTGTATACATATGTTTCAATTTCATTAGGAAATGCAACATGAACTGAGATGCCCAGTGGCTCACCAGCAGTCACTACAAGTATTTTAAAACTATGGCACATAAGATAAGCATTCTCCAGTCTCCCTTTCTGATTAACCAGCTCTGTGATCCTTCCCTCCATCCAAGCAGCTCCACAAACTCCAATTTGAAAGCACTGAACAGTGAGAACTTGTGAGTACAAACTGGTAATGGTCTCCTGAAACACAGAAAAGGCAATTCCATGGACTCAGCTGGTTCTGCCACACCCAAAACTCATCACTGGGTCACATCACAAAACCCACACTTCCTATTTTTTGTGTCCATGTCCACACCTCAGCCAGGGCAAGCCCCGAGCAGGTGATGCAGCCTCCAGCTTCCCTCACACCACTTTCTGTGCAGAGCACATGTGGGAGCCACAGCTCTCCCTGGCTGCTCAGCAGGATCCAAACTGTGATACCACCTACCAAAAAAGCAGACGTAGGCTGAGAAAAAAAGTTCAAAAGCCCACTCACTTCTGAGTTCAACTATGGAAAACACAGCGTTTGCTCACTGCTAAGAAAGAGGACTTTTCTGTGTCAAATGATAGCACTGATGCCTTCTTCAGAGCCTTCCTACGGGGAATGGGGGCGGTCAGCAGAGGGACAACTTTAAGGACAATTTCAGATACCTGTGTTCCCAAATACTTCGTAAATGACAAAATGAAAGGATCCCCCAAAAGATGTAATATCCTCAGTGCAAAATAAATACGCTCATCCTTCCTTGCTCTGCCCCCAAAATGCTTTTGAGTATTTTAAATGGTGAAAGAACAGAAGGATTTTATATCACAACAATCCCGAGATTCAAAATCACCAGCACTTTGATTCAAATAATTCACTATGGTGATTTTAACAGCTCAAATCCTGCCTTCCTCATAATATTATGATGCCTCTTTGTTGCAAGGCTTCAGAAAAATCAGGCTGATTTTTGAAAAAGAAGTGACATAAAAGATGACAGCAGCCCAGTGAACAGAAGCTATTTCTTCCCATCTTTCCCCTCCCATCTCACAGGGAACAAAGAGAATTTTCCACCTTTCAGCTCCACTGATTTCCCCAACGCAAAAAGAAGCTTGCATTGGTTCCTGAAAACAGTTGCACGGTATTTCTGCTGAAACTGCTTCACATTTAGGTCAAATCTTGAAAAGAGATTTAAAATGCAAGCAGAGCTGAGGAGGTTTTATGAGAGAACCTTTAAGGTGCATCTTACACATTGAAATAAGGCACTAAGGAAACTATGGAGAGGCCAAAGATTGCAAGTCAAAAAGCCAACTAATATTTTGTGTATGACTCTTGTGAGAACAGAGCGGTGATTTTATGGCAAGCGATAAAGAACAATGAACTTTCAAAGGAGCAAAGGTGCCTCAGAAATGCAGGGAGCTCTTCTGTAAGTGCCCTCTGACAGGAGATGGGAGACGGAACAGGGGCAGTAAAAGGGAAAGCCAGGAAATAATGTGACAAATAAACTCAATCTTACTGAAGAAATTTAATCATGTAAGGCATTAAATCATGCCCTATTTAAAAAAATAGGGGGGGTGTTATGATTACAAATATAAAACGTGCCTTTCCAAATTTTCTTTGCTGACTACTTGCTAATGCTAGTTTTACTGTCATTTTGTTGTGAAACTCCTATCACAATTTTCAGAGCTGTTCACAGAATAATATTGGTGTATTGGGGATTTGGAAATTGAGCAGGCATTTATTCCTGTAACTGACAGTCTGATAATGCTTCATAAAACTGAAATACATAAACAGCGAAAATATAACAAATATTTTTTTCATTTTAACCCAATGTTTGATTTCACCCAAACATTAATTTGTTTTATTATAGATGCCTGAAAATATTCCACAGTCACTATGGAAGTCTTCTTACCCTTTTGAATGATTTTGTCATATAGTTACATTGACAAGGCATCAGAAATTGGCCATATTATACCCAACACAAACCATTTTAGGTGTCTGATGTGAACTACAGAACACACAAGACTTGATCCTAGATCCTCCTTGAATAATTATGTTTAAAGTAAGTTGGTGCCTCTCTGCTCAGCCTGTGCAACCAGGTGTTGGATCAGTTCTGTGATGCTTATTTCAGTTTTATTTGGACATTGTATTTTTTTTACCTGGGTGGCAGTTTGCCCTGTAGTTAATACTGGTGCTGTCTCCAAATAACCCTGCGTAGAAATAAACTTGCTGCTGTTACCAGGATCTCCAGAGAGTGGATTTGCAGCTGTGGGCAAAGGGGAATTGTTCCTGTTGTCACTGTGGGACCGAGAGAGTGAACATGGCTCCTTCGTGTTTGCTGGTAAATGGCAGATCTTGGTTCAGCTAAAAACCGAGGCAGGCAGCAGCTGCATGGGGAGGTCGGGATGAGATTGGAAAGGGAATCATTTCCTCAGCAGGAGTATGTTTTGTGACACAGCATCCCAGAAGTGACCACACTGTGTTATACACCCCTCCTTCCCCTAAGCACAAAAACCTCGGCTTCTCTTAAGAAAGGGAAAGGAGTAAAAGGTTTTCCCTACTGCATGCAGATATAATTTCAGCGTTCAGCACTGCCCTTTCATTCAAAATATGTAATTCTATTTTTGTTCCCTGATTATCTAGCAGAATTCACCGTGACCCAAGGGAGAGGTTAATTTTTGCACTGAGTATCTTATTGCCATGTGGCTCATGGAGGGGAAATGTTGCTTCTCTCCATTTAGAAATTAAAATGCAGAATTTTTCTTATTTATAATTAATTTCAACCGTATATTATCTGCTACTCCTTTTAAAGGCAAAGCATTGCTTACTCTCAGAAATGTACAGTCCAAAAAGGTATTCCTGAATGTTTTATTTTGGAAGTGTAAAGGCTTTTAAAAGAAACAAAAGTAAATATTCAAATACATTTCATACTGCATGTGGTAGGAGTGGCTCCATACAACACAATATGGATGATGCAAATCCAGCAGTTAATTTCTTTGAGACATACAGTATAATATATAGACACTTCCAGATCTGGTCTTGTGTCATTGCCTGACCCTTTTGTTATCATGTAAATCCAGCCTACTTTATTAATATTTTATTTTGCTATATTGATTGTTCAAGTTAGGAAAAAAACCACCAGTTAAAAACTACTGACTTGCAAACACTGCAAGACCCTAAAAACTGCAATCTCTGAGGATAAATATACATTTATTTTTTGAGAAAATGTGTCATTACCTGCAGTTGAATCAACACAGAATGATCACACAATTAAATAGTCTGAATTGAAATTTAAAGCTGCAGACCATGATTTTCCCTACTCCCAGTTCTGCTTGAAATCTCTCACAACTTTAAAAAAATATAATTAGCTTTAGATTTCCCCACAATAAATAACACCAGAACATACCTTGTGCTACCAACCTGAATTTTTAAAAAAAGTAAGAGGCCACCTCAGTGTTTTGAGTTCATGAGATCTTTCAGACACAAAGCCCTAACAGAGTTTCCCAGTCAGAAGGCATCAGGAAGGCTCATCGCTTATGGTAAACTTGGGCTTTAGCTTGACAGACCTCCTCCTTATTGCGCCTTTAGGGGACAGTGGCATGGTGTCCATGATGCTCTTGTCCTCCTCCAGCTGCCTGGCAGTGCACGAGGGCGTGGGCACTTTCACCGTGTTGCCAAATTTAGAGTAGTCCACCGAGTATCGCCCATCTTCCTCTGCCACGATGGGCACAAACCTTTGGCCCCAGAGGATTTCATCCGCCAGGTAGGAGGTTCTGGCCTGAGTGGTGATGCCGGTGGTCTCCACCACCCCTTCCAAGATGACGATGATCTCCAGGTCCTCGTGGTGGTGAAGGTTCATGGGGGAGATGTCGTAGAGGGGGCTGTTCTTGTCTATCACGTGGTAGATGATGAGCGGGGAGACGAGGAAGATGCTGTTGCCCCCCACGGGGTTCTCCATCTGGATGTCGATCTGGTTGAGGGGCACCACCTCCCCCTCCAGGCTGGCGGTCTTCTTCACCACCTGCATGCGGATGGTGGCACTGATGATCATGCTCTTGCGGAGGTCGCCCACGCGCAGCATGAAGCAGAGCCGGCCCTCGCGCAGGGCGATCACCGCGTGCTTGCTGAAGATGAGGGTCTCGGCCCGGCGGTGGGCCTGCGACGTCTTCATGAAGATGCAGCCCAGCATGATGGCGTTGATCACCAGCCCCACGATGTTCTGCACGATCAGCACCAGGATGGCGGCCGGGCACTCCTCCGTCACCATGCGGCCCCCGAAGCCGATGGTCACCTGCACCTCGATGGAGAAGAGGAAGGCAGAGGTGAAGGAGTGGATGCTGGTCACGCAGGGCACGAAGGCGGCCGCAGACCCCGCCGTCCCCTCCGCGGGATCCCGCTGCAGCCGGGTGCTGTGGTCCAGGTCCCCGTGGGCGAAGGCGATGAGCCACCAGACCATGCCGAAGAGCAGCCAGCTGCAGAGGAACGACATGGTGAAGATGAGCAGCGTGTGCGGCCACTTGAGGTCCACCAGGGTGGTGAAGACATCCTGCAGGAAGCGCCCCTGCTCGCGGATGTTCTTATGGGCCACATTGCAGGCGCCGTTCTTCCCCACGACGCCCGCCCGCCTCTCCCGCGCGCGGTACCGGGCGTGATCCGGCACATCCTCGGCCAGCCGGGTCAGCACGTACTCCTCGGGGATGATCCCCTTCCTCGAGAGCATGGCTCCGCCACCGCCGCGCAGGGGCCCGGGCAGCCGGGGGCGGGCGGAGGGGGTGTGCGAGCGCCGGGCTGCGTCTGCCGGAGTGCGGGGCTGCCCGGGGCCGCTGTGCGCC
>VWZT01002559.1:417286-495431 GCA_013397055.1 Pachycephala philippinensis | reverse complement strand
TAATAATAGTAGTAGTAAACAACCGATATTCACCTGCTTGTCTTCCGGTCAGTAGGAGGAAAGCATTCATTTGATAAATCGGGCAGGCAGTGGTAGGAAATTTGCTTGAAGAAGCTAAATCCAAGGATGTAATGGCTAAACAGAGACCTGGAACTAAAGGGGCTCAAGCCCGCTTAAAATTTTGCCAGGGTTATTTAGAATAAACAAGGATTTTTTTTTCTTTCTTTTTTTTTCTCTTGTGCACGGAGGAGACCATGAAATGATGTGAGCTGTGGCTGCTCAGGAATATGTCCACAGTCCAAACAGCAGCAAAAGTTGCAAAAAAATAAGATCTGGCTGCAAAGGGTTAACCACCAGTGTCACGAACTTCCAGACAGGCATCAAAATCCTTGGAAAAGGCAACAAAGGAAGGCAGGAAGCTAGAACCTGTGCGGGACACTGTTATGTCTCTGTGGGTATAAATACATACATGGGCATGCCTATAAGGATGTATCCTCCTGACAAGATGCATTATTTAAAAACATTCTGATGAGGCTTCCCCACTGTGTAAACAGCAATATTCTCATTGATGTGTTTACTTCCTCTGGTTTCAATATTTTGTTTCTATTTCAGTTTAGACACCAACACTGTGGAGTTGCTGGAGCACCCCAGGATATTCTGGATAAGAGTTTTTTCTTTAGTACCAATGGTTTGTGATTATTTTTTTTCTAATTGCACAACACGTGTCCATGGACTTTCCCGTCAGTTTTGGCTCTAAGGGCTTTGGTCCACACTGTAAACAGCTCTTGGCACTGATTCCCTGGGCAAGGCAATTGTCCAGTTGATGTCTGGGAGTCAGCCAGTTGGGGTTGAAGTTAACTTTCACCATCTACAGCTACTTAAAGCAGCCCACCTAGGGATTTTGGAATAGCAGTTTGAAGTAATCACTCTGAGCTCTCCGAGCAGTCATTATAGGTCTTGCAATTAAATGTTTACTACTATTTTAGACTATTTCTACTTTTTATGTATGAATAGGGGCATGTCCTTGCACACATCAATTCCTTTTGGAGGGGTCATTTTCCCAATCTGGTTCATCTTTCTTGCTGCTTTGATAAATAAAGCTAGAATAGCAACAAGGTGCCCTGGCATGTGGCTGCCAGGCCACTGAGCTTAGCCAAAGGTGTTCCCCCTTTCTCTACATCACTTTGTCTGCTAGACTCCTTTTATATACCTGCTGTGAATGTCACCTGCAGCTACGCTTTTAGTTTAAGTACATGATTTAGATGAACAACTATTTTTTTTTAAAGTTTCTGGTTTTAAAAATACTTTTCTTTCTAAGCATTTAAAAGTAGAAAACCCAAACCCCAAAAGGATAAAGTAAGCCAAAGTTTTACTTGTCAGATGTGTAGTTCTGCAGCTGATGGCAGGTGCTACTCCCAGCATTTTGCAGTGAGCATACGCAGCCTGTACACCACCGTGCAGCTCACGGGCAGCATTTTACACCCTTGCAGACACGGATATAGGGATTCAAGAGGCAGACCTGACTTTTGTGACGTTTTTCCTTACTCTTTTCTAACCGTGGTCTTATTCTGTACCTTTTCCTCCAGAGGGCGGTACCTCCATAAATGCAGAATGGATAAAAGCCTGTGGCGGGGGAGAGGGTTTTAAAGGAAGAGTGAATTGCTGCATTGCCTGGTGCTACGAACGACCCAGGGAGGCGTACTCTATGAACACACTCACCACGCTGCTTTTAGGAATCGTGAACTCTCTAGAACAGTGCTTCCTTGTTTCCGCTTCTGTTCTGTAATGGGACTGTCATTTGCCACTTAGCTCTTTTTCTTCACCTCTCAGTGCTCAGGGGCTGAGATGGGATAGCAAAGCAAGTGGCTTCTGCTGAAGAATTTCTAGAGCAGAATAAAAAGAAGCCCTGTCTTCATGGATCAAGTGACAGATACTTAAAAGAAAAAAGTGACAGATCTTCTGAGTGAGCCAACATATTTGTGTTAAGAGCTGCTGAGCAAATTGGGCTCACAGGAATGAACAATCCCACTCTGTAGTACTGAATCATGAGGGGTGAGTTCTTCCACCCACAAAATAGGTTTTACACTTCAAAACTCCCTACCTCAATTTATCCTAATTTTAATGGCTATCAAACAAGATCTTATGATAACTGTCAAATTAAAATTTAGTTGTTGCCATGTTACTACTCTGCCTTTAGAAGCTGAGTAAGGCTTCAGAGGCTACAGAGTGTTAGTTTAACAGAAATTAAGCCTCACAAATCACCTTGCAGTATGAGTAGGTAGGCAGAAGAAAAGAGATAGGAGTTGGTTATGCAAAGCCACAGCGGAAGGCATGAGCAGGGCTGGGACGAGGGCTGAGGAAGCAGCCATGCTGTGTTTCCTGGCCACACTAAGACAAGGGAATAAATGCTATAAAGGTTTTTGTATAATGGAAGCATTTATACAAAGCAACAAAAAAGCCTCCGGTTGCATCTCCATGGGCAGCCTATCCCCTAACACCTTTGGGACTGAGATGAGTCCTATCCCTGAGGAAAACTGAAAGTCTGGCCCTTGGCTTGCACTGTCTTGCAGTCATTTCAGTACAGCCCTTTGCTTAGTAATGCTTCACTGCCATACAAACACATTTGTGAGCCTGGTTTAGCAGTGACTCCTGGGCTGCCTAGCTCATGGTAACAAGGTTTATTAACTTGGATAATCTCAGAGAGCCTCACACCACAGAATAAAGTTCTTGGGTACTGCTTCTGGTCACTGGTGAGACTCTTAACCCTTTGGAGTTAGGGGCAGGAACTCCCTGGGACTTGGGCCCATATAAACAAGACCAGATAAAATGTGCTGAGGAAATGTCCTGTCTGAGTGGCAGCTTAGAGCCTCCCTGTTCACACATACTGATCAGCAGCGTGGTACCATTAAAAAGACAAGTAATTGTTGGGTATGAACGAACTCACCTACTCTCCTGCAATGCTGCTTTGGGAAATCCAAGCCCCATTTAAAATGGAAATGTATGACTTTTACTTTGAGTTCTAATTTCTTAATGCTGCAAGATAGAGTACAGCCTCCTTAGCAATATGCTGTGTCCTTTCCTCCCCTGCATTCCCTTCTGGGTAAGGTTTTCAGAAGCTTGTGGAATGAGTCCCAATTGCAGTGTCAAATCCCAGGCACTTAATTATAAGCACATGAAACCTCACTTCTCTGCATCTCGCCCCTTGCCATTAGCATCTAGGAGCTTCCACAGATGGCTGCAGAGCCTCTGCAGCATGAGTTTGAGGTGTCCTGCGGAGTGGTTTTCCTAAGCCTTTACAGGGTGAGATCTTGCCTCAGACCAGCACTGGGAAGCCAGGAGACAGCATACACAGTAGGTGTAGCAGAAATGTGCTCTGAGCCCTTCTGCCCCCACTTTTCCTCTCTCAGCCTTAATGGAAGCCTGGTATTCCAGGGTGAAAACACACCAACAGGCATTTTTTCTTGGACAGTGCCCAGCAAACAATTCCCTGGAGGAGGAGAAAACTCCCAACTGTCCATTTCCTCTCTCAAAGTGTATCAGGCAATGACTGAGCTCACGCCTTTCACCTGCATAACCACATCCTACCTCCTGACTTTTACCACAGTTCCTTCTACACTCTCCTCTGGTGCCACTTACCTGCCCTTCATTATTGCCTAAATAACCAGCAAGCAAATATTCTGCTCTGGAATTGGTAACAAAACTTAAACAGCAACAACAGTTCTTCATTTTCCCTGGCTCTCTGCTGCAGTGCTAGAAGTAATGCCTTCAAACACCATGTATCCCATGAGAACTCTGAGGTGTCTTTCTCTAGAAAATAAAGCCTTTAAAAACAGGTTCCAAACTAATTGAGCAGGCTTAAGAGAGAGAAAAAAAAAAAGAGATAAAGAGTTCTCCTAAGTGCTAGGAATCCTTCAAGCAGGGGAAGTAACAAAAGAAAAAAGATCTAAAGGCAAACTTGCTGTAGAAAGAATAATGGTGAAAAACTCATTGTAGCCTTCCACTGGGTTATTGACATTCTAACCCTGTTAATGGAAAAAATCCCAGAATGACCGTCACAGGGCAGGGAGAAGTAGCTGTCTAGCGAAATTAGGATAATTTCAGTGGTTAAAAGTTATCTTAAGTATACAGAATTTATTGGTAAGGGTCACAGTAAATCTAGAAACAGCATGACTCTGGGTGAAATATGTGAAACTAGGAGATGATGAGTCAAGCTCTCATGGCCCTGAGCTACAGTGAAAGGTTTAATACTGTTTATTTACCAGACTTGGGGGGATAATTTCCAGATGAATTGGTAAGTCTGCACTGATCTGGAAACAGTGTACACTAAACACTGATACTTTATCACAGCCTGCCTTCTCTCAGCTTCTTCACAGTTTGGGAGGGAGTCTGGCTCCATCCTGCTTGGAATCAGTGTAATAGTATTCAATGGGCATAAAGATGGAATCAGATTGTGATTAATTTCTAGACGGTATAAGAGGAGAGTCTAAGGCAAAACTCAAGCACTATCAATAAACCACAGTATAAAAAATGTTTTATAGATTTTATATTTAGATATTAAAGCTTTACAGAGTCATTTGATTGAAAGAGATACAAGCTTTTGAGAAATACCTTTGGTATATAATTTTTCCTTCTGCATTTAGTCAGTTATGAGCATTATCTACAGTAGGGCTATGACACATAAAAAATAACATGTTAATAAATGACAAGGGGGGTTTGAGAGTTACATAAAAACCTCCATGCTGGTTATGTTTGTTTGATGTGTATCCTGTTGTATTTCACCCATGTAGTTTCTTCAACTATATTTCATGATTCTTTGGCAGCAAATAAAAAGAAAAGTAGTTGTACACAAAAAAGTAAAATACACAGATAATTCATTAATGCTTCAGAGGGAAAAAATGGCTCATTTTATTAAAAAAGGAAAAGCTCAATTTATTATGAAATAATATTTATTTACAGGTATTTTACATTTTTAGAAAATAATAAAATTGTATTCTAAAATGCTTTATTTTTATTACTTATCTGCTTGTACAAAAGAAGCAAAGATACTGTCTTCTTGTTCTAGCAGAACCTCAGGCTTGTCATATTCCAAAATAACCCCTCTCTTCATTACAATAACCAAATCTGAATTGAGGATCGTGTGCACACGGTGCTGAAAAACAAATAAACAAGATACCAAGTCAGTGGATCTATTCAATATATTCCAAGATAAGACAGACTTCGACAAATTAATTTTCCTATGAAGTTCAAGTTTGATTAAGGCTACTTATCCTGCTTTTCATCCTAACTTCTGTGCAAATACTACAGATAAATAGACAGAGCAAGAGCCAGGTGGATACTCAAGTGCCTAAAAAGTGCACAAGTACTTCAGTGTGACGAGTCCTGTGAGTTCCTAACAGAATGTCCCCAGCCCAGAGTCCTGCTATCAAGTGGTGCCAAAAGAAGGCAGCCTGGCAGACTAGGAACTGGGCACCTGAGGAACAGGTACTGCCTGTGGGAAGTTGGGAATTCTCCCAGTCCTGGATTACATCTGGGTCTGGGGTGGTTCCTGAGCTTGGTTTGTCTATTTAGAAAGCTGATCTAGTCAGTTTTACAAGACTTGGGCCACATCTTCTCTTGAGCTTTCATAATCATTTTGCATCCATATCCTTTGGAACAGATTTTTCCATACTTCCTGCCCACTGTATGAACAAGTACTCCCTCCTCCTTTATGCTCTGGGCCTTGTTGCTCAGAGTTTCATCTGATGCCCCTCGCCTCGTGACTTTGCAGACCTCTCTCACATGACCTTACATTGTCCTCCTTCCAGGCAGAAGAGCCCCAGCCTGCTCAGCTGCTCCCCTTCAGCAGCAAATCCAACACCTCCAAAATCATCCTGTGCTTCTCAGCATTTTTCAGTTGTAATGTGTTCTGGCCATGAGGAGTCTGGAACTACACACAATATTCAAGGTATGTGCAAACTACGGACTTTGAGTTCAGCCTTCTTGTTTCTAATAATCTTTTTTATTTCTTTATCCATACCACATTCTTCTATCCCAACTCAAGCATTTCCTAAATAAATAACATGCATTGTTTCCATCTTTATTTTTGAATAAAATGCTTCAGTAATTTCCATAATCCCTGTCAGATTCAATCTCCTTTGCTGCTTCTTTTAGCTTTTTTCCCCCCCACCATTTATTTTTGGGTTTCGTTTTCTGCAAGCCTCTTCATATTGACAGAATTTCATTTTTTAATGTTAAGTATAACTGCATGGGATTTTTTGGGTCTGCTTACTCATGCAGGGATATTTAATCTCAGAATATTATGGTTGCTGTTACACAGCTGCTCTTCACTCATAAGGTTCCTAATCAAGTCTTGGGCATCCTCAGTACCAAAACAACTCTTGTGTTTCCTTCTCTGGCTTTCCTAGCCAGATTTTCCATAAAATAATCACTGATGGCATCTACAAATCTCATCTCTTCTGCAGTTTCTATGACATTTATCCAGTCTACAGGCAGGGGAAGGGGACTGAAATATTACATTCCAGTTGAATTTGTTGCCCTTGTCTGATCTCTTTTAGTGTAACACAATCAGGGCTGCCACCCTGGCAATTGTGAGTAACATAGAAGATAATAGAGAGCCAGTACTATAACTCCTACTATTCCTATTCTTCCTAAACAGAATTTAGGAATATATGGCTTTCTCTGGGAAAAAAACCACCAAAACCAACACAAAACAAAAACACACCCAAAATCAACAACACAAACAAAAAAACCCCCAAACCCACTACCAATCACCCCAAAATCCCATGTTATTTCTACTACAGAACATTTTGAATACAAACCCACCTGCTGTAAATCACATTTACAATTGGAAGTAAAAACATCCAAAGTAAATTTATTCCAAGATTTTGTTTGTTTGAACTGTGCAGTTTAAAACTCACTAAGAGAGTAAAAGACTGATAAAGTTTTTTCAGCCTGTCCACAAACAAACTGAAAAAGATACATAAATGCAGAATGCAGTGCAACTCTGAATTTTCATGCAGAGAACTCAGGAAATGCCATGCTCAAGATTCCTTTGCTTTTTTATAATGACATCCTGGATGGATACCATAAGATAAATCATGTTTTCTATTACACATTTGCTAGGTGAAAATAAATGATGCTCAGAGATTCCTGAGTACAGATTTCTTGTGTTGAATTTTTAAATGTTAAAAATGTTACTGACTTCATTTTATCTCCCTGAAATATGTGTATTTACTCGTCCTTAGTTAAATGATTATTTTAGCTTGATGAAACTTATATTTCACAGCAAAGTACATGGTATTTTAAATCAGCTTAAAATGGGAAATAGAAGATAGAGAGCATTCTTAGATTATGTACCTTTACAGGCAATCTGAGTTAGCATCACACAACACATTGAAGAAGCTACTGTTACGAATTTAAGTAAGAAATTTAAAAATGGAAAAGAAAGCTTACATTTAAATACCACTTAAAAAAAGAAAAAGATGAATGGCCTAATTAACACATTTATTAACACTGTAAAGAAGTGACTAATGGGGCATTTCTGATCCTTGTTTGCATTAGAACGGCAGCAGGGACTGTACTTACTGCTATTGTAACCACAGTACGGTCAGCAAACGCAGTCATGACCACCTTCTGGAGAATGTTCTCCTAGGGAAGGAAAAACATTTGGTGCTTTTCAGACAACAGAAGTTGCATGATAGACACAGACACTAAGAAGGCTTAATTAACCACTGACTATTCCATGCTGTTATTTATCCTCCATTGCAGAAGTGAAAAATTAGCTACGTGCCCGAACTAAGCCAGAGCCTCGTCTCTCCTGCTATTCCCACTGCTTGCTCCTGCCATTCCCACTGCCTCTGGGGTTCAGCAGACACCAGACCTGTGCTCTGGCCCCAAACTCCTGCTGTCCTGGCCTCAGTTTTACAGTGAGGAATTCCAAGGTTAATTCTGGGTGCTGCCAGGCTCCTCTATGCCGGCACCTCTGTGGCGTGTCCTTCACACCACTGCAAGCCCGGGAATGTTCCAGAACAATGGGGACAGCTAACACTAAGGGGTGGCAGGGACAACCAAGGGACTGTGCTGTACCTGGCATATTTAACAGTGGAGATGATATTTAAGATGGCCTTAACATACATAGCTCTCACTCAACAAGTACTCATCCTTTGCTATTTAGGAGATGCGTTGTTGCATTCCAAACTGCCTGGAAGTGTCACGAGCACAGAGACCTCCATTTGCTATTATCTGCTCTTTAGAGAAGTATTTCAAAGGAGCAACTCTATCCTCAATGTATCAAAATTCAAAATGTGTTTAACTGGGCTGCGTGCACTGTAGTTCCCTACCTTACTGAAGCTCAACACACGAATATTTTTCTGAACTAAAAATTGTAGCTGCTCTAACAAACCCCTCCAATTATGTTCTTTACTTACAGCAGAAAGAAGACTGAAGTATTTCCTGTAACAACATAACAGATGAAAAAAGAGTACTATTCTATTTGGCTGAAACCCAGTCACTGCACTGTTACTGAATGCTTTAACATCTGCCTAGAAATTCCAAGCAATTAATGCAATAATCCAGCTTGTCTTTTCTGTGTCTTTGTTTATTTCCTTGACTCTGCTTTCAATCCTTCTAACTTCCTGACTTGTCCAGTCAACCATGCTGGGGAAACTTGTCACTTGCCAATTCACCCTTCACTGACCATCCCAGCTGACCTTCCCAAGCTTTGTTTACTTTAGAATCTCCAACCGCCAATTAAAATAACATGCTTTATTTTCATAATACAGTCAGTCCTGGAATAACTATTAAATCCCTAGTAAAATGGTTTAAAAGCTCTTTAGACTTGTTAGCAATGACTTACAACTACCTGGGCTTGTAAATATGTCTGCACTAAATATAGTGTATGCATATTACAGAATAGACAGAATTGCTTTCCACCTTTTTTTTATGTATCAGCTGTCTCCCCCTCAAGGAAAAGGAAATCAGAAACACT
Organism: Pachycephala philippinensis; assembly: GCA_013397055.1. Classification (NCBI taxonomy): domain Eukaryota; kingdom Metazoa; phylum Chordata; class Aves; order Passeriformes; genus Pachycephala; species Pachycephala philippinensis. The sequence goes on along the minus strand of VWZT01002559.1, from coordinate 486,445 downwards.
CCAAACTCACTGTTGCCATGTCAATAGATGCTGTGGCTTCATCCATGATGAAGATGCTCGTCTTCCTCACAAAAGCCCTTGCCAGGCAGAACAGCTGCCTTTGGCCCTGGCTGAAGTTTTCACCCCCTTCTGTGACTATTGCATCTGGAAGTGATACAGCAAAAGCAGTGTTTATGGGGGATAGGTGTTTGAGGAGGTCAGATCAGAACAGAGCATATGCTTGGAAAACAATGTCTCGCTTTCAGCATAAAGTAGTATTTCCTAGGCCTACAGCTGCTGGTGACACATTTTTGCCTGCTTATTTCCAGTGTTCAAAATGACAGTGCTTTTGTCTCACTATATTCTCTGTAGCTGTTAAGACATCAAAGCAGCTAAGGATGTTTAAGAGCGAGTTTCTCTGAAACATGCACAGTCTAGGACACTGCACCCCAGTCAAAGCAGCATCCAGCATATTTCTTTACCCTAAGGCTGTGTAGCTTACCATTTTAAGGGGGCTTAGTGGTGGTTTTTTGTTTGGTGTTTGGTGGGGTTTTTTTTTGGTTTGGTTTTTTTTCTGCACACCCAAACGATTCACACCTTGAAGCTTTAGAAATATACCTCCCTGGACATGACTATAGGAAAATACAAAAATACAAAAGAATGTGCTCTAGGTAACACTTGATTTTTTGACACATTATTTGAATTCCTAAGACCCATAAACCTCAGTGCTTCATAACAAAGACATACTGAAATAAAACAATTTTACCATTGATTTGAAAAGAAAGAGGATTCTGCCTCACAGGTACAGTTGGTAAAGGAGTTATAGATATAGGACATTTGCTTGCAGGCACTTTTTGTCACCTTCCATAAACTTTAAAAGCTCTTTCTTCATCAACTACCCTTTTCATAAATAAGTGTGAAACAGGCATATTGGGAATGCTGGAAACAATATTCTCAAAAAGAAGTCTCATTACCTAGGCCCCCAGGTAGTGCCTTCACCACATGCTTGAGCTGTGCTATTTCCAGTGCTTCCCAGAGCATGCTGTCAGTGCACTTCTTCTCAGGGTCCAAGTTAAACCTGCAGCATGGGTAATTCAAGAACATCAGTCAACAGAAACTGCTGCAATGGATTTCTTCTTTTGGTGTGCTTAGAAACAAACCTGCAGATAATCAGAATCATATGCTGAAGGTCTGGGCCTGATTCTGATCTATCATTGGTATAAATCCACAGAATTTTCCAGGCTTGGTCAATGTTTATGTCAATGTGATTAAGATGAAAATTTGACTCTCAGTTGAGCAGAAAGGGAAAATCTTCCTGTTTTGTGGATATCTTTACAATTTTAGAATTTATTTTGTTCTGTATAAACTAAAGAAAGTCTCATGTTTTACTAGAAAAAGCTGTGACTATACTTAGTTTAAATTAACATTCAGTTTTAACAAAGGCCAAAATTCTACCCTCTCTCCTTTTAAATACAATGTCTCTTTGTTCTTCACTGCTATAGGAACGTTAACATACTGCATTATGAAATTTAAGTCTTTACTGCAACTGAAAAAAATGTTGGATTTATGAACAGACGAACATTATTTTAGCTTGCTGCGACCCAGAAGTGACAGCAACAAATGTGAATCTCACTTCATACTACATTAGTATATGGAATGACAATAAAAGATTCAATGGTGCATAACACTATTTTTATGTTTTACTCCTGCTGCATGAGTTGTGAAGGATCAATGCTAGCCTAAATACATTTTTTCATAAGTTAATGTATAAAACAAAGGAATACAGCCACGTCATCTTCTGATGTGAATGAATCATGGTCTCTTCAGGCATGTCCAGCAAACCATATGAGCCTGTATGTTTTTCAGTGAACTCTAATGACTTATGTGGAAACTAAAACTGCAGGTGATGTAACTGTGCACTGAGGATTGTACTGTTCCTTCCTAAGGAAAATGGCACAGGGAAGGACATTTGTTGGAAACTGGAACTTTTTGCCATTGTTTCTACTGCATCATCTTCTTAGAGAAGTAGAAAGAGAATGAAAAATAAATAAAGAACTAAGGTATTTGGTGCCACAAATGAAATTACTCAAAGACGAGGGAAGAAACATGGATAGAGGCTCCAGGATAAAATAACCCAGTTTCCCAGTACTTCTCATGTTGTTATTTTGCTTTTTCTTTGTCTGTTAGCAATTTGTTAGTCTGCATTTTTTACATCTCATATTTTAAGGCAAACAGACGAAAATAGATGTAGGAGAAAGAGGGTTTCAAGAAATGCTGGGTGGTTATGGGTATTTGATCAGTGAGCTAAACTGATTACTGGATCCCAGAGGAATAAATATTGGCTCTCCCTACTTCCCAGGCATGGGATGTCTTCTGCCAACAGTGTCCTGTCCAGGCTCAGGCATTGGGAAAGGGCAGTCTGGCAGGGGTTAAAAGCACAGACAGAAGGCAGTGATCCTCCCTATTCTAATTGAGGAGACCAGAACTGAACAGCTTGGTATAAAAATCATTATGTAGTACAATCATAATATATAATTCATATTATAATGAGATATAAGCAGTTACATTTTTTTTTATTTATTGCTGGTGCTTAATACTTACCGGATTGTTCCACTGAATAAAATAGGGTCTTGGAGAATGATTGACAGCCTGGATCTCAACGTCTGTAAGGGGAGCTTAGCGATATCTATACCATCAATGACAATCCTCCCTGTTCAAAAGAAAGCAGACGGTGTGTTTATTGTGCCACACAGCTGCTGGCAAAGACATGGCTCACTTCCAGGCTGAAAGGCAGGACAGCAGGAACAGGCCTTGTATCACATACCCAAAGAAATATGCTTTGACTAAAAAGCAAGCACAGCTTTCTTGAGACTAAGCCCAGTTGGAAAGCACACAGAGTGTACCTGAAGTATCTCATGAATGATTAGATACACTGCTTAACTGCTTGACCAATATGCATCTGTCAAACAAGGTCAGACATTACTTCAATCAGGGATTAATTACCAGGGGCAACAATCATTTCAGAAAGCCAAATTACTGTTGAGCACTAAGAAATTTTATCTCCAAGTACAACTGTCTGTCTCTGCACGGGGGCTCTGTGGGTGATGTGGCTGGGAAACAGGCTGACATCTTTTTGAGATGCACTCTCTGGGGCACATGGACACAGAACACAGAGCAGGAAATATGGCATGAAATTCCAGGGCAGCAGGCCAAGCTGCAACCCCCAATTGCTGAGTTTTGTGGGCCTAGTGGATCCCATCTGTGCCTTGAGCACAGATCCTTCATTACACTTGAACACCTCGTCCTTTTATGCTTTGCTCCTACTGTTGTGATTTAACAGCACAAAAGGCTGTCGTCTGTCACTCTTGGACTTTTGCTTCTATCAAGCAGAATTTTTATTGATCTGGCTTATGAATGGCACAGCTGTTAGGTGACAGATGATATCAGGTTTAAACAGGGCCAGAGAGCATGTCCTGCAGATTTGAAAATCACACGTCAGAGCTGCTGCTGTTAAGGAAAAGACTACCAAAGAACCTTTAGGAGCTAAGCTTGACTGACACAAAAAAGTGTTATCTTACCCTCAAAGGTGTCAACCATTCTGAAAAATGCAAGAGAGAAGGAGGACTTCCCACTGCCTGTTCGGCCGCAGATCCCAATCTGTGACACACAAAACAGATGAACATCAGGCATCGGAATGGGTAGCAATGCAATGGAAGCATCGGAAAAGGGTAACATCTGCACTTGACACCTCAGATGAGAGGGTGGAGGAGCTCTTCTGATTCAAATGATCCTCTTCTCCTCCTGACAGATCAGTCAAATCGAACCAGCCATAACAGAATCACTGTGTTCACTTTTTTTTTGTCTTTTAGGGGTCTGAACATTTAAGAATAAATCAAGGCCAGTTCTATAACAGGAACAATAGGAGAGTGGTAATGATGGGAAGAAAGGCAAGAGAGCCATGTGAGAAGGATGAAAAATGGGTCTAGCACTGTAAGGGCTCACTGTCACTTCTTTTGTCACTGTGTGCTGACAGCAGGGCACTAGGATGCTGAGGGGGAGGTGTCTGCCAAAACACACCAAGCTAAGAATCCCCCAGTCTCATTTCATTCTTTGAGAGAAAAAAATTATCTGCAATTCAGTCATCAAAACATTCTGTGGTATGTTTTAACTCTGATTTATGTGATGTGGTAGTCGAAAGAGCTTCTGAGAACCACTGCAGTTCTTTACCTTTTGTCCTGGTGAGATGTGGGCATTGACATGTTTTAGCACTGGCTTTAAGTTGCTGTCATATCGGACACAGAGGTTCTGGATTTGGATCTCCCCTCTGTCTGGCCAGTTCTGGGGAATCTGTGAGGAAGCTGTACCAGGAGCACAGGGGAAAAAAAGCTCAACATCAACCCTCTTGTAATAAATTAATTGGTGCATAGGTGATTTACTACATTTTTCATGGCAATACACTGCAAAATCATTAAAATTTCAGCAAGCTCTTTCTGCATGCTGCACAAAACTGCACTTACAAAGGAGCCCTTCGTAATTTTCAGCTTCTGTTTTGAGAAGGCCATTGATTCTTTTCACTGCCCCCAGCTGGATCTCCATGTCAGCCAGGTTACGAACCATCCAATTCAGATAGTTAGACACCTGATGTAAAGCAAATACATGACTGAATCCCAGATTTTTAGCAGTTTGCATCATTTGACCAGCATGCAGTTTATATTCCTACACAGGAACGCCTCAGTAAGTGGAAGCTGAGAACGAACTGGATGGTACAACACCAGCAGGGAGGCAACAATGACTAAAGGTTAAATTTCCTAACTGCAGTGCACAGATACTTTGGTACTATGGAGATCTGATCTACATCAACAGGACAGAAGGTGGGGCAACAATAGAGACAGGTGAAAAGACATAATTTTGGTAGCTTAAGTTTGGACAATCTAGAATGATGTACCAGGGCATAATTACAACTGATGCACTGAAAATGTATTCTTCACAATGCAAGACAATATAAAAAATTATGATGCAACTTGTCCATGTTTTGTTGACATATTTGAACTGACACCTCAATGAGATTTGATCTCAAAGCTGAAGAAAGCATACACTCAAATATGTCAACCATCACATGTGAACTGAAGTAAACACATGGTTTCAGTGATGTTACAGTACCCACTATAGATGTACAGACACCTTCAATCTTCCTGTTCATCTTTGTGCCCTGAAGAATTACAAAAAAATGTTTGGGAGAGACAGAAAGGATCCTGAGATTCTTACCATAAGAGCATAGGTTAGTCCCAAGCCTACAAGTCCTGAAGTGATTTTATTATACAGGCAACTGGTAATAGAAGTGACAGCTGCTATGAGTACCACACATGCTCCAATGTACTCCTGAAGGAATATGAATAAGCTCCATCATTACAAGTCTACAAAGGATTAAAACGTTCTCATAACTTTGCATACCAAATAACAAACGCACTGCACAGTTTGAAATACAGGCAGAAAACCCCATGGAATGCCATGAAGACCCTGCCTAGGAACCCATTCTTACTGCTTTTAGCAGGGCTGTGCTGGGGAAGTCAACACAGATATCTTAAGCATGTAATGGAGGTGGCTGAAATCATGCAGCTGATGTTACCTGGGATAGGAGGAAAATGCTTATCTATTCCATCTCTGGGGCTGATGATGAACTGCTGGAAAGCTCTGCTGTTGCTGCTGAGTTCCTACCATCCATAATTGTTCAAACAAGCCTTTCTTTCACAGCATGTACCTATTACCTTAGGGGGCTTTTTCTGCTTTAATTTAAATCGTTGGTGATTTGACTTCCCACAGACAATTCTTTGAGTAAAATTGTGTAACAGACTAGAAAACAAACTCTGTAGGAGGGAAACTGTAATTTGTCTGTGTTTGAACTACTTAGTGATATAGGCATTGATCAGAATTAGGGACTTCAGGTGGTCTAGGGCTGAACATATAACAGGGTAATAATATTTTATTTAAGTCATACCCAATACCTGAACTAAAGTAGCAAAAGGTACCAGTTAAAAAGGAGTCCAAAATGGAGCTATAGAGTGTGACATGAAAAATGAATTAACATACATTTAGCACATCTAAAAGAAGCCCATGTTACCAGAATACCATTACTACACCTGCATTTAAAAATCTGATATAACATTCCACAACATAAAATTCCTTGACTTGCTTCTTAAGGAGTTATTTTTAATAAACCATTTCTCATGCCAGGCCACTTCACTGAGCAGAAAACAGGCCACTGAACATCTTTGGTGTTCTTCAGATGACCCCAAAACAGACTCAAACTTATCTACATCCTTCTGCTCATTAGGAGAGCTTCCAAGATGCTGCAATGTTCCTAGGGAGCCACAGGGCAGAGGCTGCTGACACTGACTGACATGGACCCACAATGACATCCTGGCTGGTGGCACAGCTCAGCTCTGATCACTCCTCACACACAGAGGAGCCAATGTGACCCATGAAAACTATTCCTGTCTTGGAAAAACAGCTGCAGGCTATGGGGAAAATTCATACCCCATCCAGTGTCCAGGATGGGTTGGGCATATGCTCATTAGTCAGAGAGACATAGAGGGCAAAGGTATAGCTTTGAGATGAGGCTGGAAAACTGTTGGAGGCCCCATCAGAGTACTTGGAACAGAGTCAAAAATTCCCTGTGTATGCACAACAATAATAATGTACTCACCATGCGAACTTCCAGCCAGCGATTGGCAGCTGTGAGGAAAAGGGAGGCAATGTTGTTGGAATCTGTGTATTCCAGGAGTTTTTGTCGAAATTTGGCTTCATACCTAAAAAAAGGAAACGAAAAAAAAAAGAAAGGAAAAAAGGAAGAAAGCAGGAAAGCAAGAGGGAAGAAGAAAAAATGGAGTCAGGCCTTGAGGTCTCGGGAAAAAAAAAAGTAAAATTTAATTTCTGGGGTAGGTGCTTATGGACAGCTTGGAACAGGGTATAAATCAACCTATCAATAGTTCAGAGTGACATAATTTGTAGTCTTGTGTTAGACACACGCAAAGTGCATTTGTGCAGTATCTTGAGAAGTAATTTATGGATATTATTGCATTGATTATTGTTTTGAAATTCTGTGGGACATCCAGATCTCACTGGGCATTTTATAAATGTATTTTATGACATGGTAATTGAGAGAGACAAATCTGAAACTAAAACAATTTAAAATATGTATGAGAGAAATAATACATGCATGTACTTGTGAAAAGACGTATTAATGCTGCAGCATTCAGTTTTTCTCAATCATATCAGCTCAGGTTTTAAAATTTATGTTACCATAGTGCCTAGAAATTGTAACAATTTAAGAAGTATTAACTCAAAGAATTATAGTAGCACCCATATTAAACAAATGTATTTGTCCTTATCACTACACAAATGGAGCACTTTGGAAAATGGAAGTCATGTACAGGGCGCAACAAAAAGTATTAGATTGGAAAGAACTGTGTTTCCCTTCCCTCAAGGAATTAGCCACAGTACACAAAACAGGATTAATCACAAATAAGCCTGTTTACAGTTTGTTATAGTGAATTTGCACCCACTCGTCTGAATAGCTGCACCAATGAAATCTGCTATGAATTCAGCAGGTATGGGAGATGATTACCTCCTGGAGTCTTGCCAAGTGTCCAAGCCAGCCAGTCACCCCTTTTAGCTGGGCATATTTAATTGCAGAGTTGTAAATTAAAGTGATGTTAATAATCAAGTGTATCAATAATTACAGCTACTAAAGCACCAGCCTGGCACAAAAGTCTTTTCCAGGGTAGTGATATAAGCTCAAAGGCCTGAAGATTTAGTTTAAGCACCCAAATCTTCCCTTTTTTCCCCCCTTTATTACAGGTTTAACATACTTGATCTCCCCCTTTGAAACTTTACCTTATCCTTTAGCTATTATGGCTGTGACAAGCACTGATTATTTATAAACTCAGCTCTCCTTATACTGACATAAGAGAATGCCTAGTACATGGCTTATAGAAGCTTTCAAATTTGTTCACTGAAGAGTACCTTAATCCTTCTTCTGAGTACAGTAAAATAATGACTTTACATAAAAAGTTTATGATTTTGAGGAAAAGAAATAATTCAGCTGTCCACAACTTAGCCATGTGCTAAGACATAAGAGACATGTCTGCTGTGCAATGGGGAATCATAGAATGGCTTGGATTGGAAGGGACCTTAAAGATCATCTCATTCCAACCCCCTGCATGGGCAGAGACACCTGTTATCAGAGCAGGCTGCTCAGAGCTCCATCCAACCTGGCCTTGAACACTGACAGGGATGGGGCATCCACAGCTTCTCTGGGCAACCTGTTCAGTGCCTCACCACCCTCACAGTAAAGAATTTTTCCCAACATCTAATCTAAACCTACTCTCTTTCAGTCTGAAGCGGTTCCCCTTGTCCTGTCACTACACACCCTTGTAAACAGTCTCATCTTTCTCACAGGTTCTCTTCAGGTACTGGAAGGAGACAATTAGATCACCGCAAAGCCTTCTCTTTTCCAGGCTGAACAGCCCCAACTCTCTCAGCCTTTCCTCATAGGAGAGGTGCTCAATCCATCTGATCATCTTTGTGGCCTCCTCTGGACTCACTCCAACAGTTCCATGTCCTTCCTCTGCTGGGGACCCCAGAGCTGATGCAGCACTGCAGGTGGAGTCTCACCAGAGCAGAGCAGAGGGGCAGAATCCTTCTCTTGCCCTGCTGGTCACACTGCTTCAGATGCAGCCCAGGATCTGGGCTGGCTGTGAGCATGTTGGTGTGTTTGCACAGCAGAATGGTTGTTTCTGGAAACAGGCATCAGTGTCACCATGTCAGAGCTAGGGAGCCCTTCCTTTCCTCAGGGCTCACTGCCCTCAGCACCCCACCATACAGACATGGCCGTGCTGCTTCTGGAGCCAACTCAGTCACACTTAACTTTCATATCTCTATACCGTGAGGAATTGTGTGATGCAGATACGCCTCAGAGAATGTGAGGTATGCATCATGAGTCAGTCATGCATATGCACGTGGAACAGGGATGCAAAGTTACCACAGCTGCTGGATTGACGCAAAAATATCAGAATTTCTCTTCAGAAAGTGACTCCAGATTACCAGGCCTCTCAGAATACAGACCAGTCTTTGCAAAAGCCTTGACATTTACATTTTGTTGATTGTTTAACACTAATGCTACCTGAAGTATCTAAATAAACTATAAATCAGGCCAGGGCATCTGCTGAAGGTATTTTTGTAGGTGCAGCAGTAGCTGTCTTTCTGATCTCCCCCAGATTTTTTTGTACATTTCTTTCCATATGCATGCTGAATAAATCCAGGACGGAGACTAACCAAGGGTAAGGACGCTTCAGGAACAACTGGCACCTCCTAACAGAATGGATTCCTGAATTAGTGTTATTTTTAGGGATGCTCACGCTAGCAAGTCTAAACTCCACTCCTGCTAATACGTTAGGCAGCTGAAAAGCTACAGAGTCCTAAAAATAACTGGGTTAGCAGCTGAGGCAGGAGGCTGGCAGACAGATGGAACACAGAACTCACTGAACACACATGGCTGGCTGGGTCAGAGACACATCACTTACTGCAGGATTTAAGAAAAAAACCACAATTCTTTGACAGAGGAATTCATTCCAAAGTGACAGGAAGAATCAAGAGGGAATGCTCTGACAGACTGAAAATATTAGCTAGACGGCATTGAATATTGCTTTCTGTATCAACACCAAAAAATATACAGCCATAATGCTTCCAAGATCCTCTTGATCAAGTAAAAGAATATAGGAACGAGAAAAACAGAAATTAAAAGAGAAATTGATTTTCCTGCAAATTGAACACAGACATAACTACAAACTACAGAACACTGTTGGCACTCAGTGAATTAAACATTCAATAACAGTAATTAATAATGGAAAACACTAAGCTGTTCTACCACTCTTGGGTAAGCTACCTTCAATCCAAAAGAAACAAACTCTTAAATTGGTTCTTCTTTCATTGAGCTATTTATAACCTATTTAAAATAGTTAAGTTAACTTTGTGCATTACTTCTACTATAAAATTACAATTATAGGTTAGGAGGAATAAATAAGCACTACTGTTTTCAAGGATAGAAGGGTAACAGTGATAATGAACTGACAAAATGCATCGACATCATCTAGATGAGAATCCAGTGGAAAAGTTGACCATGTTTGAGTCAACTGGGAAAAGACAAGAATAGCCCTAGTGCAGGGAAAGCAGCTGGTAAGCTCAGCAGTGGTTTTATTGGTACCTCTGAGGTATCAGCATGACTGCCAGTTTTCTAACACAGATACACAACCCAGGCACGTTATCAGGTATTCCTGGGCTGCTCTCCTGGGAGCTTATGTGGATGGAAAAACAAACCAAAACAGGCAAGGAAGCACTTTGTCTCCAGCTTGTAAATTTTCAAAATCAGTGTAAACACCCACATTTTCAGCTAGCAACCAGAAGAACAGTGTAGGGTGCTCCTGTAGCCTCTGGAGTCACCAGCATGCACAGCTTATCTGACCAGGACATTGACACAGATTAGTCTGTACCAAGTTGGTGCATGTCAGTTCTGTCATGGAAACTGTCCAAGCCCATCGTCTGCCACACCACACACTGCGGTAATTGTGGGCTAATTTAGCTTCTTAAACCACATTTGCCCTCAAGTTCTTTTTTCAGGCTGTATGCAAGTGTCTGGACAGCAACCACAGGGCAGATGACCCACATAAGCTTGTTTTTTTACAGTGACTCCTCTACATACAAAACACTTAAAATTCTTCAGTGTTTGGAGTTCCCCTTTACCTGTGTTTTGGGGACTGTGGATTTTCCAGGCAGAACAGTGTAAGACATAACATTAGCTCACTTTTGAATATCTATGTTTCTTAAGAAAAACAATACCTGAAGGCTCGGATAGTGGTAAGACCTTCAACAGTCTCTGAAAAGTGGGAGAGTAACGGTAGCTGAGTGCTGTCATCCAGCTGCTGCAGGTCCCTGGAGAGGGTTATGAAAAGAATTTTGTAAAAAGCCGGTTTTGTTGTGAGTTATTCTCTTGAATCAGGCCCAGGAATCAGTGAAAAGGAATAGCATCACAATAGTCATATACATAAGGTTCAGACAGATTGCAAAGCAGTGCTGCAGGGAAATTAATTCCCCAGGAGGAATTTTCTTTTAACATTTAACTGGCTGGAGTTTTGAATGGGTCTTTTCCCTTCACTGTCATCCCTCCTTTCTCCTATATTCTTATTTCTTGTGCTCAATTTTTTATTGATTTAAACACCATTCTGTCTCTGTACTAAATATCGATTTAATGGAATGCTGCAAATAGGAGCTCGAGTTAAGCAGAAGACAAAATGCACCCCCAGATAACAGCACAACTTCTCACTGAGCCAGCAGTATAACTCACACACTCAGTAAATGAGAGTCTGCACTCATCATTAGGCTGCACTTCTCAATGTCATATTTAGTCATCATATCACTAAAAGCACATGTAGGGTGAAATTCTATTTAGTCTCAATTTCTTCCAGCAGGAAATAAATTGGTTGCAGACTCCCTCTCAATCTGTGCCAACGTGAGGGGAATATGCATAGTTTTGCATCGCTGCAAACATCTCACAAGGGGGAAACTCTATCACCTTAGAAGGAGAAGGGTGTCAGATACAATTAAAATTTTTCATCTTCTTAAAAACTAGAAGGCACCCAGAACAGGAGGGGAGGCTCGTGCACACTGGATCCTTAATGGTCAGCAGTGCCACCATGATTACACTGCATTCTGCAGCCTCTCCTTGACTTTATGTATTTCCACTTCTCCCTGGACAGGCAGACTTCAGTCTCCCTGTCCTTTCACCACATTTTCTTGGACATGCCCTTGGGGGAGGACAGAATCCAGTCATTTTTTTGTGTCCTGTGAACTCCAAAAACCTTTGATCATGCACGAAGACCCTGATCATGCCTCCCAGAAGTTCTGCTTGAAGAGCTGCTGACAAAGGCACTTGTAAAATGACACATTTCCACTGTAGTGCATTTGTCCCACTTTCAGACAGTGCCATGGCCTTGACAGGACCAAATTTAAACACGAAGCTCCCCTGCACTGCAATTCTGCTGATGCCTTATGCTTTAGCTTTTATATTTTTCAAATTCTGTATTCCCAGTGTGTAACTCTGAAGTGTCCTGTAGCCTGTGAGCTGCTGCTCTCTCATGCTGAGACAGACATAACAAAGCCTCTCCAGGCTCTGTCTCCAAGGACACCCAGCCCGTCCTAGGCCCAAAACGTGTAAACCAGCATCTTGAGAAGGGAGGCAAGCTGAGGGGAAATTACATCATTAGCTGAAGTTTAGTTGGTGAAATTGAGTTGATATGCAAATGGACCAAACCTATAAAAGCGTGAAGAGCTCGTGGTCCATCTTGGGTGTAGCCTTTGGCCTCCCCAGGGTGTGCCTCTGAAGGCCTTTCAAATAAATATCCACCTTTTTTCCCTTACTCCTGTCTAGTCTCTGTTTCTAGGTTGGCCTCTTTAGGTATCACTGCACCGCAGGAGATATTCCCATTGCCAGAATGACACTGGCCTGTGCCCTTACCGGGATGCCACTCGGAAGTACTTCTGGATGAAGTAGCACATGATTGCCAGGGGAACCAGGGCGATGAGGAACATGGGCGTGACGTACGAGATCACAGCAAGGGCAGACACACACAGCAAGGTGGAACGGCTCAAGCACTCCAGGGTGGCTGGAATGTGCTGTACAGAGAAGAAAAAGCACACAGAATCTTCCAGAACATGCCAAGTTTAAAACACTACTTCATTTTCCTTTCTCCTGCTCTCTCAGAAATTTCATTCCTTGTGTATTTTAAGCACTAAGCACACAGGTCTGCTTTTGAATTTACCGCTTGGTTTTGGGGACATCTGAGAGGATTTCTGTGGGGCTGCTTCACATCTGCATTGTGGAGCACAATCCTCATGTCAGAGGATTACAGATGGGATGCAACAGATGATTTTAGCATCTACATAAATCCTATGAACTGGGAGTACAGTCTGGGGTAAATAATGGTAATTTGAATTTCAGTCATTTCTATTCTGGGCAAGAGCATTTGTCTTTTTCTTTTTCCTTTGCTCAAATGAATGTGTTTACCCAGTCACAAAACAGTAGATACTCTTTAATTTGGGGATATCACTATCGATAATTTTGCTTCCCTTTTCTATACAGGACATCTTAACAAAATAAATGTTTTTTCAATGTGCATTTAAGATGAGGAACTCATTTGGAACTGAGAAAACCATGATGAAAAACTGACAAAGTCAAAATTACAGTTCATCTGTAAGCTTCATCTAGATAAGTCTGTAATAAATGAAACCCCACTTTTTCAGATTAAGATAAGATAACTTGAGAGCTCAAGGGTATTTATTCAGTACCTGGTCAATGGTATTGCAGTCAGCTGAAAACCTGTTCAATATACTTCCTAGAGGTGTTGTTTCAAAAAACCTAAAACGGGACAAAGAATGGCAAAGTTTACAATACTGATATCAGAACTGATGCATTTTATTATTTTGTCTTACCTAAGCTAGGTACTATATCACAGAAACGAGCAAATAAATTGACAGCCATAGTAAAATTTCTCATTTTTCCCAGTACCTATGGCTTTCCAATTAAATGGAAATGTCTTGAATTTACAACCACAAGCATGAACCTACAACCACTTAGAACCCTACAACTGCAAACATGTCCTCAGCTCCCTCTACTGCCTAAGCCACAGACATCACATGATTGCACTTGAAAAAGTCCTTTCAGATTTTAATTTGAGGCCCCTTTAATTCATGGAAAATTAAAAAAAAAAAAAAAAGTTAAATTGCAAAGTCTTGCATCTTTCTGGGAACAGAAAACTGTAACAAGAAGAACAACTGTTGGAATAATATATCAAAAGACATTTAGATATGCAAAATGCACACTACATTACTGCTCTGCAACTTTTAGCTGTTCCATAACTCATGTGGAACCCGAAGTCTAATTTTATCCTGAAAAAAAACCCTAAAAAAAAAATCAGAGGTTTTTCATATATGAGATTTCTCCACGATTTCTGGGTCAAATACAGTTAGCTTAAAAATAGCAAGGTTTTTTTCCTAGAGCTGCAGGTTTGAATCAAGATACACTTTTCCTTTCATGCATGGGAAAAAAAACTTATGGAAGACAACAAAGTTCCTTTGCTGGAACAAAGTACATCCCAGTGTACTCTAATGATTACTCTGTAATGACACTTTTCTAAGCTCATTACCTTTCCTAGACTTGCACAATCACTGCCTGACAGTAAATATTTCCAGTGATTAAGATGATGAAGCATGCTATGAATTGTCTGTGCAACATATTGATCAATAATTGTGTTTTCTCCCTAATTAAAAACAGCAAAGAGAAATTAAACATGCAAGGAAGTAAATCTCTGGGGTCACAGTCGGGCAGTAGAGTCATTTGACTCGTGTCTAGCAAGTCAAGCAGCCTGGGTACCATTTTCAAAAACTACTCAGAAATTTAACACCTGGTGATTTTTCAAAGGTATCTTAAAAAATAGGCAATGCGCAGTCATTTCTACACAATTTGCATTACAATCAGAGAAATACCTCATTGGAGCCAAAATGATTTTATTTAGCAAAGAAGAGTGTAGCTTTTTGGTAACTTTCAAGCCAGTCCACTCCACTGCTATTGATGTGACAAGACATAAAACGATGCCAAGGCAGCAGAGAATGCTGAAAACTTTTGAATATGGAGAATGGTCAAATTCCTAAGAAAAAAAGAGCAACACAATTATTCACTTTAAATTATGTTTAAAAATTACAGTGAACACACAAGCACAAGAGTGAAAAAAAGTAAGAGTACATCCTTTTTTCTCCCTAAATTAAACGGTCCATGATTTTGACCCATTTTAAATCATGATTTATTATCCTTTGGAGAGGGAAGTGTTCACATGAAAATAAGCGATAAATCAGAAATTTAAAATCACAGAATACTATAAAAAGCCCAGGTTGCTGTGAGAACGCAACAGTGCGGAGAAAATAAAAAAGAACTATGATATCTAAATTACTTTAGAGACCCAGGGTTAGGTATATCAGCCTAGTGAATAAAATACAACAAATCTAGCAAAAGGAGAACAACACACCAAACTGAACTTCGTTTTATTGCACTGTGTAATGCAAAAATGAATTGAGCTTCAAAATACCCTGGAGTGTCTCTTCTATGGAAAAATAGCACATTGCACACAAATCTTGGAGCAGAGATTGACAGTGGGAGAACACCCCCAGTTAAATCACAGGAGGAAGGTGAACGAGGCAGTGCCTACCATGCACTGGGAGCAGTTTTTTGTCTCTGGCTCTATCTTGACAGAAATGGCACGCTCGGTCCAGAGCGCCAGGCAGTAGTCGATGGCCACCATCACCGTGTGCTTCAGCAGCTGGGACAGGAGCAGCAGGGGCAGCAGGAGGATCCCTGCTGCACTCAGGTACTTGCCACAGGCTCTCCAGGGCATCTTGGCTCTCTGATGCAGCACTGAAGACAGGTTGTCTTCATCATCGCTTTCTGTTACCTCTTCTGCAATGTGCAAGAGAAAAGGACAGCCATGCTGACATACGTATCAAAGGGACTGGCAAGTGGCAGCTACAAATCACGTCTTACCATCCAGGATAAAGAGTGTCTTTAAGGTGAAAGTACCTGCTCAGGCCTGCATGTATTAACCTGCCCAAGTTAGTGGTAATGCACACCAAAAAGTTGCAAAAAATCTCAGCACTTGGTAATCATTTTCTTCAACCATGTTTTTGCAGTTTGAAAGTACTGCCTTGATAAAAATCAACTGCAATCTTTTTCCTATGTAAAACCTTAAGCAAATGTGTTTAGCTATTGACAGGTGAGGTTCACCCAGCTTATTGTCTAATATTCTTCTTCATTCATTATTAAATCATATTCACATATAAGAAAAAACCTCAAGAATCTGGAGGAAGGGATGACTTGTGAATGCTTGCAATCACTCTAGTCCAGAGGTCAAGGCAATGGAAACAGCACTCTTATAAATCATGACCCACATGAAAAACGATTTGTTCTCTTGCAGTTTGAATGGTGTTAATTAATGCTAAAATAATTTAGCTGTGAAACAGTAATGTACTGGCAACGGGCTCAAAGGGTGCCCTTTACCTTCATCCTCTTCATCATCTTTCAGCAGTGCTTCCCGGGAATACATCGTCCTCCGGAGATTTGTTCTTTCCAAAACAGGGTTTTCCTCAATAGTTGTTTCCTGAAAGAGGGACAATTCATGTATGTTCAACCAGAGAATTAATACCAAAAAATCGCTACTTGTGATAAAATTGTTTCCACTCAGTGAAAAACAGAAGTGAGAATCTCACAGCAGGCAGCCATAAGTGGTTGATTTGCTACCTCTGTGTAAAACCAAGGGACATAAATTAGATATCTAACATTAATTTCAGGTTGTCAATCCCAACCCTCTTGGAATCTTAACTTGGACAATTATCCTGGAATTAATAAAAACTAAGAATAGTATCTCATTCTTCTTGTGTTTTAAGTATGAAAGACAAAACATCTTCATCATTTAAGGAACTTGATATAGGCATATCTGAAAAGCTTCAACCCAAAGAAATGATTGAATTCAGGTATATTTATAAAACCAGTAGTCAATATTAGCAAAGCTTTTCCTAAAATGGCCCAATTTAACATTCCTGAGAAGATAATATATTGACAGGGCTTCCTATCAAGAATGGATTGGAACAGTATCAAGGAAATATGAGATGTCCAGATGAAGGAATTTATCTTAAGAGATAAATAATAATAGTAACACTAATACCACATTCATATAAAGTTAGACATCACACACAGCATGTCGATTTGTGTTAATCCTTTCAAACTAAGACACAAACAAAGACGTTTTCTTGCATGTATTGATTGCCCTGCCCATCAAAAACCTTTTCCAGCTCTTGGTCTTGTCGATTCATTAATGTCTTCCAGTGTTCAAAGAGCTCAGTCTCTGATTTCTGAATGTCCTTGAGTGTTCCTTCTCTCTGGATGTTACCATCTTTCATTGCAATTATCTAAAAAGTCAGAAACACAAGTGGTGAAATAAATAGCCAGGTATGTCTATTTATTTTAAAGCTATGCTGCTGTGCTTTGACAGGATATTCTATTTTCTTAAATAAATAATATTTCCACAGACAAATCTGCCTTCTCAAAAGACAGCGACATTATCTCTGGACTCCATCCCCTTCATTCAAGATGCTGAAAACCCAGGAACTTCCTGCACTCCATGTTTTCAGAAAAGAAGGCTGCTTTTAAGAAAGAAGAATGGGATCCCTGTCGGCAGACAGGGGGGCACACTACTCTTCCTAAATACAAGTCATTAGCAAGATAAGATTTTAGAGTTCTCTTACCTCCTAAAAGCAAAAAGCTTTTAGCAAGACATTGAGTGCAGTAGGTTTTGCCCTCATTCAGGCAATTAGATATGAGCATGCTGGCTCCTTCTCTGATACCACGGGCTGATAAGGAAGAGCTAGGGAATTTGAATCCCTAAAGTTTTAAAGGCATAAATAGTGGACACAGTTTGGAAAAGAAAAATATGTACGCAAGACAAAGCCTGCAGGGAGCTGTTTCCAGGTTTGTGTCAGTGTAACTATGTTACACACACTGCCACTCTGGATCTGACAGGGACAATTGGAAAACGAGATTGCACGCAGATTGCAAACCCACATCATTTCAAAGGACTTAATGCACTATTTATTTTTCTCTCTCCCTGGAAACTTAGAAATTTCCAAGGGCAGGGGGTGGGGAAATAATCTGTTCCGTTTATTGCTAAGAATTTACATCAGACAGAAGGTAAAAATAAAGCAAACAAGGATCTTTTTGTGATTAACTTATTCAGGAAACCTGCAATTGGACTGGACCTTGAATTCTTCGGAGGGTTTTGGTGAAAAGATTTAGGAGGACCATGGCATATACTTCAAACCATATTTTTATTTAAAATTTCTTAAGAAAACAAATATTCCCTCCTCACTCCATTAGGTAAGAATTGCTAAAGATTAATGACACTTAGGGAAAAAAACATGAACTATTTTGTAGTAAATATTTTTAAATTATAAAGTTCGTACAAATCCTTCCTGTGCTACTGTTTGAAACAGTATGTTTTGTAAAAAAACACACATCTAGAAGATAATAAAAATAAAGCAATTTTCGTACATCTCATAAAATACCAACATTTAGAAATGGGTCTTGCATTCACAAAGAAAATTAAAACAATTACACTGACGAAAGGACATAGCTGTATATAGTTTTAAAAAAATTGCAAATATGTAACAATAAAAACGAAGTTAAGATGGAGCTCATAGGGAGGGGAAGAAGGCAGAAAATTCCTGTATCCCAAGAGACACTAACCAGAAAACCAGAACTGTGTTGAGAACAGTGGTAACTCTTGAAGGTAAACAACTGAGAGACAAGGTCACAGCAGAGACCATAAAGGACAAATGCTGCCCACCAAAAACCTGATCAGAACAAGATGAATGTCTTTATACCAAGCCAATATGAAGCTCAGGAAGCTGCTGAAATATGATTATTTCTTGAGACCAGGAAACTGCTGCTATATAGCCTGTGCAAGATGTGAAAGAGAGAAGTCCTTCTAGGAGGTATAACTGCAGTCATCAATCACTGTGGGCAAAGAGACCTGGGATGCTGGAGAACTGCAGGACTAAGTGCAAGGCCAGTGGAAACCAATGAACTAAAAAAAAACAAAACAAAAAAGAATCCAACCCCCAAAAATTCTTTCTTCATCTTTGACATTTCCAATTACAAACAGGTATGGAAAGCATACCTCCATTTTTTTTCTGTAAAATACAAGATATAAAAAGGAAACCTAACAGAATAATCAAATACTACACATTTCTTAAAATCTTGCCAACACACAAAGGGCAAACATGTTCTTAATACATTATGTACTAGCCCTAACCACAAGGAAATACTTTTTTACATGTAATATAAGGGTTTTTTCTTATATTTCAATACCTCTCAATATCCACCTTGCATAAATGCACCTTTTCCTTTGATAGTATAAATTCCTAGTAACATCCCAACAGAGGCAACGGTGTTACTCAAACATTTCACTGTTTTGAGATTAAAAAATTAGCCAAAATTTTCCAATATAACTAACGTTTTGGGATACTCAATATATTTTAAATGTAACCTGCTTTCATAAGAGTATTAAATATCAAGTCTATGAAAATCCAACCTATTTATGTGTTCTAAGGAATTTCAAAATTATGGCACCCCTAACTGGCTGATTTTCAAAAGATCTTTATCATATATATTCTCACTAAACCATTACTTGGTGGAGAGATGAAGTGAAAGCACTGTTTGCAGCAAGACATGTTCCTGCCACGTTGTTGCCTCCTCAGAAAAAGTGGGAAGAGGTTCCTTACCCAGTCAGCGTGGGGCAGGTACTGCAGCTTGTGAGTCACCAGCACAATGGTCCTCTTGTCCTCCCGCAGCATTTTCAGGATCCCTTCTTGCATGAGATGGTCACTCAGGTGGATATCCAGGGCAGAAAAAGGATCATCCTGTCATGAGGATAAGGGGTCAGCTTTTGGAGCCAGAACTTATGGGATCTACGGAAACTGACAGGTTTTAATGCCAGTAAAATCAGTTACATTAACATCAACATACAAAAGAGGCCATCAAATGTGATGAGAAACTGTTTCCTTGATTTGCAGAACACCAAACCTTGAACTGTGTGTGTGTTCAGGGAGTGCTCAGACAAGCAGTAACACCAGCTGTGTCAATGCTACAATTCTGGGAGGTTTCCTGGGATTTGCTCCTCTCCCCAGCTGTGTTCACAGCCCACACAGCTGGAGCACACAGCTTCTGTCAGGCTCCAGTGTAGGTCTGTGGCAGGTATTGCATATGTGCAGATAACTGCTCCAGGAACAGGGGCAATGACCATATTTCTGTTTCCCTTGTACATCACTGCCTTCAGTTTTTTTTTTTTTATTCATAAACCAATACCCTATTAACAAAGAATCACAAAGAAAATATCAAAAGGAGCAATATTGATCATTTCCATGACTCAGCTCAGATGTTTGATTTGAGACCTAGATTATCTTATTGAATCAATCAATTATATGCAATTCATTTAGGCATAAACTAATCTGTACCATCTTTTGGGAAGCTTGTTTACCTAATCCTATTTATATGGAATCTCAAACCTTGTAATTTGATTTGATATTTCTGCTTGCAATAGCGATACTGGCTGTAGGATTTACTTAGAGTTACTATTTCATACTATAATATTACACTAAGCCCAGGCTTTTAAAAATCAAAAATATCTCAAATCAGCAGTAAGATAAATACGACCACTTAGATTCTAATAAACCAGAGCATCATAACATAAAGCACTTAGAAAGTGCTTTTGAAACACAATAACTTGATGATCCAGAATTTTCTCTCAAAAGTGTGTGTGCACTGTGCTCACTGAGCAAGGATGTTGTCAGCTCTGCTACTGCACTCTTCTGGCCTGGCACAGACCTAAACATCACCCATATGACATTTATACTTCTGAGAGTGAAGTTTCATAAGCATTTCTTTACAAATCAGCCTTAAAAGAACTGAGTGCCTGCCAATACTAACATGTAGGATTCCTGATTATTTTAAAAATATTAATACCTGTTAATAAAGTTTATACTGGAAATAAAAGTGTTTTTACATTATCAAACCGCAAGAGAACCTGCTACTGTTAGGTTATTGAGTGTCCTTCACAGAAGGACAAAAAGGGCAAAACCAAGTTACAGCCCAATAGTGGATCTGCTGATTTGCAGCACCTGACCCAGCTGCTCCCTACTCTCCTGTACTCTGATCTTTGCCTGGAAATGCCCTACACATGAAGCAAGCATGGATTGATCAGGGAAAGGTCTAAATAGCCTCCCTTTCTTTTAGGGATGACATCTAACATGCACAGCTTTTCTAATCCTATGTGACTGATGTCTCAACAGCTGGATTCAAACATTCCAGAAAGCGGAGCTAAAGAAGGAAGTCCTAAATTGGACAGCCAGCAAGCTCACTACAAGTGAGTGTGTAGGATGCATCTGTTTTCCCACCTGTGAAGCTGTTAGAACCTGCTGTCACTCTCTTCCCATAGCTGAAGCTGGGACAGGATACACAACAGGCAGTTCAGGGTGGAAAAGAAGCTTAGTTTGTTGCAGAAAGGAAACACCCCAGACACGAGACAACATTAATTTTAGGCCTGAGACAGCTTAGGAATTTCATGAATACAGTTGAAACTGTTACATTTCTAAGACCCAGTGATAAAAACAACGGTCAAACTGAATTTTCACCATACTGAGAGGGGAAGCATCAGCATTTCAATGTGCAACACCTATCTGTCTACCTGCAGCATTTACAAAATGCTTCCTACCTGCAGGCTATCTGACAGCAGATAGAAAATACACAGTGCACGTTTGGCTCGGCTCAGCAAAACACAATGTTCAGCGTGTGACCCATGAAATACTCCAAACGAAGAAGCATCTCATGCTTCTGCATGGAGCATAAACAGAAGGGCACCTACTCACCAGGAACACAACATTTGTCTGCTGGTACAGTGCTCGTGCCACGCTGATACGCTGGCGCTGCCCTCCAGACAGATTAATACCCTGGAGATAAGCAGGAGAGAAACAATCAGACAGTTAAAAAAAAAACCCACATGAACTGAATATTCATATGCTTTATTCTGATTGGATTAGCCATAGAAGACTTTCTGGGCAGAGAAACCCAGAGATATTTTTCCAAAATATGGGCCTGCAATGTATCCCTGTGGTGTTTTAGGGGGCATTTAGGGAGTTCTTTTGTTTGTTTGTGACAGTGCCAGTATATGCTAGAGTAAATTGTTTACAAATCTGTGACTTCTGTTTCCTTTCTCGTCACTCCCTAATCTTCCCTGATGTGATAAAGCCATTGATTAAACACCTGCCCTTCTGGAAATGAAAGGGCTCTAAAAAAAATAAAATCTATGTATTATTATTTATTTTATGTTACTCCTAAAGAAACCGAAAAATGTCGTGTTAAGTCAGGATATCTGCAATAGCAGCTGCAGAATAGTCAAACATTCTGACAGCAGCACATTTAAATCATTGCACCTCACATAAATGACAGTGTTTCCATGTTTACTGAGCAATGAGCTTTCAGACTAATGACCCAAACATACACTTAACTAAAAGATTACCTTTGTTGCCAAACAACCTGAAAGATTTTAAGAACCGATGAAATAATACACCCCCCTCTATATATTTAAACCAAAAATAGAAGCCTGTAGCTGTTTACTGACCCTCTCTCCAATCTGGGTTTGGTCTCTGTGAGGCAGAATGTCAATATCAGACTGGAGGGAACAAGCATCAATTACTGCTTTGTACCTGTGGAAACAAAAAAGGCAACAAAATCCACACAGATACTGCTGGAGAAGCACATTTCCTACCTGCAGAGGAAGAAAAATTAACCAGCTGGAAAAAATCACACGGTGGAAAACATATTTGTTAGCCACTAATTGTTCTAATGGGATCTCTTTCAATCACAGGCAAGCAAGCAATATTTCAGCTAAGGAAAAGGATCTTAGGTCAGCTTCCCAAACAAAAATGTTAAATAGTTAAACCGAGGAAAAACAAACGTAACTTCTTTCAAGGTATATTGTGATTTTTTTTGCTTTTTTTCCCATGCCCAGGGCCTTTGTTTCTTGTTTCAATATCCAAGGATGACAGAAAAAAAATGAGTGTAGGATGCAAATACATAGTCAACCACTTTTTTTAAGGGTGGGGGAATGGAATACCAGCAATTGATCTCTAAATATTTTACAATGTCTGGTGGGCATTTATATTCAATAAAAAGACAGCCCATTAATTCTTTACAAACAACACTCCCACTCCCAAACAGATGATGTCCTTCCAGGAGAGGAAAACCAGTCAATCAGGTGTGAGAATACTGCATGCTAAACAAACACTGTCCTTGGAAATGAAAACATTTGTACACTTGAGTTCAAGTGAGACAAACCCCGTCCCTTGTGTCACTCAGGAAAAACATGGTCAAAGGGGGAGATTGTCACATTCAGGCAGGTGCAGCAGGTTTGTTCCTACGGGGAGATGGGGACCCATGTGTGACCCACACAACCCCAATATTTATGGAAAAGGGGAGTAAAACACAACAGTGCTGGAACCTGTTACCTCTGTTTGTTAAAAGAGCTTTCAAATGTGATGTTCTCCTCCACTGTGGCATTGAGCAGCCAAGGCTTCTGAGATGCATAAGCTACCGCACCTCTTTTCCTGGGGAAAAAACAAACACAAGAGCTCCCAGCTTACCACTGCAATTGGTGCTTCTGGAAACCATTTTCTTGTAAATGAAGAAACTAGTAATTAGTTTTAAAGAACGCTTTCATTTCTTTCTTTACGACAATCAATAGCTTTTTCATCAAGGAAATACATAAGATGATAAATTTCCAACAGGATAGTGAAATTGTTTACCCAACTGAATTTCACTTTGTTCCCTCTTTTCCTGCTGTGAGGTGGGGTTTGGAGAGTCTAGCTCAATAAATGTGCCTCCTGAGCAGAGTGGGTGTCAGGAAGAAAATTACAAAAGACTGAATCCCAGCTCTGTTTGGGTAGATTAATTAAAAAAAAAAAAAATGTGTAGCAGATCACTAGTTAGGCAACACATTTCAGGAGGGACATTCTAGAAAGATATTTTTGAAGTGTTTGAAAAAGATCCAAGCAACTCCACACAGGCACAAAGCAAATTCCCTCTGCCATTATTTTCCCCATTCTAAGAAGAGAACTAGAATTAGAAAGTCAATGAGTAAGTTACTTCTA
Organism: Pachycephala philippinensis; assembly: GCA_013397055.1. Lineage (NCBI taxonomy): Eukaryota > Metazoa > Chordata > Aves > Passeriformes > Pachycephala > Pachycephala philippinensis. The sequence continues at coordinate 462,610 of VWZT01002559.1, read as the reverse complement.
TGCCTATAAAGGCAAGAAAAGAGAACACAGACAAAAAAAATTTGCTAAATTTCCCCCAGTGCAATGGCCCTCATAATGTACCATCAGAAGGGACAATTTACCAGGTACAGTCAACAGGATCTCACTCACCATGCACATATTATTTCATAGAAATTATTATTATTATTACTATTTAAAAAAGAAAGTATCTGCCTACTAGAGAATTTGTGCTTTGGTTGTCTGTGATGCATTAAGGACCCCAGTAAGGCAGAGCTGGGAGAAAGGGAACATCTTTTATCAGAGCAACTGATACTGTTGGAAACCTCATTGGTATATCAGTCTTTCTCCAGAAAAGGGCCAAAAGAGAGATCATGTGCCTAAAAGCATATCTGTTTTCTTCCTAGCTCTATCAGCTAATCCAATAAAAAGACAGGACCTCTCACCCAAACGTGGCCTTTGTCTGCTAGACAGCCATTATGGCAGCCTACTCCTAGTTGGACCTGAAAGCAATTCAAACCGTGACTTGACAAAGTAGATTTTATTTCTCTTTATAAGTTAAGGTCACTTGCCCTGCTCATTTTTTTCAGGCTTTTACCAAGATTGTTTAGAAACCAAGATAAGATCCAATTTTTGTTGATGACTTGAAAGAACACACAATTCCACTACTCTGCCAACATGCTTCCAAGTTGAAATTTATGATGGCTCACTAGAATTTAATTATGCTTTATGTATTTTCTTTACTGGAAAATGAAATAGAAATAGCAAAACAAAAGAAAAAAAAAAAAGACAGAAAATATCCCCCAGGCAGCCCAGCCTGCAGCACCAAAATCTAATTCAAAGAGCATTCAGGTCTGCCTCAAGAGAGAAGCATTTTTTCAATTAGTATGAAATTTTCATCCCAATAATTGAGAAAAAATTGCTCTGAGCATTCCAAGATGAAGATGTATTCCCTTCCCCTCCTTTTCATTGCTTGAAACCGTGCCTTTGCAGCTCTTAATTCTCAAAGTGATCAAAAAGTTACTGCTAATTTAGTTTTTGAAAAATAGCAGCAAAGTTTTGAGGAAAGAGCTTTTACAACTTTTGCACAAAGTGTTCTTTGGTTGAGTGAAGATATGGGCCCTGGCAGTGTGATGCACTCCGTGCTGAGAACCAGAACAATGCCTGGGATACCACTCACACTTGGATTACATTCTGCTCCTAGGACATCAGTGAGAATTCATTACTGCAAGGAGCTTGGCAACAGGCAATGAGCTTGCCAAAACTGATTACGGACTGAGGATTTAGGAAGCTCCTCTAAATCCTAATTGCAAACTGACACTAGGATGACATATCAGAACAGATCATATTTTGACATAAACAAAAAGCCTGCAAGTGCTTGCAAGCTTCTTTTTCACATACATGAAATCTATTGCATGTCCACAGTGCTGCTTACGGTAAAGAGACGATCAAACAATTGTGAGAAACATGTGGCTAAAAATCCAGAGAACAAAATATTCTGCCATGAAACGTGCAAGACTTGCTCTGAAAATCTGCCTTGAACATACCTAAGGTTTCACAGTTCTAGGACTGAATGCAAACCAATGGTTTAGCAGAACAAGACTTACGAGGGATTTATTCTGTGAGTGGCAGTCATTGCTTCCTGTCTCCAGACTGCATAAATAACCCTGTGTTTTCATCAATGGAGTGTATTTTTTTCCCCTCTGATAACACAACAGACTAACCATAGCCTCTTCATTATCACAGAGATGCAGACAGAAAAATTCAGCCTTGCAATAAATAGGGAAAACCTTCCCTGAGCTCCCTGGAGACTATGAGCTTTGTCTAATACAGAATCAAGCCTGTTTACTAATTATGAATCAGATTAATTCATCAGAAACAACATTGTCAAAAGGAACAACATTCACTTCTTTACAGTGCGGGTGACCGAGCAACAGAACAGATTGTCCAGAGAGGTTGTGGAGTTTCCCTCACCGGAGATACTCAAGAACCATCTGGACACAATCCTGTGCAATATCCTCTGGGATGGCCCTGCTTGAGCAGGGAGGTTGGACCAGATGACCTCCTGTCATCCCTTCAACCTTACTCTTTCAGTGATTCTGTGATTTTGTGAAGAATTTTCAAAGTTATTAATCTACCTCTACTTTCACATTTCATTTTATTAAGTCCAGGAGGCCCACTACATCTTCAAGATCACTGAAAATACAACTAGTTAAGGGACATTCATATATGAAACTCAGTGCCTTAATAAACCTACTGAATCTGAAATGTTGGAAAGTATTAAAAGAAAATAAATGCAATGAGTTAGGATTATGATGATAGAGGAAATAATACATTGCAAAGCCTTTCCTGTGTGTTTTGGGATTGCTGACTACAGTTTTATCTTGATTATTTTGCACAATTCATAAACTTCTACTATCAGTCAACTCAAATTCAAATGTTCTCCAGATATGAGAGAAATGTGTACTGTTCTGTATTATCACTGCATATGCAAAAAATATGCTTCTTGTATTTCAGCCTGATGGAAAGTATTGGAGCATTCTGGTATTGCCAGTCCTGAGCATTCAGGAAGAAATCTTTCTACCGTTATTAAACTTCAAGGGTCACTTGCTTGTTTTTATTTTAAATCCTGCAGTAGCCACATACAGAGAGATCCTGTTTGTCTTCTAAGGGGGAACATTAAACTCATTAAGAGCACAGACTGCTGAACAGTGTTCACAGAGTTACAGAATGGCTCAGGTTGGAAGGGACCTCTGGAGCTTCCCCATTAGTTTTTAAAATGTTGTACCTGAATTCCATGTCAACAGGAGATTCTTTCTCTGGGCTGTAGAAAACAAACACAAGGGTTTAAAAAAAAAACTAAATTATTTCAGACAGTGCAAGTAACATCACGATGCTATAATTAAAAATACAGCAAAATGACTGCATAACAGAAATACAGCTCTTTTTATCCTAAAACTCTGTGCTATGTGATATTGACCTAAAAAAGGTATAGTTAAAGCTTCAGTTTTGGGAAGCACTAAACAACCTTGTAGAAAGCCTTCAACACCCATGAGCAATGCTCAAGACCTCAAAAGACTTTGGCCCAAAATACTCTCTCTTCTGAGAACACCAAAAATGTTCTACAGGATGTTAGTACAACAAAACCACTAGAGATATTCTTACAGCACTTAACCAACTAGGATTCCCAGAACATATGATAATGTAGGTAATTGTTTCATCCAGTCTAATATTCTTCCCTACTTTCTAATACTCTTGCCATACTGTTGTGCATGTTATCTCACCCTTTGCCATCCAATTCCGTAAGTTTCAAACATGTGAACGTCTAATTCTGATCATACTTCTCTCGTATCTTAGTGGGTTCAAATGGTTTCCCTTCAACTTGGCCCAGAAATTTCAGTCTCTCTTAACACAGAAAGGACTGTGAGATTCAAAGTATCCTTTACCATGAGGCTTAGACACGAGGTACATGAAAGTCCCTCATATTACACACACATGGGAGCAGCAGTTTTTCAGGACTCAGTCTGACAACCAGGCAACAAGTCTGAGAAATAAGGTAAATGGGAGAGAAGAAGCTGGCAAATCTAAAGAAAAGGCAGTGGAACAGTTGGAGAATCACAGAAGCAAGAAAAGATTCTGGTCAGTAAAAGCCATGCAATTTAGACTAAGTCAAGAAAAGAGAGGCCATATGGCACTGCTGATCTCAATAACAAAGTTCTCACTGAGTCCAACAGCAACAGGATCATCACTTTTACAAGGTTCACCATTCTGGAGGTTTGTGCCTGCCCCAAAGTCGGAAAGCTTTGTTCTTAGTTTATTTGGTAGATATTCCCAAAATCCAAGATGAGCTATCAGGTGAAAATAATTTCTGTGCCAACAGATGGACTAATGTCTTACTCTCCACACTTCTCTGTGTGTGCCTGAAGAATGGTAGGTGAGAAAATAAACTTATGACAGGATGTAAAAAAATGAAGAGAAGGGTAATGGAGAGAATTTGCTTTAATAAATGAAACCTTTAAATACTTGATACTATTTTTCAAAGTGTAGCATAATCTGGTTCAGACCTTTAGAGAAAGATTTTTCAAAGATGTAGTAGGATACAATTATCAAAATCTCCAAATGGCAATGCTTTCATAACAGAAATCCAACTCTTCTTTTCATAACTTGCGTAAGTGGTTTCAAAAATTGTATCCTGAGATAATGCAGTTAAAATGTCACTGATTTTCAGAATTCTGACTCTTAATCTTAAGCACAGATTTAGAAACCTTTGATTTTTTCTACTGCAATCGATTTAGCAGATAAACCAATAATTGCATACAATACCATACCTGAAATCTTCCCCCGTCTCACTGTCAGAAGTGCAGCTGCATCACAAATAGAAAGCAAAGACTGTTCACTTAAGTGAGCACAAGCAATCTGCCCCAGAAAGAAAAACTATTAAATTCCACTTAGTGCACAGGCTGCAAACATTACTTATCACAGGGCTGCAGAGCAGCATCTGTTCCTTCTACACAAACCGACTTGATTTCATCAGGCAAAAAGATTTGGTGACCCTTTTTTTCCTTACAAACATTAATTCGACTTAACAAATAAAATTACCTCCACCCTGTCCTGGAGGTGCTAGCAGAACTGAGAAGTCCTGCTGTGACAAGGATGCAGTTCCATTAAAAGAACCTCATTTTCTGGGAAAACAAAACCATAATTTGTGATACTGGTTTTTTTCCATGATAGTAACTGCACCTTTGCTGCATGTAACAGGTTAGCGTGCACCCCAAATCCCACCTTCAGTTGCCACATACTCTGTTCTGTGTCAGCCCTGTCCTTGGGGTGATGTACCTGTGAAAATGTGGCAAGTCCAAGGGACAGACAGGTTTTGTTTTTGCTATTTTTGAACGTGTACAAAGATGTTCAGATTTGTTTTGACAGGATGACTGGGCATACTTATTACTGGTGCTAAATTCAGTTCCATTCAAAAGAGCGAATAATCTACGTGTCAAATGATGCAAACAAAATCAAGGAGGAACAAAGTCTTTCGTGCTTTAAAGAGGACAGTCTCATTAACTTTATCCCAACTCAATCTGCTTATAAATATCCAGGAGAGAAAACTATACCTGCAGATTAAAAGGTTGGTTTGCGACACTTCCATAAGGTTTATGCATAATAAGCAATGACCATATTTAAATCGAATTTACTGTACAATTTGAGAGCACCAGCCAGCCACCAGTACCTTCACTCCAAAGGTGTGTGCACTGAACAAAGCTTTTCCACCGTAAACTCACACTCCACTGGTCTTTAGTGACCATGTGAACTCGGTGGCCCCTTCTCCAAAAACCCATGAGCCTGTTGCATATGATTAAGTAGAAACACATTCTTTACAGGAACTATTGATAGGCTGAAACAGAAAATACCTTTTCCAGCCCTTGCATGCACAACACAAGGACCCTGAACCAATTGTATATCAATTCTCTGATCACTGTTTCTGCTCTGTAGCTGAAAAACAATTATTCTCCATTTGGAGTTTTAGCTCAAACTTCTCAACTCACTTTTCTCCACTTTGTTTTATCCCTCCTTTCCCCCTTTTCCTGCATACTCTTGGCAATTAAGGATGCCTTGATCTCCTACTAGTGCTGAAGTGCCGAAGTAACATATGTTTGATAATGAGGTCTAGATCTAATTTGTCAAGGTATTTTAGATGTCTAATGATGCAAAGATGAGCCTACTGAGATTTTCAAGCCTTTTCAAGACAGATCTTAATTTCCCACTTGAACAAAATTAAGTACCTGGATGTTTCTGAAAACTTCAATTCTGAAAATCTATTTTTAAAAATCAATTTACTTCATAGGCATAAAAACTTTAAATTTTTTTTAATTTGATAAAAAAAGTCACAAGATGAAAACCTACTGTTAACAACCTTAAATCTCTATCTTCCTTCACATTATAAGGGCTCAAGATTAACATGCAAGAATGTACGTCCTGTTTAAAACATGACATAATTACATTTGAACAAACTATTTCTCAATTAGGTCTGTTTTCTGGTATTATTTACTCCAACAAGACTTGAATTGGGACTACTAAAAGTGAGATACTGCCCAGAAGAAATTAGCATGGCATATACTATAATTACTTACTCAATAACAGGTCAAATCATTACCATTTACCTCCTGTGCAGAATGTAAATAATGATTTCTCTATTTTTGTTAAATCCCTAACCATATTATAAAATATTTATACTGAGATGCTCTCAGCCTGCTTTGGACAAGAGGCATTATTCTGAGCTGGATCTTTGGGACACACACTGTAACACAAACAACAAAAAAATCACAAATGAGCCATGGCTCACTTCTGATTATATCCCTCCTAGCCCAGGAATAAATTACATTACTTTTTAAGTGTTTGAAACAATTTTTATAAGAAACAAGCAAAGATGATATGCAGTTAATCCTGTTTTAGTCATAAAGCATGGGGGCAAAGACTAGGGAAATGACTTGTTATCCATTAGACCAAGGGAAGGGCCAGGAATAGCATCCCAACTTCCTGAGCACTGAGTGACATGTCAGCAGGATACATCCTTCATAGCTATGACCTTGGAGGAAGGGAAGGGGAAGGAAATTTGGATGAACTAATTCAGGTCTATTCTGTAACACGAATGACTGAAGCCAAGCATTCCCAAAGAAAGAGCTGTAACAAGGAATGTACTGATTTGGGTGACACTTCTCAGTGCCTGAGCTGAGGCTACGAGCCCTGGTGATTACTTGGTAAGACTGCTCTCCTTGAACCTGGGATAAGGTTGTGTATTCCCTGTCAGGCATTAGTATTTTCTTATCAAATTAAGGGAGCTTTCATCTGATAGCTTTACAACACAGGTGTGCAGCCCACACTGGCTGCATCCATCACTCTGAATAGGCCAGTGCACATTGCAGCAGCTCTGAAAGATGAGACAACACATAATCTGTCCCAGTGCAGCCAGCACTTACAGTGCTCAGATTGTTTCAGCCACAAGTCCCTTTCTACATATCTGACAGATAGCAGAGCAAATGTGATAACAACTGAATTTCACCTTGTGATACTTTGGCACATAGAGAAGACATGAAAACCAGTTCTGACCTTTCCACTGTTGTGAAGCACATACTTCTAAACAAGTGCTATTTAAAAACACAGCACAGTTTCTGATCAGAAACATCATGTCATCTGTTTTAGTTTAGCATCAGACATTCAAATTACACTTCTTAATCATGTTAAGTCATCTGTAAAAAATTACAGCCTTGCTGAAATGAAATTAGTTCACCTAATAAGGCTGCAGGGATTCTGTATGGTTCCTCACCATAGTCTGATTTTCTGCTTAGGGAAGTATATTCTCATGGATAGATCACCACATTCTGGAACTTTGGCTTCTGTTCTTGTTCCCCTCACTAGCTGAAAGGGTCACCTTCTTATGTTTCATTTTCCCCACCCACAAAATAAATAGACAACCTTCCTTCCTTCCTTGTACTATTGCTGTAACAGCACGTGCAATTCTGAGTAGTATGACTGGCATGAAGGCTGGATGTAAATCATAGCTCTTTACAAACACTCAAGGAATTTAGAGAACTGTTCCACAAAATCACTGCAGAATGCATTGGGTAACAGTGACCCTCTGTCCATCAGAGTATGTGGATTTTATTTATAGGTGCTCTGTTTTTCCTTCATTCCCAATCAGTTGGAAGTAAAAATAACTGTTTTACTAGGTTCTTCTGCAATTTGTTGAGTTTTACCTACAAATAATCACAGCCCAAAGGCCAAAGTGCAGTCTGTACGGGTAGGAAGTCTGGTACTGTGAAATAAACAGGCCAAAAATGTTCACACACATTGATCAAACTGTGTTTTAGAGATGACAGGAGTTTACTGGAAACCATATACAGGAGCTGCAATATATTTTACCATCTGTCACCTTGCCTCAGGGTCAAGAGAACAAGTCCCAACAGAAGCTGTTGGAGTTCAGTACCATTTTTTTCCCTCCCTTTAAGGCCAGTACAAAAGTTAGACACGAGTGGAATCTGTAAGTGGCTATCAGAGCCCAGGTGCTGTGTCCCCTTGGGAAAGGAGGGAAGGACACAACTGACTCACTCCTGTCAGATCAGCCAGGATGCACTGGGGAGGACTCTGAGGTCACTGCCACTTGAAAGACACTCTTCAAATTCCCAGGCATTATGGAGCACACATCCGAGCCAGGCACTGCTCCTAGCGAGCCAGTACCTCTTTGTAGCTCCATGCAAAGGCACAAGCTCAGGCCTGAAAGTGTAAACAGCATTCTGTAGCAGCACAACACCTCAAGTGAACTAATTCTGATTCCAAATTAGTTACAATTTCACTCAGGTTATGTTGCTGGAGTGCAGAATGCCCAAGAATGGTTGTCCATTCCTGTTAATGGAATGGACAGCTTGTTTCACCCTGGCTGGGGATTCTTTCTGATCTTAGGGTAAGGTTTTTGTCTCGACTGTGTATCCAGAAAATCCCTGACTCCACAAGTTCCCAGGAGAGATTTTGGGCTTTTTCTGCATTACTGCTCTAGTCAAGCTGAATTTTTAAATTAAATTAGAATTTGAAATTAAATGCCCCTACCTGCTCCAGGATATGTTCCCAGAGATCTTCTGCATCTCACCAAGTATGGCCAGCAAGAGAGATGACTTACCACAGCCCACCTGTCCTACAATCATTGTTAGCTGACCTGGGAGAGAGGGAGGTGTACATAAGATTATGATTTACCAAATAACTATGGAAAAACATCTTATTCTGTTTATCTGATTTAGTTTTGTACCTTGAGGGATTCGGATATCAATATTGGACAATGCCGGAGGACCTTCAGGTGTCCAAGTGAAAAATCCATTTGTGATCTATATCAAGATGGAGAGAAAAGAAACAGAAACACAGCTTTAGAACTCACTCTTTTTTCCCAACATCAGAGAAACTTCTTTTTTCATTACATTGAGCACAGGAACAGAGTTAGCCTTTGCCCAATGCAGGAAATGGATCTTCAAGTGACTGACTTTGTAAAGGACTGTACTTTCATGGGCAGAAACCTCTGAAAACAAACAAGCACTATTAGACTATTAGAAAATCATTGAGAATTCATGAGGGGGAAAAAAATTGCCATTTAACATTTCTCTTGTATTTGTAAGGTGGGTACATGTAATAAGTGAAATGATTACAACACAATTAAATTACATACATGCCCAGTTTGCTCTCTGCAGAGCCCTGAATGTCTCACTCGAGACACAGTGCAGCTTATACAGTAATTACACCATCCAAATTCCCAGCAGATGTGCAGAACCTTCCACAGAATTAGATGTTGCTGCCCATTACAGCATTTTCCTTTGTATTCCTGACATGTTTCTCAGATAATCTAGGTTTTGCGAGATACAGAAATTATTTCATTGAAAAAAGACTAAAACCAGGAAACAAAGCCTGATCAGACTTTAAATGGAGATTTCCATGGATACTGTGAAAATCAAGGAGGGGGAGACAATTTTAAAAGGCCTACATTTATACAGGACCCTCTTCTCTCACTTTTTCAGAGCCACTAAAGTCTTCAAAGCCTTTCAGCTATGCAAAGTACAAACATTTTTCATCTAAGAGTGGAAGGGGACACTTTTATCACACCCTTGAGAAAAATTGATACTCCTGTCTTGAGCAAAAGTGTTCCTCCCTCTGGATTACCAAAGGCAGCCAGAGGATCCTCTCTCAACTAATGCCCCTTCCTGGGCAATGAGCTGCAGACAGACAGTGCCTGCACAAGTCCCCTGACCCAGGGGCCACTGGTGACAATGGTGTCAGCAGATGGAGCCAAAGATTATCCCTGGGCCTGGCTTCCTGTTCAAGCCTTATGAATACTGTCCTTACAGAGATTACTGCACTGGCCTCTCCTTTGTGACAAACTCCTCTGCTGTCTCTGACTCTGCTGTCACTCCACGCTGTCTTCTGACCCAACACTGCCCCCAAATCCCTCTTTCAAATATTCCTCTTGTTTTCCTGGAAGTCTGTTCAAGAAGGATCCTGCACCAATTCAGCACATCTAAAAAAAACCTGAAAGCATTACCAGTTGTCCTACTTAGTCCCATGAAACTGAATTATTCATCCTCTTTTGCTGGAAATGCAAATGTAATAGCAGACTTCCTAAATAAACAGCTTCATCACTATAACAACCATCAGGATTTTTATTACTTCTGGCTGTTTGTACAGCAAAACAAGAGCATCAGTCTTCAAAGTGGCATGAGTAATTGTAATTTTTTTTCTTCCGATAAGTTAGGTCTTTGGGAGTTAGTTTTTAATTTCATCTGGGGAAAGGCCATTAGGAATTCCAAAAGAGGAAGGGAAGATCCATGATGAGATTATTTTGGGAATGTCTAGAACAAATTATTTTCAATTTTCTTCATCCCATTATTCTATACAGACCCTGGAAATGGAAGAAAGAGTCTGGCATACACAAAAGGTTGCGCCAGATGATCTCTTGACGTTCCTTCCAACCTAGGCTGTTTTATCTTTTGAGTTAAAAATTTTGGACCTGAGAACAGGGTAATGACTTAAACACTTGAAACAGAAAATAGCTGGGTGAAATCTAGAGGAATAATTGCAACTAATCACAACCTAGAGATTAGTAGTTAATTCTTGAAAAGGAAGATAGACAAGAAAGGTGAAGGTTAATCTCTGACAAGTGCACAAGTGTCTGACAGTTCACACCAAATGCTGGTTCTTGAACTTGAAACTGCCATCAGAATACAAAAGTGACTATTAGTGAGCTAATATAAGTTATTAGAGTGACCTTCATATCACCTTTACACAAAAATCATCTGCTTCTGTGATGTTAATGGGTCTTCTCATGTGAGAGCTGTAATTGTTCCAGTCCTCCCTGGCAGGCCTCTTGCGGTTCACAACCTTGAGTGGCTGTGCAAAATCAGAAAGACAGAAATAAGCACTAATTGGTGGCAGCATCAGCAAAATGTCCTAAACCCTAGCAACCATAGTGTGAACGATACAAGGGTATTAAAATAGAGATTTTGCCACTGCAAGAAATAATCAGTAGGAAATGGAGAAGTGAAAAATTTATTCTGGGTACAAACTACTGCATCCACTTCAGCAGCAATGAGACAGCTTTACTCACCACTGCCTGGTACTTGCTGTGATTATCTGCACTTCTTAGCTCTGAAGATTTATCATGCTCTTCTCCAATTTCTTCACTTGACAGGAATTCACTCAGTTTCTGCACGCTGAAAGGGAAAAAAACCACAATCACACCTCAACCTTGGAAGCAAAACTTTTTTTCACTGCAATGTTTATGACAGAGCGTCCCTTCTGGTACTTCAGCTGCTCTCTGCTGCACAGTTTGCTTGTTCTTGTTTTGTTACAGGTGGATGAAAATGTGCAATGGGAAGTTTTCAAAACCTGTCCTGTTGCCTATTAACAGTGATGGTATTTTAACACTTTGCGCACATGCTCCTCAAATCTTGTCTCTTCTATACCACCAGAGAGATCTCACACAAAGGTTTTTTCAGGCACTTGCTGGGACACAGAAGGGCTACAACAGTGGCTTGTTTTAAAGCCACTCACCCAAGCAGAATTAATGTCATTCATGCTGACCAAGTGTGGCCCAGCCAGTCCTTATGAACACTGGCAGTCTGATGAAAGCTGTACACTGTGAGCCAAACCCAACCAGCTGTGGTGAAATACAATGTGCATAAGGTAACTAGATAAAGGAATATACCTTAACAGAATAGTATTCAACAGATGAGATATAAAAGGAATCCTGACAACCAGCAACAAAGAAGGCGGCATAAAATTTTCACTAGCTGCTTTAAGATTTAATTAGCTAAGAGATAATGTGCCTTTATTAAGACATTTAATAGATCAGGGTATCAATTTTATCTCTGTACCTGACTTTATAAAATGTATGTCTAATCTACTCACAGGGACAGCAAATGAAATTTGGGAAAAAATTGGATTGAATCATGAACTCAACATCAAAGGAGCTCAATTAGCTGGAAATAAGTTAACTATCAGTCTTCAAAACTATAAAGTGCCAGAAGGCCTTGGGTTCCTAAAAATAAATTTATGGACAAGAGCTGAAAAAATTGATTTCAATCTTTAGCCTTAGGCTAACTGGGGAGAAAAAAGCAAATAATGCTACTGAAGCGTTGTGATATGTGGTGATCTGTTAGGACGCCAATCATAAAAAATAAGAATAAACCTGCCAGCATTTATTTTGCATTTCACTGCCAGGGGTTTCTTCTTTAGAAGGAGTCTTAGTTTCTTCTTAGAAGCTGATGAGATCCCCATTGGTGCCAAAATGTTGTTGGACCCAGGCATTACAGCACTGCCTGAGGCAGACTCCCTGTACAGCTAACACTTGTCCTGCAAGCAGAGATCAAAGCTACCTGGGGACTCCCTAGGAGAGAAGTGGTTCTACAGTTCTTCTGTCAACCTGCCTGATGGCTAATGGCAGCTGAGGACTGAGATCAGTGGCTCTCTTGGAGGGAGATGGAATGGATTCAGTGGAGGGAATTTAGGTAGAGCAGGTACTACAATCTAAACAACAAAAAGGGGGAGAAAAACTATTTGGGATGGGATAAGAGGAATAATAATTAATTTGGGATCAATTTTGGATCAGAATTCCTTAATGGGAAGGTCTTTTATCTCAAAGGAAGTGATTAGAAGTGCCATTGCTAGAGATATTTATATCTATTTGCACAAAGCTCTGAAAAACAGGGCCAGGAATCTTACCCTTTTTGTTCAGTGAAACAGATATTTAAAAGAAGATTTCAAATGTCTTTAAATGGACCAAATGATGGTTTAGATACTGCCTATGTGAACTTGATATGCAGCTGCAACTATATTCCCTGTATGAAAATTACACTGATATTTGAGAAATTGCTCTAAAGATAGAAGGAGCAGACAGAGAAATGCCCCATGTGTCTTCTCCAGGGTGTAGAGGGGTAGGAAGAGAAGACAGTAAACATTGTCAGGCCATGCATACCCAAACAAGACTATGTCTGTATTAAGCCATCCAAGAATTTGATTATATTCTCTAGTTGTGTGCCCAGGTGGCTGTACTCTCTGCAAACCCCTGCTCAATACTCTGCATAATTCTGGAGTCACTGCTCCTGAGGCAGTTACTGAAGAAACACAGTAGAGCTGTGAGAAAATCTTGTGTTGGTGGCAACAGCTCTTATTTCAGGACGCCAGACTGTTCTAAACTCTTAAAGAATAGAAAAAGGACGTTCTCTGTAGAGCTCTTGCTGACAGCGCTATTTCAGTATTCCAATATCTCCATTTATTTTTAAGCCACAGAACAGACGTATCGATTAAAACACGGTTATTTGCACTGCTGACTGGAAAGGTGGTTTGATATTAAACCCAATAAGATATATAATGCCACTCTTGCTGCTTAACCTTTCCTGATAGAAAATTGTACACTGCACAATGTCCCTGAAGACTCACATTGAAGAAATACATCAATTGGCTGCTCAGTTTTGATTTTCAATGGCAGAAACACTCCACAAATTAAAAAAAAACCCAAAGCACCACTTTTCAAAGAGATATCAGAATTTGTCACCTTCCTAAAGACTTTCAACAGTTGCCCCTCTCAGGAGCACACACCCAAGCCCCATAACTTGGAAAGTTCTCAGGGGTTGTACATGAACAGCCTTAAATCTGTCAATCACACAGTGGTTCTGAGTGTCAATGACAATCCACTGGGATGCTTTGGCACTGGGCATATGTGTAATGATTAAAGATCCCAATGAGGTTTTTGGTCAATATTACTGTCCTTGATTGCATCTGGCATTAGAGACTGTAGCCAATATTAACAGAGCAGGGTTTGTGAAGTGCCTGAGATGCAAAGCCAGTAACACCCTCTTACTATCCTCTACATGCTGGTTTCACTGCTCATCATCTTCTGCTCCACTTAGTCCCTTTCTGTCACTACAGTAGAAGCTGTCTTTGCACACTTGCTAAAACCAATTAGAGTATCTCAGCCTGAAGAAAGCTGAAATACAACTTTGTCAAGTTAGGTCACCTGTACCTGATCTTACTGCTACTTATTAGCAGGAAGGTGTAACAGCAGGACACAGTTGAAGCAAGCAAACACTAATTGTGCTCAATTGGTGCAAACTATTTAAACAAGCTCATGTTTGCACGGCTTGAAAGTATCTGGCGTGCGCTTCCAAAATATTGCTCTGAAGGATGAGGTGCTCCAGGTAGAATAGCACCACCAGCACTATGGAGCAATGCACTCTGGAACACCACCTGGGTGATACAGACAGCCAGGAAGGCAAGGCATGTCAGCTTTGTTACAGAGTTTGATTCCTGTCTGCACCACAAATGGCAGGGCAACAGCCTGCCAGCAAGAAGGTATCTACAGAATAACCCACGAAGAACTCCAGCTAGCAACAATTAATACTTGGCTGATACTAATTGCTTTCAAATTGTTCCTGTGGCATTAATAGACACAATTCATTTGCAAAGAAATCCTTAGACAAGCCAAAATAAATGCCTGTTGGTAATAGGCAGTGTCAGTGCGGGCTCCCAGACACTTTGCAGGCTGTAATCTTTGCATGACAATTTGCCATGGCTCTAGGGACTACCACAGTGGCTGCAAAACATGTCCTGCCAGCTGCTGATGCTCTCAGACTTCACACTCCTTAGGAGAGAGGACACAGCTGTGACATTGCACTGTCAGGGAATTTTCAAACACTGAAGGCAACCTCAGCCTCGTGCTATAGTCTCCTTTCCATCTCCAAAGCAATACAAAGGCAATTAAGCAAGGGCTGGTGTCCAGTATCTGTCCCACAGTTTAAATAAGCTTGCCAGACAGCTTCACTGGAGGTCATAAAGTTGTCCTAATGAAGAAATAAGCCCAAACTCTGCCTCCCCTATCAGTCAGGTAGAGTTATAACTGCATATGAAAAAGCATTAGGAGGTTTTTTCACTAATCTGTTGAAACTCAAAATCCCCGGTGAAACAGCAATTCTACTGGTTGTTGTTTGGTTCCTTTTTGAACACTCAAACTAACATGTTCATCAGAAAGTAAAAACTCATCAAATCTGGATTAGACACTTAGTCATTAAGTTACTGTGACTCTTGAAAGTGATTTTTAAGGTTTTTTGCTTGCTTGTTTCAGTCTAACTGCCCCAACAGGCAGCAGCTGAAAACCAAGAGATACATGCTGAAACACGTCCTTCTGTGACTACCTTTTATCCTTCTACATGCTTGATGGAGAGGGAAAAATGCTGGGGAGCAGTTTACAAGAACAGATAAATAATCACCATGCTGTTTCTAAACTTGAAATTGTAAAATGAACAATGGACACATTCTCAGAAACTGGATAGGTGGTAGCAAAGATATTAATTTTACAGTTCTCACCTTACTAATGCTTTGACAGTGGATCTAACCACACTTGAGAGCAGGAACAACGGAGACACAAGGATATGAAACAGGGAGAGGGAGGCAAATGCCACTGACGGGGAGAAGTCAGCCTTTCTTGTCAGATGAGCATGGACAACAAATGTCTACAAAGAGACAAACATCACCATCACTGCTTGGGCATAAAGGAGGAAACAGACTTCATCTTTCACAAGCATTGCATTTACACAATCTTAATTCAGACTCTCTTAGCAGTTTGGGGGAGTGCTGCATGCTCTGGGCTGCTTCTGGTCCCAGAAGGCAAGTGGGCATTTTCCATTCTCTCCCAGAGGAACTGCAAATGTGTAGCAGGTTTGCATCCTGTTCTCCTTCCTCAATTCCACATCACTTATACTTGAAAATGCAGTCGTAATTAACACTATGTAGAAAAGTCCATACTTACTATAAGTACAGCTGCAATTGGTATTGCTGCATTCATAAAGACTGTGGAGGAAAACATGTAGGAACATTTAGAAACAATTTTCATTCAGACATGCTAAATGCTAAAATACTACTAGCACTGGTTTACAATGGTATTTTCTATGGTCTTACTGTCTGTCTCCTCTATCACAACCTGAGGATATTATTTAATCGCCACCTTTTCATTTTGACCTTCACTCAACTTTATTTCACCTAAGTAAACTACACAGAGAAAGAATACAGACTCTAGAGCTAAAATATAACACAAGCTTTGGTACAGGCATAACAGAAAAAGGCTAGACACTTCTTTTGTGTTTAAACTGTGCCTGCCCTTTTCTCCTACCAGATACAGCAATGTTCAAACAGTAAAAGCTCTCCCCAGTTACTTCATCTGAAGTGAAGTGTCATTGTTTGACTCCCCTAGCTGACTGTTTGGCCATCCTTTTCTCAGCACAAACCTCTGAAGGACTTTACACAGTGTCAGGTATTTCTCTTGCCTACATTTAGATGGTCTTTAATGAATCCTCTAACATATTCATAAACTCTGTACTCATGCTTATATGAAATAGCTGACTTATTGCACGTAGCTCTAATTCCTTGTCAGAGAGGAGAATTTGAAAATATAAGTATGTTTGTATAATCACAAAATAAAAGCTTAGGCTTTGAAAGACTAACATGTATTGAAGTCTAGAAATGCATAGTTTACACCTCACTCCAAGGAAAAAAAAGCACTGTATTTTTCTGAGGAAAGTGTTCTTGCAATGTGTTGGAATACAAAGCAGCCTCTCATGTCTCCTTAATGGTTCTACATCCTGACCAGTTTTCACACTTTGTATCAGCTCGAGGTAGTTACAGCACAGAAATTGTTAAGAAGGGAAGCTCGCTGCCTGCAGCTCTGTCCTTCTGAATGCCATTAAATCCTTGCCTCTGCAACGTGCCTTTGAGACTGCTGCAGTACACGGGTTTGCTTTTAGGAATGAACCTGCTGAGAGAATCTAGCAAAGCTGATAAACTTCTCAGAGATGGATCCCGCTCTTCTCCTGCCCACAGTACAAGATCATACCTGACAAATATGAAACTGGCTGGATTAAATATCCTGTAGGGCTGGCAAAGCCTTCTGCAGTTCAGACATTTGAACTACTCAGTGGCTCCCAAGAATCTGACCTGAATTTTGCTATTATATATAAGCCAACATATATACAAGGACTTCAAACTTCTCTCAACCAAACAAATAAGAGCCATTGGAATTTGGGGGTTGTTTTCCTTTTTTAAAAATTTATTCATTTTTTCAATTATGCAAGTGTCCAGAATAATAAAATGTTTTCTAAAATAACTCTATTTTGCAGCTAAAAGTTTAATTAGATTTAGTCAAAAGGACTTTGTTACTGGAAAAAGGTGGGCTGAAAACTGGGAAAAATGCTCAGTTGGTCTGGATATTTTAGTAAAAGTAACCACTGTTATTTTCCTGTGAGAAAGCCTGCAGTTATTTTGCTTCTGACATATTAGGCAAAAAAATCATACAAGTAGGAAAACCACTCCTTTCTTTCTCTGCCTTTCCTGAGTTTTAATGTATACTAAATCCTGTAAAGATGTCACCCAACTTTGATTCTGGTTGGGACATTTCATTAAAACATAGGAAGAGATAATTTCTATAATAGCTCTTTTAGTACACATGAACAATTCCATATACATATAGCCTGGATCCTGGCACAGGGGTGAGGCACATGAGATCCAATTTCCATGTGGTCTTGAAATGGAATTTTCTTGTGGTCTAGCCAACACTGTCCTGAAACTCGTAGGTATATTTTCTGTAATCCAATGCAAATCTATTCCTTATGAATAAAATAGCTCCAACCACATTCTTGATTTCTATTAATAGCTATGTGTACTCAGGAAAGGATTCCAGAGTCTATTTAACACTCTGCTAAAAAAACTATATACAAAAGTATCTTTTCTGCTTTCTTAGTGTTCTAGCATCTGTCTGCCTTCCTCTAGATCACAAATACATAAAACCTTGGTCCTCTACTGCCTTTTAATTTTTTTTTCTTAAAGAAATTAAATCATGTGTTCACTATAATATTAGCTAACATGTTTTACCCTGATTACGCCTCTCATTCTAATTATAGTAAGAGAAAAGAGCAAATTCTCCTATATTTATATTCCCTTTTTAGTCTGAAAAAGTGCAAGTTTGTAAAGATAAGTGTAATTTCTGCTAAAGCCTGAGGGTGTAAGGAACTCCTCGGCTGAAACAATAAGAACCTTTATAAGTCAAAACTATAAGCACCATCAACATAAAGCTGCACTGCTTTACCCCAAGCTGAGAAGTTATCTCCTGTGTATACATAATACAAAATAAGAATGCAATTGCCAACTTGCAATGTTTCAAGAAGCATCAGTAAATATTTAAAGTTGTTTCTAATAATACAGATTCTTACATCATTGCTTCACAGAATAATCAGTACTCTTGGGATGAATACACCTTTTCCTAGCTGTTACAAATGACACTGTGAGGATTTAAAATCCAATAAGCCTTCACAGCCCTACAGCTGAACCCTTGGTCCTGACTATAAATAGATTTTAATGCCACATGAAGCACTGCAGACAAAGGGAACCCATCTATGTTGATCTGAATCTAAGAAGGAGTTTCTGGTCTCACAACCTCCAGTTAAATTGTGGTTTATGTCAAAACAGAAACTCCTCTCCAAGACCAAACAGTTTAGGATACCCAGAGAGAAATTCTGATCTCAGAAGTCAATGAATACCTCATTTTAATGTCAGTTAAATTCAGTGGGTTCATGATCTTTCCCTTAGTGTGCATTACCTATGTGATCATAAGGACTACGCTTCCTTATTATTCCAAAAGGTATTTGTAAAGGTACCTTGTAGCACTCAAAAACTTCTAGCTAAAATTTTCCATTTCATTAATATCTCACAGATTATATATTCTTCAGTGTGACTTTACTAATTATTTCTAAAATATTACAGTAGCAATTATATAGGTATTGCATATAATCTTCTCAAATATAGAGTTCAATTTGCTGTAGGTCTTTTTAGAAGCACAATAAAGTCTTAAAACAGCTTGAAAAATAACAGGAGAGGAAAGAATCTGGATATAGAATAATGAAATTGCCAGGATGCTTGTATTTTTCTTTCCAGGATATAGGAATGGTTTTAAGAATCACTTATTTTAACAGGAAATCCAAGTTTTGAGTAAGAACATGTAAGTCTGTCGGAGCTTCAGCACAAAGACAATGTTATTTGTATGCTCTGAATTGTGCAAAATGCAGAAAAAACCTCAACAAATAAATTTCAACATCAGCTTCCTCTTGATGCTGTGTTCTAGAAGATAATATTGCTGGCTAAATATAGTCTTAGTGAAACATTTGTCCCTTAAAAGCTTTTCTCCAGAAAAAGTCAATTCTATGAAGCACTGATTTTCTCTTTTAGGCATATTTCCCATACAAGCAAAATTCTACTGAATTAAATGTAGGGTCTGACTGGATGGAAAGTGAGGAGTACGGATCAGAGCCTAAAGCAACTGAAATAATCTCGACAGAGAAATGGTAAACTCATTAGTATCTAATAATTCAGTAGCACTTAGCTGAGCAGTGGATTACAAAGCAGGAAGAGACTTACTGGATATGGAGGTATAAAGGGCAAAAGACTTGAGGCTAGTCATTTCTTTTTGTCTGGTTTCCTCCACGCTGCTGTGAAATATGTGCTCCCAAGCATAGAGTTTAAGGAGCTTAATGCCTCGAAGCATCTCATTTGTCTTCTTCAGTCTCTCGTTGGAGTACTCCTGCAACATTTACACACACATTTACCTGAAGAGTACAATAAAAACATCTGTTCCCTAAGCATAAGGATGACACAAAAATTGTAAGCAGCCCCATTGCACAGTGCAGACATTTCTACCACAAACAGCACTGCTCCCATCTGCAGGAATTTCTAGGTGACACTGACTGTATGATTGGATGCTGTGGGGATGAATTTCTGGAAGGGTGCATACTGTTGATGGGAAGGAATTCCTTTTCACACAGGAAGATGCACAAATAACTCTCATTACTACCCATGATCTGTGGTGGAAGAGATTTCAGCAAGCTCTGGCTCCATTACAAGCTCCTGTGGCTTCCTTGGCAGTGCAACAGTTGCTGAAAGGGGGAATAAGGCTCAGAGCAGCTGGGCATGGGAATTCCAATGAACCAAGGTAACTTTTCAGTAGTGGTGCAGGTGATTCAAATTATAGACAAGCCAAATGAGGGATCAAGGAACAGCTTGTGACTTAGCAGACCTCTAGGCTCCCCAGTTGAGGCACACACTGTGGGAGTTAGGACTGCACAGAGTTTGTTTAAATAAATCAGTGTGATAGATTTCCTCATCAGGGGTCTGAGTTTGGACACAGCATTCCTACTTCCTTTCCCTTTGGACAGCTTGCCCTGCACAACTCCTTTATTTGTGCATTGCCCAAAGCTAATTCAGTCAATGACTACTGACCATTTATATCTGTAAGTTAGAAGGTTTTAAAGTTTTTTGTTTGCTCTTAGTGAACCATACTTGTTGAAAAATACAAACCCCAAAAAACAGGTTTTTACTGCTTTCACTTACAATCTCACGTTCTTGAACGTGGCATTCTTGAACATTACTAAAGGTCTGAGAAGGAATTCTGGGTCAACATCCATGGTTAGCTTTGTAATTCCAAAGCACAGACCAATGCATAATTACCAGACATGATATTTGTATCACAAATGAGTTTGAAGACACTTACCAACGTGCTTCTCTGGGCCTGTGAGAGTTTTGTTGCTACAAAGTACTGAACAGGTGCAAGGACTATGATTACTGCTGCTCCAATTAAGGCACTGATTCCAAGAAGGTAGTAGAGCAAAAGAACTCCTACAATTATCTGTTGGGAGAAAAGAAAGTGAGGGAAAGATTTTGGCTTCACTTGGGCCATGCACCACAAAGATCAATTTCAGGGTAAGGGACAATGTTCAACCAACAGCAGCTGCAGTTACACCCACCCCAAATGTCACAAGTTCAGCATTGCTGGTACAGCCAATGTGATCAGTCAGGGCTTCTCTCAGAGACCCAGACACCCAGCCAGGGCTCTTCCCCAGCCTGTGCAATCTCTGTATTTGTTTCTGTATTTCCCCCCATGATGTGCAGTAAAAGAAGGCTGATCAGGTTTGTATATCTTCTATAATTTAACTCTCGAAACTATTTAAAAGAACTTTATTTAAAAATAAATAAATTTATAAAAAACATCTTTTAATAAAATGCAATTTAAAAATACTTCCAAGTAACACATTATACCACTGAGAACACCCACCTCAGATAGCCTCTGACATAAACTGGCAAGGACCTGTTTTAAGGGTCTACAGTGCCAGACAGACAATTACTTTTGAAAAAGGGTTAGAGAAACAGCTTAAAAAAAAGAAGCTTTGTCTTCGGGTAAGTAAGAATCTAGAAAGAAAGCCACAGTCTGGATGAAGAGAGTTTACTGTAAGCAGCTCAATAAACACAAACAATATACACAAGCTACCAAAGTTAATTATCTCTATTCTAATGACTCAGTCCTGAACAATCTCCGACATTGACCATCTGTGTATTCACCAGTGTAAGCTGATAAATTAATCAGAAGACACAGTGACAGAAAGTTAATTTCATACATCATTTCTCTTAATTAGAAAAACCCCCAATAATCGGAAATTTCCTCAAAGTGTTATCTACTACTCTGGCTATGTTTGTACACTCTCATAACCTTAACAGAAAGTCTTCCATCATTTCAAAGCTCAGTAGTCCTATGCCTATTTTAACACATTTATAGGAATTGTCTGTTTACATGAAGAAAAGGAGTCTGTTCCACATTTCCATCTTGACATTTTCATTAATTTAAAGCACACAGAGAGAGAAGTTTGGTTTTTTTTTTTTTTCTTCTTAGGAACCCCCCGATGCCTCTCTACAGCTGAACTAAACTAAAACATGACTCTCAAAATGAGCCACAGTATTGACTTAGAAAATATGCAGTGACATAAAAGTAAAATCCACCACAAATCTAGTGACAGGCAAGGTTAAATTGCAAATTAGGAAATCTTTCAGTGATGAGTAAGTGAGCAATCTGCTTCCACATGAAGCAAGGAAATTAATGAGTGTCTGAAGCCAAACAAAACACACAAGACCTCTGCCAGATACCCCCATCAGAGCTCTCCTCCAAAACACAAAATGGTCTTGGTCTTTACATATCAAGATTTTCATTCCCAACTGCTTCATCATGGGCAGATGCTCTGGGCACTCAAAATACAGGAAAGCATTGACCAGTGAGCAGCCACTGCAGAACACTGACTCCCTGTTTTTCTGCTTTCCCTCCCTACTGGTTGATTGTCAAGGACATTATGGGACCACCTGGTTCTAAAAAGAGAGCATCAGCTTTTCCCACAGACAAGGAGAAAGCTATCCCAGCTGGGTCCTGAGGGAGTTGCTAGCTCACAGCTGCTTTTCCACCCCTCATCCTAGCTATTCAGAGGGTCAGTCTTTGCAATAAGAATCCCATGTTTCCAATAGGTTAAAAATCATCCCATTTTCATCTTCTTTATAACGTGATAATACAGGAAAATCTTTGAAATACATTCAGCATGTATGGAAAAAAAAAGTGAAGAATTGTATCTGAAAAGAGCTGAAATCTTATTGAACATAATTCTGTATCACGTCACGAAGTACGGAATCAAGAATAAAGAGTACACAGATAACATCCAAACTCTGGAGGACAGTACCTGGCAGGTGGGAAGGCTCTCATCAATATTCCTGAGAAGGCAAAAATCAGATTTAAAAAAAAAGCCTGTGTAATGAAACACTGCTTCTCTTTCATCAAAATCCCAAAGCTCTTCTCTGCCAGAGATATATATCAGGAGTGAAAAGCTCACCAATAGTTCTGGTTATTTTGTCTTGATTATTTATTGAGGATGGCAAATACTTTCAGCCAGAAACTGCTTTGTGGGCAGTTTTGAAAGAGACAAATGTCCTTTCATTATAAGTGTAAGCTACCCCTACCAATGAGCCAGAGATATGAGAATACAGGATTTTTTAATAACCACAATGAAATCAAACAAGAGTGTTTATGAAATGGAGGCACAGGGGGAAGGCCTTTATAAGGCCTTATTTTGCTCCCAGGGTTTGAGCCAAATTTACTGAGAGCATCTTTCAACTGATTGGCATCCCTGGGCCTTTTCTCATGGATTTCAGTAACATTCAAACAGTAACTTAGAGTAATGATAAAGCTCCCATTGACTCCAGTCAAAGCAAAGATGGGGCTCAAATTATCTGGGCTGTATAGAAAACCTAACTTGTCATTAATGGCTATTACAAAATCCACAGCAGATGCTGAAATGTTGATTGCTAGATTAAGAGCTACGAAACGATTAAAAACCTGTTTTAAATAATAACGGAGTTTGTGCAACTCAATATTAGCCATCTTTCAAGCAGCCAGCAATTGTTTTCACTGCCTCATAAAACAAGGTACTGAATGAATGCTATGGAAAAATGTTTTGAAGAAGCCTTTGTGACCAACACGACCTACTGATTTTGGCAAGGAGTGCACCATTCACAAAAGAGGAGCATATTCCTGCTCTGGTCGTCCTCAGCTGGTAAGGAGCATCACAGGGGGAATTTTAATGCAAATATAATCAGATTTTCTGCAGACTGTCAGGAAGTCTTTATGAGTCCGTGACTTCTGGCACATTAGAGCAAAATGTTGTTACAGAATATGCAATGAAATTGGATTAATTCTCAGTTGCACTAAAGCACTCTCTACGCCGAGCTGCCAGGAAGGTCTTATAAAATAAGTGTACATGAAATTGGTAGCTTGTACATAGTTTTTCTATAATTGATATCCTAGACATTATCATTAATGAGGTGGGCTCTTCTTAACAATTCATAGCTTTTCAGCAAGACCATTTTAGCAGTCTACAATCACTGACTTTTTACTGTGCTTCCCACAAATGGAATGAAAATACACTGATATCCAAATTATTACTAACAAACTGCCAATATGTAACCATATTTAATAAGATATTTCCCATCAGTTTCTTTTCATTATAGTTGTCCTCTCTTTTGCAACTAGACATCAATATTAGGTCATATGCCTTGATCATTGGGTTTTTTCCCCCACTTTAAAATAATCTGGTTCCCATTTTTCCTCCCCCATCCATAATTTCATGGAAACCATGCCAAAAAATAAGTCAAACTGCTTTCTGAAAAATTCCAGATGATAATTGTTTATAACCATCACCCTCCCTTAATTCTAGAAAGCAAAATGTTTTAAACTGCCCTGTAAGTTCCTATAGAGTAGATCAGAAAAACTAGTCCATACTTCTTGTGCAGGAGTAACTGCAATGAAAGAGGAACATGCAGTTATACTGTGTGAATGCAGCCACACTGTGACCTAAATATGGCTACAATCCCTTAAATCTTAATATTTTAACAGGCACAGTTCTATACCTCTCACACATGTAGAAAGCACACTAAAAAGAAGCCATCAGTAAATAAACCACTGATTGTTTATGCCTTAATACACTCACTATCCTCTGATTTGAGGCTTTCCACAAGTCTCATGGACCTAGCAAGAGTTTTATCAGAGATTCAGAGAGATTACATCTTCCTCCACATCCCACTTCAGTCTCAGAAGCCATCTACCCCCACTACCAGAGATACTAGAAAATCTGTGGTAACACAACGGGTTTCAAACACGTGGCAAAAGTGTGAAGATTCAGAGTATTTCAGGAGGACACCAACTGGTTTTTCAGAGAATGAACACTCCCCAGGCCTGAGACTACACAAGAGGATACAAGATGAATTCAAATACTCACTATAACTGACAATAAAAAAGGACCTGCATTGCCACCACCCAAGTACTTTCCTCAGTGAGGGAAAAAAATTCAGGCAAATAGCTAAATCAGGCTTTTTTCTCCCCAGGTTAGTAAATTAATCTGGTTTATCACATGATCAGACATTCTGAAGACGTGATTTTAAGAGGAGTTGCTTATCTGATCTCTAGCAGCTTGATAAAAACCTCTTGTATTCAACAGGAACAATTACAAAATCCACTCAATTCTAGTAAATATCTTTATTGTCAGAAAAAGTCCAGATCTCCTGATGGCCAGCAGTCTAACGCCTCACTCTTTGAAAGACATCCATACAATTTACCCAATCACCTAAATGTTTGGCTTTTCTTCCTCATCCCCAGCTTTTCAATGTCATATTCTTATACGCTTAACATCTTACAGAAGAAAATCACTAGTATAAGATGATGATGGACACAAACTCCTAAGCAACACTCCTAAAACCACATTATAAACTGCCTGGAAATATGATCTGCTAGTTGCAGTCTATGTACAGTCTCATGAAAACCATTTAATTTTTGGGCAACGGCAAGCAACCCAAAATGCAAAGCTGCTGGGTAGATTACTTGCAGGTTTCTGACTCACACACTGGCCAAATCAGCCTCTGTGTGGTGCTGGAACCAGCCTGCCTTCTTGACATGAACACAATGGAGTTTTCACCATGTTTTTGAAACTAAATTATACGTCTAGAAAATAACAAGTGAAATTCAACTCTGCTGCCTCTTCTGTTTGTATTTACTGCTAGTTGAAGCACGCCCAATGAAAATGCACAGAGGAGCTGGAAGAAAGTGGCAAGACTTGCAGGGTACTGAGTTAGTATCAGATGGAACTCTGGGCTTTACTGTCAGCTTTTTCAGGAAATTCTTACATGGAAGTATAGGATGATCCATGTGGGAAAGGAGACTAAAGGGATGAGACTGGTATTTAGAGACAGGAGACCAAAGACACCAGAGGATAAAGCAGCAAAAACGAACTCAAAACCAACAACAAACTGTGGAGTTTGTCATCCAAGAAGCAGCAGTAATTTCAAGGGATGTCCAAAATTTATCTCCAAGTAATCATATTTATGCTACTTCTCTTGCTTCTGCTGGCATTCAGAAGACAAATGATTGCAATATCTTCCAGTTAACCTCCCTGATGTAATAAACGAATGCACTGCAACCTGCTGCATCCTATAAATTCTTGTTACAAATGCAAAGCATGTTTGGCAGCAACCAAGATCCTAATACAATCATAAATACCTAAAGTCCAGTCACAGATGTGGAATCTATTGCAGGCAATGTTTCTAGATGCTAATAGCTTGAAATTTTATTAAGTTATTCTTTAACTTCTTTAATATCTCCACTTTCATAAAACTCATATGCAATGAACCACTACAGACTGACATGCACTAAGAATAAAAGCACAATTAATCACCTTACCTGTACTGGCATAGCCCAAAGGTTAGGGCAGAGGAAGAAGAACCACATCAGCTGATTTGTGTCTATGGCAACCAGGTTACAGATCTGGCCTGCTGTCATCTCCCCCATAGACATGTTAGAGGTTGAAAGCTGCATAATTTTATTGTAAATTTTTGTCTGGAAGAGAGATCAAAAGGTGTTAGCATATAGAAATAAAATTAGATTTCTAGCTCCATCCACAGGTCCAGCATGTTGTGAGAAAACTACTTTTCCAGTAACTTGAATGAAGAGCTTAAAGTCTGGCCTTTTATGTTATTTTGTAAAATTTAAAGCTACTCTTCTTCACTGACACAAAGCACAGTGCAGTTACCTGCATCATGGTTGTCTAAGTACTCCCTTTTTGCATCTCTGTGCATCAACAAGAGAATGAAACCTTTACTGCCCAAAAATGCCCAAGAACCACATTAGCAACTATGATTTATGCCCCCAGCATCTCCACAGAGTGCTCTTCCTGTAACTAACACTAAGATATTATTAGATCCAATATATAATCCTCAATATATTAAAATCCTTGTTATTTTTCTCTGGCAATTGATTCAGGTTCCTGGCTGAGAAAGTTGCTACATTTTGCTTGGAGAACTCAGTTCCATTACAAAGTTTAATTCACAGACAGCGAATGTCACAGGTACAATTCTGTACTGAATTGAGCAGTCGCCTCAGTGCAGAATCAGGCACCAGGTATAAAATAACAGTACAGAATAATAAAAGCACACTTTCATCAGCTCATTTGGTAAAAATCATTTAGGGCACATTGAACAGCTGCAGATTTACGCAGGAGAGGAAGAGAGATAAAAGATTTAAGGAAAATATTGTAAGGAAAAAAAAGTATAAAACACTGGCACAGAGACTGCCACTAACACTAATCTGCTGCTTAGAGTGATAGCTAGAAGTTTTCCAATTTGGATAGTCCAACTGGCAATATCTGAACCTCTAATATCCAGAACAGAGAATACAAAGCTTTTCTTAAACAAAATTAATTCAGGACTATTTTCCAACTATTCCCCTTTTACACTTGCTGTGGTCCATGTATTTTTCAGTCAGTTGCAGCTCTTCCACNTTTTTTTTTTTTTTTTTTTTTTGGGTCAAATTTTTATTCCTGTAGGACTTTTCTGCTTCACTCTAGTCAGAGAAAACCAATGGATGGAATCCAGAAGCTGTCACAGGGTAGGTTTCAGCCAGTGCCTCTGGCAATCCCACACTGTAATCTTACACCAAATTCTCTCATTTCCAGGCACAGAGCTTTGTATGCTACATCAAACTTTGATCTGCAGTTCCCAGTTATCCAACGATTGCAGACCCCATTTTTGCTATCTTATGTTCAGTGCTTACAGACTCCGCTGCGCCTGGCGGATTTTGTGGCATGACCCATGGAATAAAACACTACTCCATGCATTGGGAATACAACCTATCCTTCTGTCCAATGTATATTTACAAGACATTTTAAAGGTGCATTATGTGCATGGGATGTGATGTAAAAAAAAAAAGGCCTTTGAGATGGGAGAGGTACACTTGGCACCTAAACTATTTCAAAAGTTACAGTCAGTTTTACTGTCAGCAAATTTTTGCTTGAAGGTAAGAAAAAATGAACACTTACATAAAATCATCAAAACAAGATACAAAGGAACAGAACTCAGGGCTAACAATCTCTAATGGCAATAGTACAATTCAATACATTTCAGGAGAGGAGCATTTCAGAATTTAACAACTATAATTATAATTTGTATTTACAAATGCACATTTATGAATTAGATTGTGTGAAAAGATTAATTAGTAATGTATTGGGTACCTGTATTGCGCCTCTCAAGTTGATTCCTGTCTCAATAGCAACATAGTATGATGCTTGCAGAAATGTCCTTTGCAGTAGAAGGGCAAAAAATAAGAGTACAGCCAAAACATAAGCATTGGACAGGAACTCTTGCGACGAAATAAAGAAAACACCGAGAATTTTAGTCTATTAAAAAAAAAAGAAAGTTAGAAATCAGGTGCAATGGTAATTTAATTACCTGCTTTGCATAATCAATAAGCAGAGATAATCACAGTTTGTTACTTTGAAAGTGTTGCCAACCCTGTCTGAAACCTCACAGTTTATCAATTCAAAGACAGTCTCATAACATGCCAACTCAATAAGCTTCACTTAAACGCAGAACGACATTTATGGGATTTCTGATACCCTTCCAAAACTCTAGAACACTGATTAACTCCATATGGTCATTTATTAAAAAATGTGCACTGCCCATCATCAGAAAGGAAGAGTTAACATCCTTTGGGAAAAATTACTCCCATTATTTTAACACCTCAGGTTTCTGAATACTAAAAATGACCTTCAGAACTCATAAAAAAACCAAAACTCCTGGAACCATGCAAATTGTTTTGGCCTGCAGCATCTTGTTCACTTTTATTTCTGGTCATTACCTTCTAGCAAGCTCATGAAATCACCAAAGTGCATCTTGAAGCATAATGGGAAAACTGCATTTATTTCAGATTATATTTAACAAGCTGACACCTTTGGTGTCACAACAAGTTGAGAGTTTGGCTCACCATGGGAAGCCTTCTGTAACTAAAATGTCTCCATCCTCCTCTTTCTCCTCTTGGCTCCTTCAAAACTTTGATTGCTGGATTGTGCTTCCATTAAAGGCACAATTAGGAAGAAGACTCTTTCTGTTCCCTTTCAGAGGGCTTCTTGCCATTTACACTCCTGCTGTATCCCTTGCTCAGCACATTTTTTCTTGCCTACATAGTTTCTTTGCTGTTGAAGTTTTCACAACTGCTGTAACACTTAATCAGCCATATTTCACAAATTCTTAGTGTCTGTACATTTTATTAGATCTGATCTGCACCTTGCAGTTAACTTAATAAAAACCCCATATGGAAAGTTCATAGAGAGGCAAAATTTAGCTTTTAAAGCTGTTCTTTTGGCTGAGCCAGCTGGAAAAGGAACAAATTTCTCCCTACTCTTATTTATACCTGGGTTGCTCCAACCTGCACGCTTCTGTTGCTTACGGTGCACTAGCTGGAGAGCTAAGTGGATTTCTTCCTCAGCCAATTCAAATCACTGAGATAAGAAAATCAGCCCAGGAAAAAAAGTAATAGGCCAAATGAACCAAAGAAGTGCCCAGTCAATGCCAGAGATATAAGGCAAAGGAGAAGACAGGAGCAGAGGTGACAATGAATGTAAAAGGAGGAAATTTTTAAAATGTGTATCAAGTGCAAAACTCTGAACAATTATAGTACATGTCAGCAATTACGTTCAGATAAAGAGATATTTAACTGCCATTTTATCTATTTGCATCCTAAAGGGATTTTAAAGCCCTAATTTATTACTTATCCTATAGCAATTCAAATAGGCTACAGCAGCATTTTATACTACAAATAGTCTACAGTACACTAAAAATGAGCTTCTCTTCCAGATTATTTACAGTCCTACAAGTTCAGATTTTCAGTGCTGTCCTACCTATACATCTGGCCAGTACTGCTAATATCTGCAGCTAATACCACTTTTTACTGTATGTAAAAGAATACATTTTTTTTTCCACAACCACGTTTGACAAATCATTCTTGCCTAGCAATGAGATTCTGGCGCAGCACTGATTCCCACCAAAACATCATTTAACAGACAAGGAGGGAGAGTGAGATGAATATTCTCATCCTTTCTTCTAACACTCCCTTGAGAGAAAAAGAGGACAAACATATACACATAAAGATCACACACTTGCTGATGGTACCAAGATGTTTGCCGAGTCTCAGATGTATTATCAGGCCATTATGGCTTACAAAGTCACTGAGCATACCCGTGTTTAAGCTACAATAGTTGTCTACAGACACCTGTCAGCCTTCAAGAAACACAGAAATACCTGGACACTTCCTGAACCTTTCACACATAAGGCAAATAACCTTGTTTGAGAAGTTGATGGAAATAATTAGATGTTTTGTTTTCAGAAATGGCTGTGGGAATACTCAGTGTCCCACCTTTCTGACAACTCCAGGGTAACACCAATTCTTAAAAGTGCCTCTAACAGGTAAAAGGCTGAGTGAAAAGCTGCTATTGGAATGCCTACAGACTCTAGACTCACACAAACTTCATGTCAATACTGGGCTTTTTGCTACACTGGGCCCTATGACTTCTAAAGCTTTTTAAATAATGAGTTTGGTGCATCTCTGATTGTGTTATGTCAGCAGCTACTCCCAATACTGGAACTGCTAATCCTAACATTGCATCGTGGAAGATGCTACCAGCAAATTATAAAGGTTATCATTCTGCCAGTCTCTTCTTCAGTGTGAAATGATTAACGCTCAGAGAAACCCGTGTCATAGGAACGTTCTGGGGTGGCCATAAATATTGATACTGGAGTTATAAATAAACATGAAGAGCATGACAGAATTTAAGACACTGTCATGCTCTGACTAACTACAGCACTAACTAGAGCAGTTAATACTGCCTGTGACACCCATGTGATCTGAGTTACAGCTCCATGGTGGGTTATATCTGTCACAAAGGACCTGAGGAACAGAACAATTATTATATCTCTTCACCTTCGGTTTCACAAAGAGAATTTCTGTTTGAAAGATACAGTTGACTCATTACAACATCTCCTCAGTCTAAACTATTTAAGATGTAGCTGGGTAAGAGATGGGTAAAAGGCACCCTCCATTGTACTCACACTTTATATTGCTTCAAACTCAGCAGTACATCAAGCACAAGCACTGTTTCCCCAACTTATCTTACCTTCCTAGGACAGCATTTTAGAAAGCTTGTTTCTCACACCTATGAGGTTCACGGGGGCAAACAATAAGGCAAGGTTCTCTTCTTTTGATTTATTACAAGCAGGGATATGACATTCCTAGCAGTAGAGCTGGTATATTTCTTTCCAAAATAGACTGAGTTGGCTAGGTATGTGAAGACACATGGGAGCCTTCCTGAACATCCCAGTCTGCTTCCAGGTAGTTTGAATTGAAACCCTTCATTAGAAAGATATTTCATCTAACCCAGCAAAAGCAATTTTCAAACATAAATGTAGTTAGACCCTTACCATAAAAAACAATGTGTATCAATCAGGTCAAAACGTAAGGAAAAGCCTCTGGGAGATATTTTAGCAAACCTAAAATACATCCTTAAGTGTCACTTGTGGACTACTACCATTAGTGAATATTGCTGTTAGGTGATCCCAAATTGGTGTAAATGAAAACAGTGAGATTACTGCTTAGCTAGGGAGTGAGGATACCAGGCTGGATGAAGCTCTGCTTAGGGCCTATCAGGACCAGACCTGAACTTTTGTTTTCAAAGAGAAGCACTAGCTGACACTTCTATAGGAAAATTAACGAGGACAATCTGTAAATTATAATCAAATCACAATTTCAGCTGAAACAGTGTCCCAAAAAAATTGTTGAAAAGCAGAGCTCGAGACCTTCCATAATACTTTGCTGCAACATAGTCCTGTAGTCTCAATTTTCTCATTTCCTGCTTGAACTGGTTTCCATTGAACCTACTTGCTATAATAAAGTTTCCAAATATTAGGATAAGGATTGCAAAATGGACAAACAGTTAATTTTAGCCTGAGGCCTTTGTTAAATTTTCTGCACTGCAGCTGATGGACTTCAATATTTACAGTGGACCTAATCCAAAGTGTACTTGAATGAATGGGTATATTTCCATTACTGTCAACAGACTTTATTTCTAAAGTCTTATATCAGACACTAAGAGAGCCGCAGAAATAAACTGATCTTTCTCACAGAAATCCAGCCTGAGTGACCTCACCTTATAATGAAAAGATGCTTCCTGAGTTACTTTTTTTTTTAGTTAATCAAGAAATGTGTCCGCTTCTTCTTGGAGAGCATTTATTTAAATACCACGCTTTAAAAATATATTTCAGTTGATCTTTCAAAACTAACCTCCCCAAAGGCACTAGTGGAAATTCTTGGTTACAGTTAAATTGCTTAGCATTTTATGACGATGACAAAACTGCTTTAATCCTCTTAGACATCCCTCATTTTTGGAAATGAAAAGCCAAGCCTATTAAATCTACACTTTTCCTTTCTGGAAAGCACTCGGTCACATACTTGATTCAATCTCTGCTCAAGACTGTAACTAAATTCCTTATGATATTAATGGGATTCTGGATATGCTTCACTGTTATCTTGAATGAGGTTATTTTCCAGAATGCAAGGCTGACCAGATGCATGGGTCACATATTTTGCCCACAAACGAATCACAGAATGGGTCAGGTTGAAGGGACCACAGTGGGTCATCTGGCCCAACCTCTCTGCTCAAGCAGGACCATCCCAGAGCACACGGCACAGGATTGGACCCAAACTGTTCTTAAGTATCACCAGTGAGGGAGACTCCACAACCTCTCTGGGCAACCTGGTCCAGTGCTCAGTCACCCACACTTTAAACAAGTTTTTCCTCATGTTCAGGTGGAACTTCCCATGCATCAGTTTGTGCCCATTGCCTCGTTCTATTGCTTGGCACCATCACACAGAGCCTGGCTCCACCCTCTTGACACCCTCCCTTTGGATATCTGTATACATTGAAGAGATCCCCTCCCAGTCAGTTCTTCTCAAGGCTGAACAACTCCAGCTCCCTCAGCCTCTCCTTGCAAGAGACGCTCCATTCCCTTAATCACCTTTGTTGCCCTGCACTGGACACGCTCCATCACAGCATAAAAGTGGGTATCAGGCAGCACATTCACACTGCCCACTTCCAGCATTCACAAATACAGGGCAGAGTCACTTTCCTTACTGAGGACAAACAACACAGAGTCACAGCATTACTTTTTCGACTCCTCTCTTTTGATGACATTTTGACAGTACCTGTGGGCGGATGGTGTTATTTCCTTTCCCAACGTTGTGAACAATCCCAGAGATGCAGAGCGGCCCGGCGAATCCGAGCAAGTCAGCCAGAATACGGAATGTGCTGCTGAGAAGCAAGGGTCTTCCAAAAGCGCAGCAGAGAGCACGCCAAATGGATCTGGATCCTTGGGGAGATGAAGATCTTTTGTTCTGGTCAGAATTAAATTAAAATTGGTAAGATTTATGTTATACATTAGCCTCAGGTCTGATAAATCATTGGTATTTTTATCACTGCTTTAATTCATCGACAACCATTTGTAATCTCTCAGCTAGAAAAGCAGAGGAACTACAACTATTGTTTCATTTCTTTTTATAGCGTCAGAACAGAACATTAATTTGCACGTGCCTCTACTTCACAAAAAGAACCATGATTTCTTTCCTACCCTTAACAGTGATCAAATAAGTGTGTTCTTTGTGGCCTGCTGAGGGAGGGAAAAAAAGAGGAGGGAGGGAAGTGACAGTTTTTTGTTCTCTGGTGAACACAGAGACTGGAAACCTACACTTTTTAGGCAGGATGCAAACAAGTTCTCTTAAAATCCTGAACACACTCAGCTCCCACTGAGGAGTGAAAATTAATTTGAGCTGAGGTAGTTTCAGCCCTGAACTCTTATGGACAAACTCTAACTGAAATAACATGGAAAAAAAAATAGCTCTGTAAGGCCTCATTAATACTGACTCTGTAATCGAATGTTTCCAGGGTCTTATTAGAAAGAATAATGGTGTTCAGTGAACACAGACCATGATTATTTTCCACATCAAAACAGGGGCTGTATGCATTTGACACACATTTAACCAGTAATGTGTTTGACATGCAGGTTTGGTTAGAGAAATTTTATTATTTGTATGAGGTACAACTGAGAATGTGGTCTCTTGGTACGTGGGCAGCTATGCTAATGGATACTCCATTTGCATCATTATCTGTTTGTATCACTTTGTATCATGCTTATATGATAAAAAGTAATGAAAAACACAAGCCCTGAGCGAGCAGACAGACATAATTCCATGCTTTGCATACCTTCTGTGCTTCAAAGGCCTCATTAAGGCGAATGTAATTGGTCAGAGCTCTCATAGCAATGGGAAGCTTGCCTATGGTTTTCAAGTCTATTGGTTTTTTATGGGCAGTCTTGATGAATGTGTTCATCCACCAGTATGTTCCTTTGGATAACAGATTCACAAAGGGCTGCAAGAATCGGACACCAAGATCCTGGAGATCCTCAGGAGGTTTAACTTCTTTAGGAGTTTTGAAGAAAACATACCTCTGAAATCCAGAAAAACGCCAGCAGAATCACAGTAAATGCATAGAAAATACAAGTGCACAAAGCATAGATAAGAACATTGCAGATAATCAATGAATCAGTCTTGATTTCTCAAAAGACATTCAAAGTCAACCAATACAGCAATCCAGTTTTCTCAGGTACTGAGGAAAATCAGAGGCATCCAGTCTGGAAATAAATAATTCTTATCATTTACTATGACTTTGCTTATGGTGCAAAAATTTGCATACTTGCAGGAAAAAAAAACACCTTACAGAATCAGAATCATCACGCTTGGAACAGACCTTCAAGATCATCCAGTTCAACCATCAAACCAGCACCACCATAATCACCCCTATACCATATCCCCAGGTGCTACATCCAGACACCTCTGGAACTCTTCCAGAGGTGGTGACTCCACCACCTCCCTGGGCAACTTATTCCAATGCCTGACCACTGTTTCGGTGAAAAGAATTTTCCTAAAAACTAATCTGAACCTTCATGGTACAACTTAAGGCTATTTCCTCTTGTCCTTTCACTTGAGACATGTCAGAAGAGACTGATCCCCTCAATCATTTAAACAGTACAGCCCCAGCATTGCTTTGAGTTCCAGGCAGCACAAGATGGGAGACAGGCGCTTAGGCACAGCCCTGAGGTTATCACTGGGATTCATCTCCCACACCACGCTGCCTCACATTTGTTAGCTCAGAACATGGAGCTACTGGTGCTGAAGCAAGAAAATTTACACGAGAATATTTCTTTCCCTCCTAAAGTTAATTTTTGCACACAGTTGGTGAGTGCCAGCCGAAGGGAACTTTGGCATTCACGTATCCAGCGGTCTTCAAAGTCTCTGTTTAGATTATGACTGCAGACACTGCAGAGGGGAAAAAAAATATAGCTGGGAGGAACCTCAGTAGCCCAAATAAATCACTCTTTGTGATTGTCTCCTGGAAAATGAGAGATGATATTTGTGTGTCTAAGATACTCTCTGATAGAGCAGACAATTTCTTTCTACCAGTCTTCCCTTGCATCAGAAATACTTGGCTGTCATGACTGAAACAGAATAATTTAAAAATTTACAACAAACTCGAACAGATGAAATTGATCTTACATTAACAACAACAGTCTGGCATTTTTTGAGATTATGGATTCATCTGGCCTAGTAAAATAGTATTAACCTTTGATTGTCAAATAGATTTCTATTTCTAACTGGATTTTTCTTTCTCTTTAGTAATGCATTTTACACCAAGAACCCAGAAAACAGAATAAAAGAAACCAAACCAATAACCCATAAAACAACCAACAAAAATCACAAAAGGAGACTTTTATGATAGTTACTTACCCTCACCCTGATGACATTGATTTCTACAGCTAGTAGCATTCCATAAAGAACAACCAAGAGTCCTGTGAGGCAAAATCGAAGCTGAGAAAATCCAACCCCATTATCACAGAACTTTACAAATTTGATGGTTTTAGTTATGAAAGCTAAAGTCCAGTAGAACAGCAATGCTGTAGAGAAAAAAAACAAAAACCAAAAAACAACAAATTAATCAGCTCCATAGTTGCAAAAACATACAATGGCACTATAAAATGTAATTAAGGAAGAATGCAACAAAACCAGAGTGGCCTTTCTTATGTCAAACAGAAGCCTGATTCAATTCCACAAACATTAAAATATTAAGATAATGTTAGTTCTAAATGCCTTTTCTATTAGATTTAGTGATATTTGAAAAGTTTCACAAAGTAAAGTCTGCTGAAGGAAATTTCCATTTGCTGTAAACATGTGTCCACATGATCAGCTCAAGGGAGGGTGTTGCTCCAAAAGTGAAGGTGCCTGTGAATGATTTTCCTTAGACTTGGTTACTGCTACAAGACTGCTACAAATGTGTCTTGAAGGAAAATCCCCTGCAAATCTCTGGGATGTGTCAGGAACAGATATTAAAATACTTTGTCCAAACTGCTGCTGCACTCTTCTTCAACACAAATTTCATCTATGTAATTTACGGTGCAGGTTAAACAGTCACATCAAGGAAGGATACTCTGGCATTCATGGAATAAAACTTTTACTTTTTAGTGTTTTACTAAACCTCTTGTCTAAAGGTGCTCATGCTACCATTGGCTATAGATAAATAATCCCTGGGATTGGTTTGGAAGCACTCTCCATACCATTCATCACACAATAAGCCAGGTCCTCTTCCCTATTCTTAAGGAAATTCCTCCCAGGGTTATATTCTTTTAAATGAATCTTTCATTGCTGCTCTATCTGCCATGGTGCAACAGATGGAATGAGCTCTAACTGCCAAGAAAAGCTTGGATGTGCTTTCCAAGCGTCTTGCCGGCACACCAGAGAAAGACTTCAACCAAGGCATTAGCAGATGTAAGTCTAGCTTAAATATGGATAATCATCAGGAAGTTGCATAAATTTCAAAGAATTGGTGGTGTTCCAGCTACCCTGAAGCACCAGAAAGCTCTCTGGAGATGTATTCTGGGGCTACCCTTTCCAAGCAAAGCTAAATTCAATGCAGAGGATCCATGTGAGATTTGGGACTGCCAGTCCTGCTTCTACAGAAGTCAAGTTAAAACCTCTCCTTTAAATGAGGACAGTGAATGGAATAGCACAGGAACACCGTGCATTAGGACATCTGCCAAGGGAGCCTCTCTTCCTCCAAAATTAACAGGCCAGTTTGTAAGAAGAAAACAGAGTGGTCAGGTATTTGCACACTGCACTTCAGTGGCTGATGCAGTTGCAGAGAGGGTTTAAAAGATGTACTTACCAAATTTTTCTTATAAAACTTCAGGTTTCTTATGTGAGGCTTCCTACTGTCTTCCCAACTTAGATTGTTTCTCATCCTGTTTCAAACTGCTTCCTTCCTTTGAGGCACTATTCCTCCCTACTCGCAATACTTCTGACTATAAAGTCTCACTTCATCCAAGAATTACATTCCATGCTGTTCTACTCTTAACCACCTTGATCTGTTAATCCTTGTTTTGTCTAATTCTTCTAACAACAGGCTGAGAACACATCCCTCTTGGAATAAAAGGAACTTAAACACTGCACACTGAAAATATCCACCAGTAGAGGACTTCCAAAAAAATAACCAAGCCAAGAGGCATTTATGTATGTTTTGGAATTATAAATAAGAACTAGCAGAGCCATTCTCTTATTTAGGGTTTAAATAAGGCTTAATATGACCTTTTATTATTATTATGATTGTCATAACAGTAATTTATCTTTTATCTAAGGAGTATTAAAAAGTGCCAAACACAATATTCTCAGGTGATACGTGGCCACCTGCTGTCACACTTCCTTAGAAGCAGTAAAGGAGTAAATTTGAATTTACTTAGCTTGTCATTTTTGAGTACAAGTGTACCTAATCTGATCCGGACAATGCTCACAGGCCACTCAAGATAAGGCTCCCTGGAAAATACAATTATGGCTCTATTCTTTATAGATGATGTTTTCATCATCTGGCTGGTGAGTACATCTCGGCTGAGAGTTTTTAGAAATTATCTCTGAGAACTTCCACTGGTCTGAACTGTGAAGTGATCAGACCACAGAGGCATGCTTGCATTTACTGGATTGCTTTAGACCTATCCTAGATGCCTAAATGACCTCGCTTTTTCTTGGTCTATGTAACATACCTCAACCCACAACACCAGGGGGTAGATTCTCACCTTGGCCACACCTCTGAAAAAAGGCAACATGCAGCTCAAACTCTTCTACACCTTCATTGAATTAAGCCCAATCTAAAAAGCCACACGCTTAACTGGACGGGATTTATTAATTAACCTGTGCCTTTTCAGAGAGAAATTTTTTGCACTAAGCAACAAGCATTATTTTTATGCAGGAAGTATTTTTATGCAGGAAGTTCCATTTTAGAGAATAAACTAATTCCAAGGGAAAAAACTACAAGGTAAAGAGAGAACAATTTTAAAGTAGAAAAACAGATCCCTGTCTAGTAGTAGTAAGGCAGTCCTATAATTAAGATTGGTTAAAAAAAAGGACCGTTTTCTTAAAAAAATTCATGTGTTCCCACACTTCCATCCATTTCAGATTAAAAACTCTAAGTCCTGTTGTTACTTCAAAATTTTCTCCTACTATTAATTTTTGAGGTTTTTTATCTATGAAACAAAGAAACTAACTCAAAAAATAGTGGAATCAGATGCTATTCAATTATACTCATTCAATTGCATATTTTGAACCTTGAGAAAGCAAGCAGATTTTCCAATTCAGTACAAAAACTATTCTTAAATGAGTCCTGCTAAACTGCACAAATATTATGCTTCCCTGTGGTGCAAAGAGCATCAAAATTAGCATTATTATGAGAGTGCCCTGCTAAACAGCATAGGAACAGTTACATTTGTTGAAATATAATTACAGGCCAAAATCACATAGAGAAAATCATATCCAGACCAGATCAAGGTGTTCCAATAGCTGGGACACTCAACTGCATCCACGGACTCAATCATTAGCTTCAGTGAATAAATAATCCAAACCTTGTCAACTTTTTTTGATAAGAAATACTAAGAATGACCACTTCAAAATAGCCAAGTGCCTGGGCTAAAGCTGAAAGGCAGGCTCAGTAGAGGAACTCTGAGTCCTCCTTTTGCACTCCCCAAGGAAACATGCTAATCTCCAGGTCTGTCATGGTATCTGCCTCTTGTTTATGAAGAGCTGCAAATGGATTTTATTTGTTTAAGGCACAGAATGAAAACGATCTCTGAAAAAAAACCCACATCTCAAAATTTCATGAGATCAGAAAATCACACCCTGTTCAGAATTAACAAACAGACCTTCAAGGGCCCACTGCACTGCATCAGTGAGAGTTCCCCTGCTGGGTGTAACAGATTTTGGACAAGGCTCTGTTAGCCTTCGCTTTAAACAGCTACCATTCTTTGCAGCTGTGAGCATTCACCCTGCAGCTGAGTCAGATGATGCCCTGCAGTTTGCTGGAAATTCACTGATGCTCAGAAGCAGCAAGATGTCACATCAGCTCTTCTACTTCGCTCTGTGTGTGTGTGTGTGCAAAATTAGATCTCTTTTACACGAGCCCCATTTCCCATACACCCTGCAAAAAGTTTATCACCAACTTCAGCTTTGCCTCCTGGTTCTCATTTACCTCATAAAAGGAGGCTCTAAAGCAAAGCTGCTTCATGGCCACACTGCACTCTAGTGGGTTGATAGCTGAGTAAAGGTATAATTTAACCATCCATACTGGGCTCATTTGCATAAAGTGCTCATTGCCTCATCCCAGATGTCAATACAGAGTAGTTGCAATTAAGATTTAAAGATGACAATCCTCACAGATTGTGCAGTTAAGAAAAAAGGATAGAGACTTCCAAAAACCTGTCTTACGACAAATAAAAGAAAAACAAAAGAAAAAGTAAAATAAAAATCAAAGACCATCAGCTTGTGAAGACTTTGGATTAAAATTAAAATTCAAATCAGACAAACTAAGTGGGAAAGACTGTGATGATCTAATTTTCTTTTTCGCCTAAGAGCTATCAAGATCAGATTTTCTGAGGGAGTCTATTCCTTGGAAATTCTTGCAAAATTAAAATTCATCCATAATACTTAAGTAAGTGTTGGTATTCATTGGTACAACTGTTTAGTATTCAAGTATTGTCCAGAGTTTATCCAGCATCAGCACTCTAAACACTGAAAAACATTATCATAAAAAAGAAATCTCTACTGAGCAGGAATTATGCAAAAATGGGTAATCAACTATCAGCTGTAACTTTGTGCTACCCTTCTCAAAGACTCAACAGCACGAATGTGGTAGTGACACTAAATTATTTAACACTGCATTATACATCTGAAATAACAACAAAAAGCCCAAACAACAAAACAACCAAAAAAACAAAACCACAAAAATCACTGCTTGTTTTACATGCAACTGTAACAGCCTAGCAATGCTTCCTGAGGTATAATTCCTTCCTGTGAGAAGGCAATAAAAAAGACGGTTGAATTACAATAAAAGCAACTAAATGACCTCACCTGTTCATAAAGGATAAAAAAGATCCTACTTAAAAGAAGGGTACAAGAAGAAAAGCAGTCCCAAATGAGAAGACATAAAGGTTGCTAAGTCTTTGGAGCAGAATTTTCTTTACAAGAGTTACAGCCTCCTTTGGCAGAAGAGGATTCTCACCACAACATGCAGTTCAAAATAATATTCAATATTTAAAACTTTCTCAAATCTAGTTATTACTGACTTTTCCCCACCTGACAAAAACTAGAACAAAACTTTGACACACAGAGCTATAATGGCACAAGACAAACTTTAGCAGGATCTATTAATACAGAAATCCAGCTCAAACAAAATTTGATGAGCCAGGACCACCAAAGAAATAACAGGTAACAGGATGTGACTAAGCATGTAGACATCCCCAGCCTGCAGTCTACCTGAACAGAAGAGAACACATCACCAACTGCATGACTGTCAGCAGCAACAGATTTTCTATAGCTACAGTTTATTCACTATCTTGCAAAATATAGATTAGACTAGGTAGTTCTCATACATAGCATTTTCCATTCAAAAGGCCTTAAAGCAGTTTTCAAAGGAAGTTTTAGGAGCATGAAGCAAGAAAAAGCAAGCAAAGTAATATATCCAGGACTGAAAGTCAGGGATGTCATTCCTTAACTTCTTGAATATTTCAACACACCATGCACACGAAGATTTCTTCACGCTTACACACAACATGCTGACAAGCAGGGGGTTTGGATTTAGAGTTAACGATTTCCCATGCTACTTTTCCCACAAAAACAGTTTATCCTAGAGAAGCCTTTAGCTCACTGGATCCCTGAGAATACTATACAGAATATTATTAGAAGTTAAAATCATTAAGAATAATGAACTGTTTGAGCATACACAGAGGGGTAGCTTTGGTCATATAAGACTGCAGTGACCTGTCACCGAGGAAGCAGACACATAGCACCACAGTCACACTTCCAGGTTCATAGGTTTTGAGACATACCTATTAACAGCTTGGGGAAATTGGATGTTTCAATATTGTGGTAATAGACAACTGATGTGATGGCTGCCAGGAATGCCATCCCAGCCGGCATGTACAGGTGTAAATGGCGGGATTCAGAAACCCTTCAAAAGAAAAAGCATCTGTTAGAGTCAAACCTCTCATCTATTTAAATGTTTCCCTTTTAATTCATGAATTGCACCCCGTATCCGGCTCTGATGTAAGATTTTCTAGAATGAGTTATGGATGCAAACCTCTCCAAGTTTTAATTGAATTTATGCTCCTAAATCACACAGTTGGATTTCAAATTCCTCCCCTGTGCTGAAAATGAAAGGTGTGTACTCCCACTTCCTACTG
The DNA here is from genome assembly GCA_013397055.1 of Pachycephala philippinensis. Classification (NCBI taxonomy): domain Eukaryota; kingdom Metazoa; phylum Chordata; class Aves; order Passeriformes; genus Pachycephala; species Pachycephala philippinensis. The sequence continues at coordinate 421,006 of VWZT01002559.1, read as the reverse complement.
AGACCGACTGGAACATTGTTTAAACCAGGACAAGCAGCTCATCTCCAAAATGAGAAAAGTTAATTTAAGCTAAACTAGTTTGGGAGCTGTCCATCAAAATATGCAGATAAGACCAACTGACAGCACAGTTCATGATTTTCTACAGAAGCATTTTGTGGAAGTGTTTCATTTTTTTCAGTTTGGGAGAAGGAACAGCACCACAGCACAGGAATTACTTACAGTGAGGTCTGTCTTCAGTGACTGCAAGCCAACAAAAAAAACCCTGTAAGATAATCATACACCTTGATGTCTTGTCCTATAAAGCAAAACTGTGCTGATGCTTTGCTTCAGGTAGCAGCAGCAGGAGTCCTGCCAAATTCAGCCCTTTGGGGCAACTCTGTTGGTTTGTGCAGCATTCAACAGCAACATGATTTCCCCCCTCTTTCCTCCTACTTATTTTCTCTTCCTTCCCTCTCCCCTTTTCTTTCTTTCACAAGAAGAATTGGGTGCCCTATGTTATCAAGAGATACAACTTCCTCTGTCTTCTAGCCAGCTTCAGGAGAAGAGGCACCAAGATGATGACTTCAGGACACAAAAATTTAGGGAAATTCACACCTTGTCCTCTGAATGGATTTCTTCTTGCTGCATCAAACACTACTTTTGGGGAGTCTGAAGAGACAAGAAGAGATGTGCTGGGAGGGAGATGGGAGATCACCATAGAACATCACATTTCCGAGAGCAGAACGTCCCAAATGTCTAGCAGAACCATGGGAGTTCAGGACAACCATTTCCTGCATCTCTGCTCTCGAAAGGAGAGCTCTCCCTCAATGAAGATTGTGGTGAACTCTGTAGAGCTGGCTGAAGCCATGCTGACAGTCTGTGACATGAACACTCAATTCCTCTTGCGGACAGTAGCTGGATGTCAATGCAGCGAAATGAGAAAGGATTCTCTGAAATTCCTAGTAAAGCCAGGAGGTTTTGTACAGCAGGGCTGAATTCTCAGCAAGGACAAAAAAAGGCAACAGGAACAGATTTCTTCAGACAGCCTAAGCTTCAGTAGGTAACACTGCAGCAGTGGGAGGCTTTTAAAAATCTATTTATTTCACAGTTGCTGGAATTCCCCTATATAACTGTACCTCCAATAGGCCGCTTCTATTGCGGAGATGCCAAAGCCTTTAGCACCCAGTTGCTCTCAAAAGGACTCACCAGCATGATCCATTTTGGTTCTTAGAAAGCTGATGAGTCTCAAAACTCTCTTCGATTCATTGGAGCCCTCACCAGCCTGCTGAATGCTTTGGAAGCACGACTGTGGGACGGCACTCCCCCAGCAGAGCTCTGAGCTTTGATTCTCATCAGGTGACACCTATTACTTAACAGCAGTGCTCTGAGTCAAGCTAAATAGCAAATAAACATAATGAGAGGCATAGCTAAAGAGCAAAATAAAGAAGAAAAATCAAAGCAGGAGATTTTGCTCTGAGCATCCCACACCCTGATAACTCTGAATAAGCAAGAGAAAAATTCCTCTAAAAAAAAAAACTGGCACCAAGAAACATCCTATTTATATGTGTTTAAGAGAAGTTAAAATAATAATGATGATATCATTTTCTACACCAGAAGACTGCAGTGCATTTCACAGTGGTTGGTGGATACTTGTGATATAGATGGCTAATCAGGGAGGTTTTGTTCTATTTAATGAGGAGCTTCGATTTCATAATCCTTGGGTTCAAACTCATAATCGTTATGAAAAATCATGCCTCTCTTCAGAGGAAGAGATCATATTCATTGTTATACATAATCAGCTTTTTTCATAATAAATCACTCTCCTGTATCGCTTGCTTCACCTGGAATAATTTTTTTCCACAGATTTCTGTTTAGAGACATCCTAAGCTGAATAACAGATGATGGATCATGCTCACATAATGTGAGCTGCTCTGCTCCAGGTAACAGAGGAGATATAGTGCACAATCACCAGAAGAAACTCTGTGGGGTGTGACATAAGGCCCAGAAGATTAATTCCTTTTATTCACATGAAGAGAACTCAGTTTGGGGGGAATGGTGTGACCTACTGTGCACATGGGAGTTCCTCCTCAGTAAGGACTGTGGGACTGGGTCCTTGGACATAAAACATATCACGAAAATGTCACCATCTGCTTGAATCATTAGGATTTATCTGTGATTGCTCTTTGGAAAGATAATGTCATTAAGCTGAACTAAAAATGATTAAGGTCAGTTGTGCGTGTGTACATCACTTGGCAAGGTCTGTGGAATTTCTGATACAAGGTTGGCAGGTCAATCACTAAGGAAATAGATTATATGTTCATAACCACAAGGAATATGGTTTAGATGAGAATTTAGACAGGGAGAAAATATCTACCCTGAAATCTTTAAACTGCTCAGTGCTACCAGGAGAAGACAGACATACACTTACCCATCAGACACTATGCCCTCTGCAATTTCACACACCAGCACAAACAAGAGGATAAAAGTCAGTATCCAGCGTAAATTGTGGCCGGGAAAATGAAGCCATGTGCTATGATGTATATGTACTTTGGAACTCTGACTTCCCCATCCTAAAAGGGAAAAGAGAATTATAGAGAGCTTTCTTAATGAAAGTGACACACAAAGTTCTTGCTTACAAAAAACCCCACAACATACATGTAACAACCTGGCATACCAACACTGACACAGCTCTGTTGTTAAACACACATGTATTTGAATACTATCAGAACTGTATTCTCACTACTTCACTTCATATGGAATAAAATCAATAATACAGACAGGACAAAGCCTTAAATTCCTATACTTCTAGCAACTTACCATCAAGTAACTACATGGACTAAATATTTTTCAAACCTATTCACAGCTTAAATGAACAAATTAACGTTTTGACAAATACATACAAACACTATAATAAATGCACTACTTCTTTTCCCTTCGATTCTTTTAAAAAGTTTTTTTAAAAAAGCAGAAGGTGTGAAGCTTTATCTCGCTAAAAATTAGCAATACTGAGAGATTCCAGATAAAGGCGAAGCAGCAATTCAGCTGACCCCGTTTCCACAGTCGTGCTAGCTGTATTTTCCTCACCGGACCGTTTACCATCCACAGCAGCGAGGGTTACCCCAACCCGTGCCGTGGCTCTCCGCGGGCCGGCCCAGGCTGAGGAGAAGGGTACCCGGAGCAGTGACAGTCCCGTGTGCTGAACCACCGGGCCACCTACCGGCCCCGCCGGGCTTGTGACATCAAATCACACCGGCCGCAGGTACCGCAGGAGCCACCGCCGCCAGGCAGGACTTATAATGAATGAGAGGGGGCTGCCCGGCGGCTGTGACCCCGCAGTAATTGCTGGGAGTAACATTTCATAACGCAACACTTACTTGTCAGGTTTCCTGGGCTTTAAGAGTACATTTATTTTTGCTTCCCGCGCTGCTGGTCAAAACCGGCAGGGCAGATCCTGTGGTCTCCTCCAGCATCACCCATCCCTGCCCTGCCCGCGCAAGGAGCACCTTCACCTGCGGGGAGCCCCGCGGGCTGCCCCGACGGAGGGACACGGGCCCCGCTGCCCGGGCGGACAGCGGGCGCTGCGGGGGCAGCCCGGGGACAGGCGGCCGCTGGAGCTCGCACCGCATCCCAACACCCTCCGCAGGCTCCCCGCGCGGCACGGGGGGCAGGGCCAGGCCGGGGACACGGCAAGGGGAGGCCAGGCGGGCGGGGGGAAACGCGGCACACGCGCGGCAGCGCGGG
>VWZT01002559.1:318337-413519 GCA_013397055.1 Pachycephala philippinensis | reverse complement strand
AAAAAAAAAAAAAAAAAATTCCTTGTAAAAATAGTCTAAGGTGGTGCTATTAAAATTCGTGCAATAAGCATAATCATAGAATCCTAGAATGTTGGGGATGGAAGGGACCTTAAAAGTCATCCAGTTCCAGCTCCCCTGCTATGAGCATCTTTCACCAGACCAGGTTGTCCAAAGGTCCATCCAACCTGGCCTTGAACACTGCCAGGGATGGGGCATCCACAGCTTCCCTGGGCAACCTGTGCCAGAGGCTCACCATCCTCATAGTGAAGAATTTCTTCTTGATATCTAAACTAAACCTGCCCTCTTTCAGTTTAATAATAGTGCAGAGATTCACGGAAATAGCTGTTTTTCTCTAAATAAACCTTATTAATTTTTAATTACTCTTCCTCATTAAAAAATGAAGAAAGAACTTATGAATAAGCAGATCTATCTTTGAGTGGAAATACGAACTGTTGAACAATCATCTTCAGGCAAACACTCAGACAAATGTTTTAGATTGGAACAGCTTATCTTTAAGTGTGTTCAGACATCTTGTGGCTTCAGCCACATCCACGACCTCTGTCATTAAGCCATTTTATGAAGCACATTCTCCAACATCCAGTATAACATTCAGCCAATTAATCTCACTTTGAACTAGCTCCTAATTTCAACAGTAGCTTCCTGGTTCAATAGAGCCAGAGCAGTGCTGCCTTGGCAATGCCATGTGGCACCTGAAACCTGGTGAAAAAGTTTGCTTTTCTGTTCCTTCACCCTCCTTTGCTGTGTTAAACAAACACTGACACATTTGGGGCTACCTGCACAACTCAGGGTGAATCACCTGAAGGGCTGCAGCTATTTCCCTTACCAGCCTGACCTAAGGGTATACCTGATGCTTCCCTGCCCTCCTGCATCACCAGGATTCTTCACAACAGCGACAGCAATGCTAAACCAACTTTCTATTCACTCCTGACTGTCCTTGTGTGCAGATGAACTTTTACAACCTCTGCATGATCTCACTGATCACCTCACACCTTGATTTCTTCTCCAGTATCTAAATGGTTAATGTTTTGAGTACTCCCTGTGTAGTACTTGTAGTACAAGTGTTGTGTTTTCCTCAGGGGAATAAGCTGAGTGCTGTGAACTAACCCGTGCCAATAAACAACTCGCGTGCTGGCTCCAGTGTGGTATTCTTCAGCAAATATTATTTTAGTTACTGGTTCAGTTGAGTGCTGTTATGATGCTTGCCTCGTATATGGGCTCTTGTATATAAAAGATTATTTTGCCTGTTTATACTAAAAGAATTACACACACTAACAAATAACCATAACAAATATCCAGCATTAATTTCCGAAAGATAACCGGGCTAAAAGTCACTGGCCTTTCTAGGAATCCTTTCAAAAACCAGAAATTAGACTGAAAACTAAGATTTGCATTGTTTTTCGAAGATTATTAGAAACAAACCAAAGATATCATCTTTCCTTTTCAGAATATAAAAGTTTTCTGCTCAGGCTTACAGAGTTGATTTTTTTATTGGCCACCAGGAATTGTTCCAGGCTACCCTCAATTTCTCCAGTGGGTAAAATTGACACAACAATTAGAGAGAAACAAGGCTATCAGCTCAGACTTGGATTTGGAATGTGTTTATCTTGTGCCGCTATTTGACAAAATTATACAGAAAATTAACAAAAAGGGTGTTGTAGTTTAATGAAACTCTGCACTTCAAAATTCTCTTCTATTTATTTTTAATAGGTTGCAATGTGGCATTTATTGTAGCTCTTAAAATAATGAAAAAAAATCATATTATGGGCTCATAAAAAAAAAATAGTTAGTATGCACAGAAGATTTGTTCCTCTATAGTAAATACTGTTAATTCCCTGTTGTGATTTATCATATACCTAATTAATTTTAAAAGGCCTATTTCACGAGGCATTCCTTTTGAGTTCAGCCCACATGCTGACTACATTTGGGATTTTCAGAGGCTCAAGGGAGTTAAAACAAACAATACCCATAAAAAATATAAAGAAAATTAATTTAATAGCTTAGTAATTGAAATTCCAGCTGGTAGTATTTTTTCTATCTTTTCCTATTTTCATGATGTTTTAAACCTGAAGCTCGTTATCTCTTGGAATAGTAGAGTGTTGGTTTTTTGTACAGCAAAGTGCTGTACCTGGGTTTGTAGGTGTGGAAGCCCTGCAAGAAATTAAATTGTCTATGACACTCTTACCTGGCAGCAGCAATTCCTGAATATCCTCACTTAGGCCAGATGTCCACAGCCTCAGCCCTCAAACCAGCTGGCGATCCTCTGCTCTCGGTAACTATTCTTTATACTGTCAGTATTTAGGAGGAATCAAGTACCTTTTGTAAAAGGGCAAAAAATAAGAGATAGCTGTACAACTCCCTCCAGTATTGAAATTTGGCATTATTTTTCACTCTCTATAGCAAGAGAAAAATATATTTTCTTTAACATCGTCTATAAATTTGTATAGAAAAGTTATTTTAACAACAACAAATAAGACAAACTGAGTACCAAACCTTCAAAAATCCCCTTAAGCTGGGCAAAATAATGCAGTGTCAAGGGGGCTAAAACTGTTTGCAAGTTTGGGTCCCATTTAATTAGTGTTTTTAGCCAAAGAAAATAAGGAAAATTCTAAACAGGAGCAAAAGCAAATAACGAGAAAATAACACCATGGCAGTCATGTTAGCACACAGGAAACAGGCTCTGCTGAGACAGGCCAGGCTTCCAGCCTTTGGACAACAAATAGTTTGTCCTTAGGATTCAGGGTCGTGGAGTCTCTCAGCTGTTCATGCAAATGCCACAGGTCCCTCACACTGTGAATAGCACAGAGGAGTCACCTCAGGGACTGATCATGCCCTGGCATTTTGAACGTACTCCACCCTTACAACTGGGAATTCCTTAAGTGGCTGAAATAATGGGTGAGTGAGAGTAGTGGATATTCAGATTAATTTTAATGTGTTATACGGTGCATTTACAAGTTGCCTTTTTTAAGAGCAAATAATAGAAACAAGAGCTTTGTACAGCCACAGCATCCTCTAAACTTAGTGTAGTAGAAAATGGGTTGAAAATAATGAGAGATTACTCTCCAGCAGCATTTAAACTAAAATGCTACAGCTATCAGCACTCCTGGCTCACCAGGGAGGTCCCAGTTGACTGGAGGTTAGCAAATGTGACACCCATCTACAAGAAGGTCAGGAAGGAGGATCCAGGGAAGTCCAGGCCTGTCAGCCTGGTGTCAGTGCCCAGGAAGGTCATGGAGCAGATCATCTTGAGTGCCATCATATGGCACAAACGGGACAACCAGGGGATCAGACGGGGTTAATGAAAGGCAGGTCCTCCTTGACCAACCTGATGTCCCTTTATGACAAAATGACATGAGGGAAAGGCTGTTGATGTTTCCTACCTGCACTTTAGGAAAGCCTTTGACAGCATTTCCTACAGCGTTTTCCTGGAGAAAGTGGCTTCCCATGGAGTGGGCAGGTGTACTCTTCACTGGGTAAAAACTGTCTGGGTGGCTGAGGCCGGAGACTGAGGGTGAGTGGATTCCATCCAGCTGGCAGCCGATACCAGTGGGGTCCCGCAGGCCTCAGTGTTGGGCCCAGTCCTGTATAAAATCTTTATCAGAGATCTGGATGAGGGGATCGAGGGCACCCTCAGTCAGTCTGCAGACACACCAGGCTGGGTGTTAGTGTTGATGTGCTGGAGGGCAGGCAGGCTCTGCAGAGGGATCTGGACAGGCCGGAGCGATGGGCTGAGGCCGATGGTGTGAGGTCCAACAAGGCCAAGGGCCGGGGCCTGTCCTTGGGTCACAACAACCCCAGGCAGTGCCACAGGCTGGGGCAGAGGGGCTGGGAAGCTGCCCAGTGAAAAGGGACGTGGGGGTGCTGGGGACAGCAGCTGAACATGAGCCAGTGTGTGCCCAGGTGGCCAAGAGGGCCAAGGGCATCCTGGCCTGGATCAGCAACAGTGTGGCCAGCAGGAGCAGGGCCATGATTGTCCCCCTGCACTCAGCACTGGTGAGGCCACACCTCGAGTGCTGTGTCCAGTTCTGGACCCCTCACTGCAAGAAAGACGTTGAGGGGCTGGAGCGAGTCCAGAGAAGGGAAATGAAGCTGGGGAAGGGTCTGGAGCACAAGTCCTGTGAGGAGCAGCTGAGGGAGCTGGGGGTGTTTAGCCTGGAGAAAAGGAGGCTCAGGGGAGACCGTATCGCTCTCTACCACTGCCGGGAAGGAGGCCATAGCTGGGTGGGGGTTGATCTTCTCCCAGTAACAAGCAATAGGATGAGAGAAAACGGCTGAGACTTGTGCCAGGAATAGTTTCAAAGGAAACATTTCTTCACCGAAAGGGTTTTCAGGCACTGGAACAGGCTGTCCAGGGAAGTGGTTGAATCTGCATCCCTGGGGTTATTTAAAAGCCATTTAGATGTGGTGCTTAGGGACATGGTTTAGTGGTGGACTTGGCAGTGCTGGGTTAATGGTTGGACTTGATGACCTGAGAGATCTTTTCCAAACTAAACAATTTCGTGATTCTGATCTTATTCCTAAGTGGGATTATTCTCTCTCTGAAAACAAGAATATTTAGAGGTGGGACAGTGTTTAAAACATCAGGAATCTGATGGTGAGTGACACTTACATGCACTACCATGTTACAAGTGGTAGCAACAATTCCAGGTACCCACATCAGTGCAGGATGTAAAGCAGCTGCAGATCTCTGTAAGAATTGCACTGAGGAAAGTATGAGCTATTGGTAACAATATGATGTGCTTATTATGAAAACTCGCATAATTTAAAAAAAACCAACTACACTGTTGTGGTGAAGAAAAAAAGTTGAAAAAGTTCCTTGTGTTCCTGACAATGGTTATAAAGAGAATAATTCCTGTTTCCTTCAGAAGTAGTTCTCCCCTCAACGCATGTATTAGTTTTTCCTGACTGGCAATACCACACAGCTGAGGATAATGTTTTATATGCTATATCTCTTCTTAAAAGAGAAGCCACATTCTTTTGCTGTAGATTTTCTGAAAAAGTAAATATTTTCTCAAAGTTGAATGTTTTCATAAGAGCATATGTTGCGCTGTTTCTATCTGTAGCAGTAGATATGAAAACAATGCTGGTTGGTGAGTGCAGCAGTCAATTTGTAGTGTGCGAAAACTGTGAGCACAACTGTGATTGATAGAGCTGAAATTCACCCGAGGATATAATGAGAACTGACCAGTAACATGAATGAACATTGTGTGAGGTTCTATAGTTTTTAGAATAAATAGCCTATGAGACCAGTTTGCAAGGCACAGTAGATAGAAATCCCTTTCTTTACAGGAATTAGTTTGTAGGGAGTTTGCAGAGTCTCTTTGGGTAGAGACTTGTCCTAAAACAGTCCCAGGTACTTTTCAGCCTAAATCACGGCTCCCAGCAGGTACCTGGGCAGCCATGTGCAGGCATAAATACTCTTGCTGCCCACCTGACACTATAAGGGGATGTGTCAGAACCACCTATGCAGGGCAAAATTCCCACACTCTGATCTTCCCTCCCACATGGAATTATTCCTGATTCTCCCTTTGTCTCATGGCTGTAGGTAGCCTTTCCCAGCATGCTTTCCCCAGGCTATATTTGTCTCCTGTGATAAGGCAGCAATACGAGCCAGTGGAAACGTTCTGCACGTCTGCATTTTGGCAGCCCGAATGTGAAGGGGGATGTCAAGTGCTCAGGCTCAGCCACGGAGGTTTTTCACGTGCAACTCTCAGCTGTCTGTTTTTCATCTGTGGCATAACAGCAGCGCAGTGGAGACAAGAACAACCACATCCAGCTGGAGAGCACTGACCAGCTGAATGATTTTCTCACATGTGCCAGGGACACATCCTCAGGGCATGCTCAAAGTGACTGGGCAGAAAAAGTAAGATTGCTAGTTCCATATTTCCAATCCTGGAATTTGCCGTGGCTTCTTTAACAAACTGAACTTAAATTCTGAAGTGACTGTTCTTTTCACGATACCATAAAAAAGCACTTGCCATTTTCCAATTTGCTTGTAGTTTGGGCAATGAAGGCTCAAGATATTGTAAGATAAGGTATGAATCATGATACCACTAGATGAAAACTCCCCTCTCTTCCACAACTGGGAGCACAGCTGACTATAGTGATCATTGCCCTGTGATTAAGAGACCACATCAATATTGAAGACAGAAGAGTTGAGATTTAATACTCAGGTGTTATCTACTTTCTAGGAAAATGGTGATGTCCCTTGTATAAAAGTCACTTGCATTGTCCTAGTGCAAAGTGTAAGCATTTTGTCCCTTTGTGTAATTTATAAATCTAGCCACCTTTCCCCCACCTGTTTACTATGGTATTTTAAACATCTGTTCATGTACACATGGATTTAAAGAAACCAATAGAAAAGCCAAAATACCAGGTAATTTTATCCTTGAGAAGTTATACTCTTCCTGATGTACTTCAATAGCATAAGAGAAAAAAAACGTCTCTGTACCTGTTTGTCTGGCTAGAGGCAAAGAAATGTGAATATTGTCACAGTTTACAACAAACAAACACAGCTTTCCCGCAGCAGTACAATCTGGGGCAAATCACTACAACTTAATGGCAACTTAATACACTCAATTAACTTTTCCCTGTGAACAATCCAACCACAAAATATGCCCACCACCTCTCTTTCACTCAGCCCTATTAGTGTTAACAGAAATTGTATTATGATGGAGCTGCCTGATTTTCATTGAGGAACAGTATGTGATTTGTTCTCTTCTAGCAGGTTAATAACATTCAGAGATCTGCTTCATCACAATTCTTTGTGAATAATCAAAACAGGAACATACATTTCACCTCGCTTTCCCTCTGTCATTCCTTGTGGCTGGAATTGCTGCTAATCAAGATCTGTTACTGGGTGTCTCTGCTCTGAAAATCCCATGTTTTATACTGGGTGGGGAGAAAGAATAATGAAAATACTGATATTTGCAAAATTATAATCTACTTAGTTTCAAAGGCTAACCCCGAAAAGTTATTTCACCTTGTCAGGGAAATACTTATTATAAGATTTTAGTCAAAGCTTAATTTTCTCTCCAGCATTTCTAAAAATGTTCTATATCTAGTGTTCTTTGCACTCTGTTAAGTGGCATTAATCCTCAAGAGCCTCAAGCTGTTGCCAGCATGAACATGGGGTCTCAGTGCTGAAGCATCCAGAACTGCTTAGGGGAAAGGCAGGGGGAAGAGAACAAAATTTCAGAAAAAGTAGTTTGAAACTCTCTCGGTTTTATGTGTGTGTGTGGCTTTGCATAAAGAATAACCATTAGCAGCTTTCCCTCTCAGCTCCTTACTGTTTAGAAAAGTCCTTGTCCTCAAAAAAGCTGTCTGATTTCTATCTTACTCAGTTTATGTTGGGAGAATCTCAATCTCCTTCTCCCAAACTTTACTCTAAGTGCCATATAAACAAACTCTGTTATAGCTATTGAAGGCTAATGAGTTTTACTGATGTTTGGAAGAGAAATGGTGAGAAAAGATAAGATGAGGACAAGCCAAGAAAATGGGCAGTGGGAGCTGGTGGGAGGAATAACCTTTAAAGATTTTTTGAGAAAATGAGGGGGAACTAAAACTCAGTATGAATGCTAGAACTTTAGCATTAACAAGTTTCCATACTAAGCACGTCCAGGACTAAGGCATCAATTGCCTTCAGATTTTGACTTCAGGCCTCCATCCAGCAAAATACTTAAGCCTGAGGAGGATTATTGAACTCAACCTATGTCAATGGGATTGGCTCATATGCTTAAATTTAAGCATGTACTTGAGTGCTTTGCTTGTTCTAATCTATGATTGCTTTCCAAGTGGCAAACATCTATCAAATACAATTCAGGTGTGCAAGGGATATCCACTGCTAATCATGCAGCAGGTTTTGTGAATCATGAAGCAGCTCTCTGCAGGACAGCAGACTCCACATTTTTTTCCATGTAGACAAACATTCTGAGTTCAACAACAGCTGTTCAGACTTAACATATCCAAGAGTTGCCAGTCTGCAAATCACTTAATGCCTTAAACCTTCCTTCTGATGGCTTTTACACTATTATGGCATGCATCCATCATCACAGTCTGAAGAAGACTTTTTTTCTTAACTGTAACCCATGATCCTCTGAAGCTTCAAATTTCAAAAACTTCCTTTCTAGAGAACAGAAATTTTATTGATTGCTTTTCCTATGTCTGTCTCCACTTTCTCTTTCATCCTAGATGATTTCAGTAGAGACCAAAAATAGTCCAAGTTACCTTGTTGTAAATATAAATAGACCCTGAGCCTCACCAGTGTTGTGCTATTATCTGTGCACCTCAATAACACATCAAATGTGGATCTACTGATAGAGGAAGAAGTATTCCAGCAGAGGCAAACCTTTAACTGCCTTCCCTAGGAAGAAGGAAAGCATCCTAGTCAGTCTCCTTAAAAAAAGTTTGCATGACCTGTGAACAGCCCACCTGGAGCCACCTCAGATCTCATGTCTGCAGAAAAGCAATTTTGAAATCTGTTCCAGAAATTTCTGTCAGTCAGAAAAGCAGAAACCTCCTGAGAAAAAGGACAATGGCAAAAGATAAAATTGGCAGATAGCAGAAAAACACTGAAGATAAACTTAGTATGAGGATCAAGCACTTACTAGCTTATCATAAATTGATTATGAGGGACTCATCTGATTTATAATCCTAAGGGTCAGGTCCTTATATTTAAGACACTGGCTTTTCTACACTAGACCTGATCTTTAGGTGGTGTAAAGGTGTCTATTCATATCAACAGAGATCCCAGGGGAATATTCCTGTGGTGAAAGATGGCCAAGAATTCCACAGCAGCTACCCAAAGTCTGACCACACTTTATCAGGGTCAATATACAGCTAAAGCAAACAGGAGAACCTCTATCAACTATTGCATATCAAGCTCCTTACAACCAGATAGACATCCTTTGACACAAAGCCATGGTTTTTCACTCTTTTTTTTTTTTCCTTTTTTTTTTGCAGTGAGAGGTTTTATAACAATTTATTTTGATTCAGAGGTTACATCTCATATTTGTGAAGTGCTGAGATTATTTGTACATGTGTGCTCCTCAAATTAAGTTGATTTTAAGAAACCTTACTAGTGTATGGACATGTATACACCCCTCCTTATGTTGTACATCTGTTTGTGAATAGAGCAATTTTTATAAACCATAGCTTCCCTGAAATGTATGCACAATTTCTAAAAGATGCCACGGCCACATGATAAATAGTAGCTAAATTATGAATTATCAGAACGGCAGTAATAAATAGATCAAAGACTCCCCTATGATAATATCCATATGAGTAATAAACCATGGTATTTCCTATCCATAATGCATATCATGGTTCTGATCCATAGGGTCTCACATTTTTTGCCTGCACGCAGGCACGCACAGGCTCACAGAGCAGATGTGAAAGTCACAAGTCTCTAATGTAATTCATGCTCCAGTTCAGCAACTCTGAGGGGTTTGCTAAAGACAGCGTGGCCAAGAAATTCGTGAGAGAATAAGAATGGTTGTTAACAGTTCTGAGAAAGTCTTCCTCTGGGTTATTATCCCATAGAGAGAGATAGTGGGGTTTGGCGGTCTTAACCAAACAAACAGCTCTGAGAAACTACATATATTCCCTCTGAGATTACAGCAAACGAAAAACAAAAAACCATCTTCTCTCAAAAGTGGTTTGAAGCATTCCTGATACTGTCAGTGAAGTACTTGGACTTCTTCCTGCTTCGTCCATCAGGTCACAGTTTCCATTCTCCCAAAGGAAACTGAGCACTGGCTGAAAAAGAGGAAGTCCCATTTACTCGTACTGTTATCTTTTCAAAGCTGGCCTTGTTGAACAGGGGTGAGGCACAGGCACATGTGATGACTTACAGCCACCAAAGAACAACGCAGTACAAACTCAAAATGGGCACCCCTGTTTAAATTATTTACACCTGGGACACTCTGCTCACACTCATCAAAGTAAATGAAAGCGAAGTTGCTTGAAAAACTTACTTTCTTGCAGCATTTTCCAGCCCCTTGAGCTATCTGGCAAATGAAAGATGGGATGCAGTCCCAGGGCACTGGAAGTCAGAAATACAGTAAAAAACTACCTGGCTAAAGGCTTAAGATCATTTTAAGATTTCGGAAGAGTCAGGCTCCTTTCTCCTGACACCATCTCCTTACATTGCCTAAAGTGACTCTGCCATCCTACCACAGGTTAAACTCTCAAAACAGCACTTTCTTAATATACCTGGAGTACTGAGCAGGAATTATTTCCTCAACTGCCTCTCATGCATTTTAAACTGTATCCAAGCAAATCAAGTTAACAGGGTAGATGGGGAGAAGAAAGATAGTTCTGTGACTAAGAAGCAAGGCTACAACTCAACTGCTGGTACTCCCACAGATTTCCCAGCTCAGTCTTCTGTGCTCCTTCTGTCTCTGAAAAAATAACACCAGTAGAAATAGTTCTAATTCTCTAATAGTTCTAACCTCTAAGTTTTGTTGTGTTATGTTTCTTAGTGTGAGATTTAGCACAATCAAGCAGTGGTTGCAGGCTGAAGTTCTTTACCGGTGCATTACTGTGCCTCTCTATTTGCTGGTACAAAACATCCGAGCAGCCCTCGAGAGAACATTTGATAGCACCACTTATCACTCTGATGCATTGTCATACGGTCCAGATGGTTGCAGTATGTAGGCAACTGGGAACCAAAGCAGCAGGAGAAGTACATCCTGCTGCAATTTCCTTCTGGTGCTGATCTCGATGCATTCAGCATTCAGATTAGTTTGCTGGTTAGGAAGTCTACAGCCCTGGGTAGATGCACGCTAAGACCTAGCAAAAAAAATACGCTGTAGCAACTGCGTTCAGTAGCTTGCCAACTACCAAATGACCAGATTTGCCCCCAAAAACTCTATAAAAGATTACTGCAGCTCAGCCAAGTGACAATTCCCTTCTATGCAGAGTCAATTTTGAGTTCCACAAGGGTGGCAATTTCTTACAAATGGGTCTGTTATTGAAGAAAACCTCAGAAATCTGTGTACTTTAGCAGATTAACTATTAATATGATGTACAAACCCAGAGACAAATAGGAAGCTAGACTTCTTCCATTTGGCAAATGCAATTTTATTTCTGGATTAGTTGTAAGAGTTAAACATTTTAAATATCCTAACATATATACCCTGCCACACACATTAATTGGCATACTGGAAGAATACTGCAAGTAAAGAAAGTCAACATAAGGAAGCATCTGCATGTAAGTACAGAGTTCTCAGGAATATAATTTGTTATTTTTATTTTGTTATATTTCTTATTGTTATTTTTGTGGGCTGGAGAAGAGGAGGGCTTCCAAACTTGGAAAAGGCAAGACTTCAGTGGGAATTTGATATGCCAATGAACTATAAACAGTCTCTCATTAAAACAGGTGAGAAAAATCTAAACACAACACGAGAAACAGAATACAAATTGTCAGGTACAAGGAAGGAAGAAGACAATGCCATTTCTAAGGAGGTATCTCAATAACATAATTATGAGTCTGCAACTGTGATAGTACTTAAAGCCAAGCTGGTATCAATTTTATGGTCTTGAGGAATTTGCTCAAACCTAAGATACACAGTCACCAAGAGCAGAATGTTACACTTGGTGGCTTCCTGCACAGTTCAGTCGCATGTATAGGCTCACTGAGAACAAAGTACAAAACTGCAGACTGTGAATCACACCCAAATTTTCCACCCGTGACTATATGAGGGAGGAATTTTTGCCACCAATACAAATGCTCAGTAGTATGACTATGACTACACATAATGATTTTATCTGAACTACTGGCTTGCTTTTACTTTGCTGGTACAGAAGATTCTCTATCCTGTATGAGAAACACAATAAAATTTATTCCTTCTAATGCTAGCATTCTTGGTATTCCCAGTTCTTCTACCAGCAGGGTTTTTACATTAAAAAAAACCTCACAACTGAGACACAAAAATGGACATTAAGAGAGCTAGAAGAATACGCTATAATATGAGTGAGAACAGAAGTTACCTGTGTACTTTCCCATTTTTGCAGGAAAATCACTATCTAGGAAGTAAAAATATAATCCTTTTCACACCCAAACTGGCCTGTGAATGTGTATTCATAAGTGTTGCATGTGGGAACAGACATCTGTGTTCTATCTTCATTTGTCATTTTAGAGTCTATTTCCAGGAAAACTGAAAGATAATTTTCAAAATTTGGCCCCTCAAAATAGCAAAAAGAGATCGAGCGCTCACAGACTGAACTATGCTGGTCAGCAGTTCTTTTCAATCATCTTGCAAAAAAAAGTTCTGCTGTCTACAGAATGATAATAAATTATTTAAATTATCTGAAGAATATGAAGTCTCTAGTTCAATTTACAGGTCAGTCAATAAAGACGCATTTCATGTGGTTATTGATTTCCTATTAATTTACTGAGCAGTGGCTTTCTGCGGAAGAAAGAATCCATTTCAACAGTTGTAATCTTCCTTAAAAAAATGTCCTGTGGAAAAAAAGAAAAAGATAGTGAGAAACATACTGTTAGCTCTTGTGCAATTTTTAATCTTTTTAGTAAGCACAGTTTTTAACCTGATCTTAAGTAATTTTGATTTGTGTTATAAGTAATAATTGAGAAGACCCACATGCAACAAGAAACCTTACCTTGGCAGTTCTAGAGATCTATGACTGTACAGTGATTACAGCCACAGAGAAACCATACAGAGCAAACTGAATTTCTGACACAAGGATAATTTCAGAACAAACCCATTGTATAGGTATATGAAAATTTAGCAGAGACAAACTTCAGTGAAAACCAAGCACTCATAAATACTTGTTTACAGGCACACTGTGAATAATACAAATGGAAACTTGTTCTTTGGGCAAGCCTTCACAAGAAAATAATTTGTAGTTGCTTATATACTTATGAACTCACAAAGCCACAGCAGTGGTCCACAGATAATGAAAAAACCTCAGGTTAATCCTACTTGTTTAGACAGGACCTATTTATTTAATAGTGTGGAAGGGGATGAAGCAATCCTTCAGAGGATCTCTAAGGGACTTTATGAACTAAATACTTATATTTTAATAGCACAGGCATGGCAAAAGCCCAAAGAACACTCCAGCTCCAGCATGCCAGGAACAAAAGCAAGCATGGCAAGCAATGCACACGCAGGCACATGCTGAAAAAATAACGCAGCCTCACAATGGCCAGTCATGTTAAGCCAGGTGTGCTATTCACCATGAGGGACACTGCAGTGGCTACAGCTGCAGGAGATACCCTTGTCTGTACACAGGTGCACTGCCTTCAAAAACCTTTCTCTGTGTGTTGGGACTGACTGCTGATGAGGGAATGGTAGGGCTAAATAAACAGGATATGAAAACAAAAATGACAGTGACAGTTATTTCCTTGCCCGTTAGTTTATGCACAGCTATTAAACAAAATTTCACATCAATCTGCGTTTGGCGTTAGCCAGTAAAACTGATTTACAGCAACTAATACTCCAGTATTCTGCACAGAACAAGAGCCCATGTTAACAGTGACTGCAAAACCTTACTCTGCCATTTAACTTGGTAGTAAGGATATCTTAAAAGCTTTTCCTTCAATCAAACTAGAAAACATGCCTCTTGCTTTAGAAACTGTTTGTCCAAAGTAAAGCAAGTTGTATAGACTTAATACCTCTATCACACTTGTAGCTATGGGTTCTTCTGTTTCACACCTATGCTGATTATCTTTAAAACAATCATTCTGTGAACATCACAAATTGCCAAGACACCCAAATCACTTAATCTCTTTTGAAAATTTTACACGTAAATTTGAGCTCGTTAGACAAGAACAGTAACAGCAATCTAATTAAAAAAAATCCAAACCAAACAACAGAATTAAACATCTGGTTGTGATGTAAAAGGCTTATGGGGATTCGTTTCCCTAAATTATGATCTAGGGGAGTATAGTAAATTATTCAGACTGAAGTTAAGTGTAACTTAAAAAAAAACAGACCCCAAATCCTCAAACTTTAAACTGAAAGTATGAGTGTGTAGTCACATACAACCAATTGGCAGAATCACAATTTTGCAGTCTGGGAACCACTGCTGTAATGCATGACAGCTACTTGGAACTATCAAATTAGCAACCAGGTAAAGTAGGAGGTTATGTAGTCCACAAGAAGCAGATACTTGAAAAATGTCTGACAAAAAAAAGCAAACTGACTATTGTTACTCAGCTTTTAATCCCCAGAGAAAAAAGCTTATGCACTTACATTTCATCATCATATTCTTTTGGAGGTGATGCTGCAATGACTAAGTCAATCCAATCCTGAAAAGAAAAGCACAGGCAAACATGTGCTGCTAAGTACTGCTTTTAGAGGTGGCCAGTGAACCACCATGGAATGTGAGATAGAGAATCAGGGGGGTAATCTGTTCCTGGAGAACCATAGGGAGCAGCAGCAAGGTCTCTATAGAAAACTTCTATAGAAAGATCATTTAAAGATTGAGCTGTTTGATTTGCATCTTGAAATTGAAGAAAAATCTACTGTTGCAACAAGATTTGTAAAAAAAGTTATTCTATGACCATCCTGTAATGGTCATCTGAGCAATGAATATAGTTCTTGCAGAGGAAACACTTGCTGTAGCTGAAGTGCAATGTTGCTTGTACATCAGGAAATTGAAGATAAAATAAGCAATCATCAGAAAATTTCAATCAGCTTGCAAGTAATTTTCAGTATCAAAAAGTGATTCTACAGATAAAGGCACTGTAAACACTCAGAATGTAATGTGTTTAAATACCAATCTCAACATGTGGCTAAATGCCATGAGATTTCCCAGTAAATTACACACATGGTTTCCAGAGATGCTCCATACCAACATCTTTGCAGATTTTAGCTCACTTTGGGAGTACCTGACATACCCACTACTTTTAATGTTTGTAACCTTATTTATGTGACAATGTCATGATAGAAAAGTATCTCTCATATAGGCTCTATAGGTAGAATGAAGCAGTATTCCAGGTTACTTACCCCACCCATGTTCCAAGCTCTTGCTAGAGTTGCCTGTGCTTCTGCCAGCTTGCTGTCAATTAATATCTTGCCATTTACAGCCAGTATTTCATCCCCTTTCACTATGCCTCCTGGGGAAAAGACCAATGTGGTATACATACATGTAAGCAAAACAAAATTCTGGGATTCTTTTCTGTGCTGTATTTGTGCAGTACTGAGTATAATGAAAAGTGTTCTCACTGGATGTGAAGGTCTACACTAAAAATTGCAGGGAGTTTGCTACAGGTAAGCGCAAAAGGAATTTTTAAGCATGGCAAAGCCAAACTAATCTCTTATTGATCACGACCAGTAAGAAACTTGTTCAATATGATTTTCCACAGTTTGCCTGTTTGGGTAATCCAGCTATACAGCTTACAAACTGTGACTGACTGTAGGATGTTTCTACGATGCCCCATCCCTGGAAGTGTTCAAGGCCAGGTTGGATGGGGCTTTTGAGCAACTTGGTCTAGGGGAAGGTGTCCTGGCCCATGGCAGGGGGGGTTGGAATTAGGTGATCTGTAAGGTCCCTTCCAACCCAAATAATTCTGTGATTCTATAAAAACAGCAAAATTAATTAAATTCCCAAAGGAATAAAATGGCATTTGTCAAGGGTTTGCATGACTGTCATTCCTTTGCAAGTGTATGTGTAATGTTTGCTCCTTAGAACTGATTTTGACTTGCCAGTCTGGATGAAACACAAGCAGCTAACTGGGATTGGATTTGAAGAGGATGGTAAGGGGACAGCCTCAGCTGGTAGAGATTCTAAAAAGAGTGAAGGTTCAAAGAGAGCACCAAGGAGATCAAATGGCTGAGATATTTTCACAGCAAGAGTGACTTGAGCTTAGGTGCAGGCTGGGACAAGGACAGCAAAGACAGTCTAAGGGGATATCGCCGTCTGTTGACATGATCATCACAAGAGCTCTCAAGAAAAGGATGGCAGATACTTCTCAACGGGTGCAAAGCCCAGATGAGTTGGTGAGCATGTTCTTGTGCCTTCAGAGACCTAAGCTTCAGAGGCTCTGGCCTTTAGTTGGGTTTTGGGACACCTGTTTAACTAGACAAATTACTATTTAAAGTAGCATAAAGAACAAAACTAAGCAGCGTAGTGAAGCTGTGGTCAGGTAATTGGTTTGTGTGTGGAAGTACTACAAATGTCATTGCTTGGAAATTGTGAAATAATGGAGAACGTATTCCTTGATTAAAGAATACACCAGAGAATCAGGTGTCGGTTTTTGTAAGTTTTACATAATTATTAATTTAAGCAGCACATGTGTCTGCCCTTAGACTTGAGACAGAACTTGGCTCCTTGGACAATCTAAGTGAGCCTTTCAGTACCAGGCTATGGAATCAGCCAACCATTCTCAGCCAGTGTAAGGAGACACTTTGCAGCAGCATTCAAATCCTCCATTGTTGCTCACCATGTTTGTCTGCAGCACCATCCTCGTAGATGGCAGACACAACTATCTTTCCAATTGGAGAATCAATTCCTCCCTCCACTGCAAGGTCCAGTGATCCCTCCTATGAAAAAACCAGTTCTGGTTTAGAAAAGGCTGTTAATTTTTGCCACTAACAGGAGCTTAGTCTTCCCTTCTTCCCAGTAAATGATGCTGTACACCAAATGCTTACATGAACCCTTTAAATATCAGTCAAGCAACACAACATTTACCTTTTTTATTCGTAATAGCCGTACGTCTTTCCCCATAATTTGGTCTGGGGTAAACTGTGAAAAGATGCAATGATTAATCATTTCCACTTTGGAAACACAAAACAATAAGGCTGATCTATGTAGTTTCTGGGGCAAAAGGGACCTTTCCCTCCTCTAATATTGTGTTACAGGAAGATCAGAATCCCACATCACCTTTTCCTGCAAGAACGCTCCTGTTCAACATGACTACAAAAGACAAATACACAAGACCCAACAAACAAGAACTCCCAGCCCACTTACCCACTCCCAGCCCTCAAAATCAAGGATTTGGCTTTTTTCCAGTGTATTTCATATTAAACAGTGAGGCATGTTTAAATTCTCCCCTTACCATTGAATATGGATCAAAATCTTCCACATACTTCTGGAAGCCCTGAGAATAAAATGATATTTGATTGCAAAACCAGCAACTCATGCACACACTTAACACACAAACTCCATCTTATTCATTAATGAGAGAATATGTAATTCTGCAAGCCATGAAAGCAGACAGTAACTGGAGAAAAGCACAGAGAGACAGCAAAGAGTCCATCCTGACAGTCAGAAGACATTTCAAAACCTCATGAAAGATCAATAATTTGAGTTGGTCATATCATGGAGCAGTTCTGAGGTAGAGTTTACCACTCTGTCAGCTCCACAGTTCATGTCTGCACCTGACAGAACAGAAACAAATCTTCGAAGCACCACAGGCAGGTATGTTCTGCCCACACTCTTTGGAACAACATTTCTTGGGATTATCAACATGTTGGATGGTAACAGGCAGAAATGACAGGGTCCAAATCACCTCTCAGCAACACTACTCCACACTGTCTGGGTTTTAGGATTTTTTTTCAGCTCCCTTCTCTCCTTCTTGATGTGGAGTTTCGGGGAGTTGGCTCCATACCACATCAAGTGCAGGACAACAGTTTTTTTGACAATTTGCGGGACAACAGTATGATTTTTGTTTTCATATGGTTCTGTGGAGGACTTAAAAGTTTTGTCAGGGAATGTCTGAAATGCAGAAGATAATATTGCAGTTACGCAGAGCAAGATTTAAGCTTTGAGACGACCAACAAAACGTAGTGCTTAACCCTTGTCAGACCAAGACTGCAGGGAAAAGCAGGAGTTACCTTTTCTCAAGGATGGGAGTTCCTGCATCAGCAATCTGGAATGAATGGTGTTTGAATGGCAGTTTCTTGAGGAGGATTAGTAGCTACTGGGTGAGACTGTATGGCCAATGCTGGGGATTTATAAAAGCTCTGCACTTATCCTGCATGCTGAAGTAAGGACTTCAGGACTAAAGAAAATCTTTACTGAGGCACCTAGCTGCCATTCTTGTGGCCTCAAGCTGCAATAAGCTGGTGAGAGGAGAACACAGAACCCCACAACCCTTTGCAGACATAATAGGCAAGCAAATACCTTACACAGACCAGTGGTTCAGTGCATGATCAAGCTTGATATATTCATCATTGGCCTCTTTTCTACTGGATCCATTTGACAACAAAGTCTATTCCACTGTCAGACTCAGCTAAGCCATTTTCCACTTGTAAACCAAACACGCAGCTTGAGATTCTTGCAGTATAAAGGGCTGGCTGTTGAATGGCAAACTTGCAGCAGAAAATACTAATGCCTCCTCTGCCATACTCTTTATCACCTCTCTCAGCTGCCTAATTTTAATGTGACTATGAATGACCCTCTGGGTTCTGATCTCACCCTTAACAGCACTGCCTTACATTAGATTTGTTACACTGCATTGCATTTTTTAACCAGATAAATGGGAATTTCATCACAGACATCAGCAAGGGTAGAATTTCATCCTGCAGGAAAAACATCAATCAATCATTCATTAATTTACAAAGTGTATTAATATGATGAACCATTTAACTAAAACTGTAAGTGAAACATTTTACAATGATAGCTACCTAAACAATTAATGCTTTGAATAATTGAATTAGTACTGCCTTTTGAAATCGTGGATAAAGTAGACATCTATGGTTTTGGAGCAAGCAATTTAGAGACTAGAACTCCAATCTCAGCCAAATCACTAAGTCATTATGTAATCTAAAGGGAGTCAGTGAACTCTTTGTCCCAGGTTGTCCTCATGAAAAACAGATGTTGCCCTTGAAGGAAGTTTTCCTGGGAAAATAATCTTTAAACAGGAAAAAAACCAAACTCCATGAAAACAAACACACAAAATTAAAAAAAAAAATAAATAAAAACCACCAAAAAAGCAACCTGCAAGCAAAAGTCACAGAAACATAGAAATCCTGAGTTGGAAGGAACCCACAAGGATGACCAAGTCCAACTCCTGGCCATGCACAAAGTTACGCTGTGTGCCTGAGGGCCTTTTCCAAACATTTCTTGAGTTCTGTCAGGCTTGGTGCTGTGACCACTTCCCTGGGAGCCTCTTCCAGTGCCCAACCACCCTCTGGGTGAAAAACCTTTTCCTAATATTCAACCTTAACTGTCGTCCCCTTGGGTTCATATCACTATGCATCAGAGATATGATCTGGATCCAATAATGTACAAATGTTGCCAAGACAGAATGAAGACATGCACTGAACTGTAACAAATCTTCCCTGAAATGGGCACCACAAATTCAGAGATCAGAGAGTGCACTCCATATCCAAGCAAGGACTGATGAACCAAGGAATACTCTGTGGAAAGCACAGCCCTAAGCCTATCCTCCCATCACTCAGGACGTTTCAGGTGAAAGAGTTAATACCATTCAAATCCCTTCTTGACTTACAAAAACATTCACAGGACTGAGCATAAGCTGAAAATGGAACATTAAAATATTTTGATTGCACTAAAATAACTCTCTGTCTGGACTTCCAGGTGAAAGCTAAAGTTAGTATTTAAAGAAAAAACAACCTCCAAAACACAAGCACTTATACCAACGTTACTGCTTCACTGGTTTCTAACAACAATAGTCAAGAGCAATTGAAACGTGAAATAACAACAAAACACAAACAAACAAATAGAACCCAAACAACAACAACAAATAATTGAAAGATAAACTCATGACCAGATATAACAAAATTCAAAAAAACCACCTCTTTTGAGAACACGACTGTTATATATTCAGAACATACTGGCATTCACTGGCAAACAAAATCTCAAAGTTGGACTTTTTTTTTCAGTCAAGTCCAGTTTTCCCTTCTAGATCTAGACTGAAACTGATCAAAAGAAGAAAAAATTATTATTGATCTTAATGGTTTACTGCTCAAAAGCTCACACTGGGAGCTCACTACTGTGTGCCAACCTTTCATATAACATGTCAATGCATCTAACTTAGCTTGCACTAACAAAGGGGTTTTGTACAGAAACTGGCACATTTTACAGCTGCAGAGAAGTTTAGCATGAAGTTCTCTTCTTCAAGATACCATCTGTTGAACCACCAGCCAACCAAAAGAAAGAGATGAAAACATCATTATGACAGAGGAAAGCAACAAAAGTAAAAATACAGCAGGAAAACCCTACACAAGACAGGAAGGCTGAATGAACAAGTGCTTTCCACCACCAGTTCCTCTGATTTCCTACCCGTAACTGGTATGATGCTAGCTCTATTTGTTAAACTAATGAAGTATTTTATTACTGAAAGCATTGCAGCTGGACACTAAAAGAAACAAGGAAATCTTAGGAATATCAGTATCAGATCACTTATCAGTGTTCAACTATCTTAAAGGTTGCCCTTAACCATATAAGTAGTTACAGATGGTTCAACCTGAAGGATTTATTCTCATTCTTTTTCTGCTTAGACTAGCAGGAGCCAAGGCACACACTTAAAGCTTACAAAGACTAGAAGTTCTCATGCACTAGGGCTGCCTTGCATCTTCTGTTTTAGAAACTGAGCAACAGGACTGGAAAGGAAAGTTTTAAATCCATGATCAGTCAAACAAGAAGTACCACACAAAACACAGAAAACGTTATTTTACTTGTTTTTTGTTAGATCTAAATGATGAATTGTAAACCACCATCCTTTTAAACATCTCTTGTGGCTGCAAAAGAAAGAAAATTGCCAAACCAGGTATTAACTTTTCAATGTGAATAAGTATCACCTACTCATAAATTATCTTACTGCTTATTTTGCTGTCCTAGGGACTGAATCACAATTGCACTTGTTAGCGCTTGTTCCCTGTATCATTTCAAAATGAGAGAACACACACAATGAAGTAGTACTGAATGCAAAGTGGAAAGAATTCTAGAGAAACAACATAAATAATGCACATTTCCATACCACAAGATTTCTTAAAAATATTTTCCGTGACTGCTTTTACAACTCATTTCTTGTGTCTTCAAGAGTGCTTGGGTCTCTTATCCATGATACATAAATAAAATCGAAAAAAAACCCAAACCCTAAACATGGACAAAATGGTAGACAATAATTTCCAAAATATTGAGAAGTCATGATAAATATATGTTTATGCATTTAAGATTTGCTTTCCTATCAGAGATTTCCTATACTGAAGAGGTGAATTCCATTACTAAATTGATTTTATTTTGCTGTGTTTGGCTTCAAGGAGTTAAATTCCATATTGATTCTGTTTTTCTGTCACTTCCATTATTCTAACAAAATGCTACACTGTAGCTTGGAATCACTTAAAACACAGGATAACCTATCAGTCTATAGAAGTTTTCAAAAATGAAATGGGCAAAACCCCCATGTTATTATACAAAACACTACTGACACTTCCCCAGCCTCCACTCAAAACCTTGCAGCAAATCAGGTAATGTATTTGAGTCTTCTGAAACAAGAACTTTCAACTCTGGCATTTACCCTTTCAAACTCTATTTGCTTTAAAACAAATTACTATGTATCAGTGCCACTGAGGTTTCTCTCAGTGTCCTATAGCCCTACCATCACTTGGAAAAATATAGTCAAGAGTTAATGAAACGTGGTTTGTGTTTAATTAATACAAACAATGAGTTTTTGTCTTGAAGGACTTATGGGCAAGCTCAGACAGATTTTCCACAAATTTCTTTAGAACCTCTCTAAAAAAAAATAATAATAAAAAAAAATTAATTTTCAACACAGATTGTTTTGGTATAGCTATAACCAATGGTAACTGGAATTTCCAGTCCTCACACATCTTGCCACACGGTATCTAAGCACTTGACTTGACTTCAGTCCTGCAGAATCAGGCTTCAAAGCTTGCAAATTAGAGGAAAGTTAAATATTATTTTTTCCCCTTCAGAAATTCTTCATCCAGCCACAAAGGAATGAGGGAGGAAAAATCTTTTGTAGCAGCAAGTGCACCAGAGCCTTGTAAGCCACACAACAGGATGTTTGTCGTAGATGGGAGAGCAGAGACTAATGTTCCTGGTGGTTCTACTTCTATGAAAATCTCACCACTAAATCATAACAATCCTCTCCTGTTCTCTGAGCCAAAATTTAATTAGTTTTGCCATAAGTGTATTCCAGTTCATTCTAGTACAGCTCACACTGATTTTGACTCAGAGCAGCCCTCAGTGTTCAAGGCCATGCTTAAGCTTTAAACATCTCCCATCATTTCCCTGTTTATAAGTGAAAACAATTTCATTGTCATCAGCTGTTAAAAGACCTGGTAATTCTGACCTGAATTTAGTTAATAAGATTACTTAAGCCAAACACAGACTATTTGGCCCAACTACCTTCCTGGTAATAGGAGGATTTTACGCCGTCTTGCATGTCTTTTTTATTCTTAAGTGCATGCTTTTTCATCTTCTTTACTAATGAATTGCTCGAGGATAGGCCAACTGGATTAGCTGCTTGAATCAAATAAATCCATCAACCTCAGTTTCCAGAGTTTGGTACTCAGGACAGTTAAATTCAGGTAAAAACAAGGTAGAAAAAATTACGTGCATAATATCAAATTAAGACATAAAAACTGGAGTTCCATAAGGTGTGTGAAATCCAGGGAGACAAGAAACCAGAGAGCAAATGATATGTTGTCTTTGGTGATACTCTCCTCCACTAAGAGAGGCTGAACTCGTCCTGTATCTGAACAATGAGCTTAAACACAAACACTCACAAAAACACACATAGCAACCAACCAAAATCCATTCCCTTCTGCAAGAAATCTAATTATAATTCTTATACACTTCTGGAGACAGGCAGGTACTGTCTTATTTGTTTTGTCATACACTGGCCTTTTCTTTTTTAACTAATAGAAATCTCTCTCTTCAGTATCCTCACACACCACTGTGACTTCATTGCAGTGAAGATGAATAAATACCCTTCGCTGCAGTAAGTCATCAATGGAAGTAAGAGGTATCAGGTATACCAAACCAATATATAGACTGATTTTTCTCTCAAAGTCCTACCAGAATGTTGCTCCCACTGAAATTTTGATCTTCCAAACTAATATAAGGCAGTTTGGGAAGGAAGACGATTGAATCTAGAAGATTTTAGCAGGCTTGTGATTTGGAAAATGTGCATGCATGCATAAGAAATCATAAGACATTTCCCTATGGAGGTGGATCTTGTTGCCAGTTTCTTAAACTAATTGTATGCAGCCAGTAAAAAAAAAAGTGCCTTTTAAAATTTGTACCAAGACTGTTTTATCACACATTAGGGTATTATCAATTTCTCAAACTAGTTCACATATACACACTTTTTCAAGAGCTAGATGATATCAACTGCAGATTATGACTTTGTTCATTCCTCCCCTAAGGAGTTTCATATTGCTTAGAGATGTTAAAATACTGAACACAATCAAAAGGAGAGCTCCAACTGGAGGAAACATCTCCACTGGAGGGATCTGAATTTATTTTTAGCTCATGTGCCTGTCTTCTCTTAAGCAACTTATAAAAACTGCTTCCAATTATCATTCAATTCATTTATAATGTACAAGCTTCAAAATGACTCTGGCTGTGGGAAAAGTGGTTACTAAGTATCACTCAAATTTGTTCAAAGTGTAACTGGGGAAAATAAAGAAACAAGAGTATCTAAAGTACTAAAGCAAAAAATGACAAATCCATTGTGTTTTAATGAAACACAGCTAGAAACACTGTGCACATAATTTATTGTCAGAAATAGCTTTTAATTAAATAAATGCAATGCAAATTTAATGGTTTTTCTGTCACTTACTGGCTTACAAATGCATATATACACATGTCCACACATGTGCATTCAACAAGCAAAGAACTCTGATGCTAACAGCATAGGCCACAGTGAACTTCAAGAATAAAAACTACCAATTGGTCCACCAGCTATTTCAGGTGAATTTCAAGGGCTGTCAGCTGGGAGTTATCACCTGTCCGAGCAATATTTCTCTTTTTTTGTTCAGTAAGACGTGGCTCCCCTTTGCTCACATACTAAAACTCCCAAGGATGCTACATGGTTGGTCCTAAAATGTTTAGCCTCTGATTTTTATCTTCACTTGCATTTGAAACAGAAATTGAAAAGAAATAAGAAAAAGAAGCTGATTGTGAGTGAACTTTGTAATAAAACTGCATGACCAGTATATTGGAGTCTGATACAAAAACACACTTATTTTCCCCTGCAAATGAAAAGATACATATAAATTATATATATATATAAAACAGATTATATAATGAGGCACAGATCTTCAAGTATGTTTATGACCATTTACAAATGACTTAATTTTGACTTAATTTTTATTATTTCATTTCTGATAAATTCAGAAAAAATTGAAAAATAAAACCCAGCATGTCAATAAATGAAAAATAAGATGTACAAATTCTAGGGCTTTACACTGCTCTGGAATTACGCACCACTCTACAAAAATTGTCACTAAAAGTGGATTTTCCACCATGGAAAAAAAATGGAAAAATACTGGTTTGTACTTACCATTAGTGACTGCTTGAAAATATACAGGAATTTTAGTTAGCAGGAAATGGGACAAAGATTAATTCTTTGAGGACATCTCAAAGAACAACATCAAAAACAAACCCCCACAGTACAGGAGCACTCAGAAAAAGAACATTAAAAGGCTTACCAGGGCCTCTGATTTGATTGTTGGCCTGAGCACAAAGTTTGGGTCAGGCTGCAGCATAACTGGTTTAGAGACTATTGGTACCCCTGGATGACGCTGGGTAGGTGGACTTGGAGCAAGTTGCTATGGAGTTAATTTAAGAAAATTACAGTTCACAACATAATTTGTGCAAATCCATCATTTCACCAAGACTCCTCAATTCAAATGGTTTATCATAATGAACTTAACGACACTAACACAAGAAAAAGCTTAGAGAATTATTTTAACTAAGGCTTACAAACTCCAAAGCAAAACACAATTTCTCTTGCATCAAAGTAGTAGCTCTTCCCCTAAATTCAGGCTTCACCAGCAAGACTATGGATAAATCTCAGCCCTGCTTTTGTCATTTTTCCCATAAAAGTAACAAACTGAATGAGAAGTTAGAGGAAAAAAAAACCTGCTGAAGTTGAGTGTAAGAATAGAGCGAACCCAAAAGAAGATTTTAACTAATCCATAGCTAAATAGATCTTTTAAGATGAAATTCAGCTGGGCTGCAGAAAACAGCTTTCCATAAAGAATTTCAAGTTAAATTGTCTTGATTTAACAGCAAGGGTTTGTTAAGTAAATTCCCTGCCCTTGACTCCACAAAGTAGAGATACCCAGAGGCATCTGAGACCTAATCATTCAGCACGTCCTAGCACAATCCTACGCTTCTCACTCAGCCAAAACTCCCACTGACATGAGGCACAGTTTTATTCAAGAAAAGAGTTCAAAACTGAGCCCTGTGGGTTAAGTTTCTGACTTAACCCCAGCAACTCTTGGGACACTTTTTTCAATGTTTCTCATAGGAAATGTGATGTATTCCAGAGATCATTCTTATAGTACAAGCTGTATCCTCTGAAATTATTTATTTGCTTCCAGCAAATGGGTTAAGCCATTTCTTGGTTTTGGTTTTTTGTTTGGTTTTTGTGTGTGTGCGTTTTCCCCAGTGGGTTGCTTTTTTTTTTTCCTTTTCCTTTCTTAAATAATTCTTCTAGAAGTTTGAATCAGATATTTGAAAGTCCCTGTGGATATCCCTCAACTAATGTTGTTCCACACCGCAAAATACATTGTATCATTAAGCTTTCCGAACTGAAAAGAATCAGAATCGACACAGATTCACAGATAGCAACTTGTTAAAGCTGCACTGGAACTGGATGGTTTCTCCTGGAGCTGCACAATTTAGCAACAGATTTTTCTGGAGTGCACAATGGAGAAACCTGACATCTGACCATTCAGACTCAAAATCAGTGCAAAGAGACATCGAACAAATGGTGCTGGTTTCATCTGGAGATGAAACTTGCTTCTTAGCACCCATTATATTTAAAAGATAGTTTGAACCTAGCAACTTTTGCCTTGACAGAAGAACAAAGTACATGCTCCGTGACATACAGACATTCACAACATACAGATACAGACTGTATTTTGCTAAGCTGTTGAAATACAAAATCCTCAGACCATTAGGAGTCACTTCCACTACTCATGCTTTCAGCACATCTGTGTATCCATACATCACTCCATGGGCTGAATTTTAAACAAATTAGCCATGCAGAGTGAAACTTTCGACACTTCCTTGCCCTTAGCACGACATGGGAAGTTCATGAAACTACAGCCACGATTAACAGCACGCCACATACCAGCGGGTTGCTTGACACCGAGGACGCTTTGCCGACGTGGGAGGTGTTTCTTACAACCTAAACAGCAACACACTTAGTACTGGGTTCATATAAAGTGTAAAGCTAATAATAATTTTTTTTCAGAAACAGACAATTTATACCAGATATTATAATAGCTAGTTCTCAAGAATGTATCTGACAGGATTTTATTCCTTTTGTCAGGTTTTGCTCAACCTGAATTGGAAATTAAACAATCTGTGTTAAACCCAAAAATGAAGCAGTGTAGAGAAGATTTACCAGCTTGAGTAATATTAGAAGAATTAACTTATGACATAACTACAGTTGTCTTATTTTTTGGGTTTAGCAGGCATAAACACAAGATCTTTAATCCATATAGTTACAAAAATGCACTGCTTCTGCTTATCTGTGGGGTTAAAAACTCACTTGGCAAAAGGTAGCAAAGATAAATTCTCAAGCTTTGGATTTTTCTTCCATTTCTGAAACCACATCAGAAATACTGAATTATCTACTTATAAACAAAGCAGCTTTGGCTCAGAATTAATTTTACTAAGAGCCTAGTTATTTCTTCATATACACTAATTATATTCAGTGAAAACTGACATTAATTTTAAAGGCTAGGTTATTTGTTGTTATCTAACGTATTTTTCTTAATTATTAATTTCTTTTCTCTAACATACCTAGCAGTGACAAACTGCCAGAAATACATATTGAAATATATTAATTTGGGGTCAGATCAGTATGGCAGTACTCCTTCTATCTGAGTATTTTCAATTATCTGTGGAAGAGTGTATTTTTCCTCCCAACACCAGTATTTTGTATACTTGTTTCATTTCACATCACTTTTATTCTGCAAATAACTTGGGAAACCTGCTATCCGTAAGAACATGCGATATTTCCATTTCAGTGGATCTAGCACATTCTTGGCACTTCAAAGGTATAAACCACACAGATCAAGCACTGTCAGAGGTCCACATAAGTTTACAAGAGATTCACAGGTCACATAAGGGCAATTATTCACATAGAGAGAATCTACTAGTTTCCACCAAAAAGTGATAAACTTGCATATCCTTCCCCACCCCAAGGAGAATCATGCAAATACAAAGACATGTAAAACCTAAAACATGCAAAACCCCCAAAACCCAACAATGCAGTCAGTCAACCCATGCAGAAAACTGTGTAGGAAGCAAGTGACCATATGGGATCCTCTTCTGCTGCTTGAAACAAGAATCTTTTGCCAAAAGAACAAGTACATGATTCTCACTACAGTGCTTAACAAAGGGAATTGTGACGAATCAGCTGCCGTTTCTTTCCTAAAGAGAGATCTGGCACAAAATTTCTTATATTTGGACTTAGATTGCAAGTCAAACCGGCTTACCATCTCCTGCTTTTTTATTTTACACAGTTTTGACCTTTCAAAAATTTGAGATTCTGACTTTAAGCCAATTTTCTTCATCCACTCTTCTCACCTAACAAAGCAATTTGATGACACATTTAAAGCACTTTCACAAGTCATTTTCACTACAGGGATACTTTTCTCAAATTTAACAATGAATTAAATCTGCTGCTTGCCATTGCACTATTTTTTTACATCTTTAATCACTCAAGTCCACATCATCTTTTTTTTTTTTTTAACTGATACATTGTGCCTAGGACATATGCAGGTGATAGGGTTACAATGTATGTAAGGCAGGAGATCAAAACCCTCCTGACTCACTCTGGACTGCAATCACTCACGAAAAAATGAAGATTGCATTCCCTCTTTTAACATTGCAAGGGGCAGAAGGGTAGATCCAGCGGACAGAAGGTGATGGATCAGGGCAGGGAGGCACACAGGGGAATGGTAAAGGCGCATGCATCCAAGCAGATCCTGAGGTCACCTGGGCAGCTGGTGTTACCGACAGGGCTGGAACATTGGAGGCCGGAAGGGGATGAGCTGGTGGTGCTGGGATAACAGTGGGCGGCGGTGGTGGCGGAGGCAGTGGCGCGCGCTGTTTGGGTTTGTCAACTTCATCTAAGTTGATGTCATCGAGATCTGTGGTGTGCAGCTGCAGGCCCCCGGCAAAGCGCCACATTGAGGGGGCAGAGGGAGAGGCAGAAGGGCGTCCACTCGCCAGCTACGTGTGACAGAGCAGAGATCTGCCTCAACACTCAGTCCTGAAGAGATTATGGCCAACCCTAGAACAGCGCTCAGCCTAACTGCTCCTGCACAGGAAGTTCCTGGCTTCTCCCACACAGAATATACACAAACATTTTCCCTGAAAGCTTTTCTAAAAGCACTCCTTGGGATTCTAGTTTAAAAAGAAGAAAAATTAGAGGGGTGTGACAGTAGCCTTGGCTGTTGGGTAAGGGAGATGACAAAAGAAACCCCACAAAACCCCAACAGCAGGAAGTCTTCAGAAGGCAAAATCATGGGACAAATCAAGATAACACAACTCTTGCCTCTCTGGCTCTTATGAAGAGAAAGCATAAATTACTCCTTGCAAAGGTGATTATTTGAAAGAAAATAATCAAAGACAGGCCCTGAAATTCTATGTCATTAAAAAGGGAAAGGGGTTAAAGTTGTGTAAACATAACCACACATTAGTACAAGAAAGGAAACTAAGCTTAGGCAGCTATCAAAACAAAAATTTAGTGTGCTTTGAAATTCAGATCCTCAAGGGGTTTGAGATCTTATAATTCATGTTAATCCACACCAGATCTATTGGGGGGCTAAACAACTCCAGAATTTGAACATAATGAGCAGCTCATCCAAAAAAAATAAGGATGTGTGTGAAGGAGTGTACAGATGCTGTTAGTTGCTAATATTTCTTTTACCAGTGATCAAACTGCAGTATTTGAGAAAATTCAGTCATTTTGCTATTTTGTTGACTCAGCTGAGGAAACATTACATGGATAAGCTGTCTGACAGATACATTCATCTTACTCTAATATGGCAACACTTCCCTCAAGTGGGTAACACTTTTCACATTCTTCTTATCTAACATGCTCACTGAAAAATAGGTATTTCTTTGGCAGAGGCTGAGAGATCTTGACTGCTCTTGTCCCCCAAGAAATAGTTCAAGCCTGTAGCACCTGAATATTGTTCAGCTGCATTTAGCCCTAAGAAGCCCTCAGGTCTCATGTTTTACGTGATTAAACTGCTTGGGCAGTTTTGTAGAAAAATCAGAATAGAGCACTTCCATATAATGTAATGGTAGAATTGATGGAGCAAATAGAACACAGAGTGCATGTCTTAGATCCAGGTAGAGCTCTGAAAATACAACAGTGTTTGTAATCCGTAATGTTCCTTCTTACTTTACAAAGTAAGGAGGACAAAGTTCTAGCAAAACAGAAGCTGCCAAGTTTAGGTAGTGAGAGAAAAACTCTGCATAATCATTCCACTGAAGACCTGTACTGAAAAACCACATGGATCTGAGCCTAGGGCCAAGATGAACAAAAGATCAGCTGCTTTTTCCAGAGCTGCTCCATGTTGACCTGAAGGAAAATCATGCAAGAGTGTTCCCCAAGGTCCCTTTGTGGTTGCAGTTTCTTGGGGATCCCACGGGAGCTCAGCAGATTGCAGTGTTCCTCTTGAAAGTGGCTTTCCTTGGAAGACAGCCAGAGCAGCAGGATGGTGGGAAAGCCTCACTCCACATCTAGAACCATCAGGCTCTAAGGAACAATCGCCATCTCCAGCTCCCCCTAATTAAAGGGGACTACTTAAAGCACAAGCCTAAACCCTATTCCTTGTGAGTTTCATATCTTTTGGTGATTTTCTTAACCTCTTCCTTTATTTCATGCAATACAAGGAAGCTTCCAAGCGTTCATTATCAACGATGTTCCTATATTCACAGGATACTAATAAATATAGCTGGATCTAGCTTTCATTATTGGTAGCATGTGCCACCTAGGCAAACGTTTCATGAGACAATTAAACTGTTAATTTAGTGGTGGTAATATACTTAAAAAGGATAGAATACCATCAGTTCATTAAAATAATATTTAAATCTTCAAAAAACATAGGAACAGCAAATTCTATAGATTGTAAGTCATCAATTACTGACTTTTCAACTCCCTCTTAGAAAGAAGGCTGAAGGGGGAAAGACAAAGACAGATTTTTTTCACTGGTAAAACCTGTTGCTTTTAGGAGACAACTTTCAAATATATAGAGACCATGCAATATATGGAAAATCCAGAATTTTACCTCAGGAGACTCATTCTCCACAGAGGAAATCTGTTCTAACCGTGTTTGACAAAGTCTTTCCACCCAGTGCTGCACCTTTTCTGATTCTTCCAGGTCTTCTCGTTCTGTCTCAGATACCTTGACCATAATATTGGTGCATGAGAAAAGGTTATAGGTGTGGTCACAATACAAATGTTTCAAAAGTATGAAACTCCACTACATATAATTTTAAAACTAATAATGCTTTTAAGAAGGATTTCCTATTTTGCTGTTTTTCATTAAATTCATCACTACACATGGACTCATTAACTGCAGAGCTATCCTCATTTGGGCAAAAGCTGACTAGAAATAAGCAAACGTGGCAACAGAATTTTGCAGTGAAACAGCTTTTGAAATGTCATTATCTTTGACATAATTAAACGAGCGTCCTGCTAAAATAATTCCACTAAAAATCCACCTAATTTTCTTTCAATATAGTTTTGCACTTGATAGATCACAACATACCTCTTGCACAAGACGATTTATTTTCAGTTGTTTTTCTTTCTCCAGCATTCCTTCTTTCTCTTTGGCAAGTTTTTGCTCAAACTCCATTTCTTTTTTATTCTTCTTCTGTTCACAAAAACTATCACTTTTTGACTTCTTTCGTTCTTTCCCTTTCTGGGAAGGTTTGTTAATAAAAATTTTTACATCAGCTAAAAACACCATAAACTTCAATCTTGGTACATGAGTACCTGCCTTGAAAATTTAATTACAGTCAATGCAAGTATGGGGATAGTCTTTTAAAAGTAAATCCGAAGTCCATTTTCCCAGAAATTTGCAGGAAATCCAAACTTTTTGTAGGGCTTGTGCCCACTAAGGTAAGTTGGATGATATCAGAGAATTCAACTTTTTTGTTCCTCTGCAAACTTACAACTTTAGGGCTCACAGGCCCAGTATAAAACTTTGAATATTCACTTTTGGTTGGGTTTTGATTTGCCATCTCTCTGTTTTGGCATTTTTATATATATATATATAAGACTGATTGCTTTCAGGTGACAGACGCTCATGTACGGGTAGATGTGAACAGTCCATGCATACAACAGCTTCATGCATGTGCCCTAAAATCAGCATTGCACCCCCTAATAAAACTGAAATAGGGAATTAGAAAGAAAAGGTTTAGATCAGTGCAGAAACTGAGTTGCTTCCAAGAAGCAACACTGCATCACAAAGACCATGTAGCTCCTACAAGCACTGGATAAAATCTACTCAGACGAGTTAACTAATACAGCACAAAGTGACTCTAAAATTTTAGATGTAGGATACAAACAAAGGGAAAAGCTACACAGTGTTTTGGAAGCCTCTCTTCCTGTTGTCTTCAAAACACACACTGCTCCTTATTTCTACTTTAGTGATGTCACAATTCTGCTACCCTTTCACATTTGTACAGGGAGGACTTAGTTCATGTTGGAAATGCCACGTCCTCCTTTTATTTATGAAAAGTAAAACAGAGGAGCGGGTGGCCACTTATTGTCAATTACTGCCACTGCCAGGAAGGCTGTGCTTCAGGTTTGATTTTGTTCTGCTCATCATCATCAGCTATTGACTTTTCATGCTTTGAATTCCAAAAGCCACCACGAACTGCTTCACATTAAATAGCATTATTTGTCTTCCTTTCACCTTTTGCACGTTAATATTGATAACAAAGCCTTAGAAAACAGACATTTTCCCTGGCAGCTACAAAAGCCAACTCTCCTGGTCAAGCAGTTAACTGGAACTTTGTACTGCTGAGTTCAGTGGGGTGTGGTCTATTGATTCATGGTTACATAGTGGTGGTGTTGTAGGGAGGGGAGCAGGGGGAAAGGAACCCCAAAAACATTGGAGATAAAGCTTAGCTAAAAAAAAATCTAGCTTTTCACACTGATGTTTTAACATAAACTGCGGTGTATCTTATTCAGGAATAATTAGGTTTTACTTTAACAACAATTGCCAATATCATCCTCTAAAAATTAGAAGATACATTTAGTACTGTCTACTAAATGCAACATCAGGCAGGTAGACTTGCTCAGTACCAACATTTGAAGAATTACTGAATTCAAAGGCACACTGAGCAATGCACAAGCCAAAGTCTTCCAGAACATGAACATACATCTGACAATCTTAGCTGCATTCACAGCATTCAGATACAACAGGGTGATTCATTCTTTCCTACAATTTCCCCATGGATTCAGTTTACTTCCTATTATAGACATTTTCAGTACAGAGGGAAATTTTGTTTTTAAAACAAACACAAAAATCGTTAGCAATAGGGAGTAGGATGAAAATTCATCGCTGCCAGATTTTAAAATATTTCTAAAAGCAAATGATTAAAAATACTCTTTTCAAGCTTCTTGTGCTCTCTGTGTGGTAAAGTTCAACTGTAATTGTGTAAGACCTTCACTATGATATGGAGAGGTATTTGGACATTCTCTAAACTATATTTGTCAGCAGCAATACAAAGGATTACCTCTTTGTGTGAAGGGTTTCCACAACATGGACTGATAATTTTCATTATAAAAATCCTAACTGCCCTGGTTTTCACACAGGTTAGAGATCCATGATGATTTACAGTCACCAGCAGTACAAAAAGGTATTGGAATGCTCCATTTTCTCCTAATCTCTTTTAAGGAGAACAGGTGTATCCTGGGCACACAGAAGGTTAAAGTAATAGTCCTAAACAGTGACAAGAATACTTCATCTGTCAGAAACAATCCTGACCTCCTCTGAAACCTTGAGTTCATGCCAGATAAACCTTGAGTTTGTGCCAGATACACACACAAAATTTTCATGGCACTTTTTATCATAGTTAGTTACCAAAAAACCCACCAGCAAAGCACACAACACAATAGCAATCCCCCTATGATATGGCTAATATACATTGCAAGAAATAAAGAGAAGGAAGCAACAGCAAGTATAAAATATTATTTGAAACGCTCATAAATTGAAATTACAATACTTCAGCAGCATCTCTGCAGACATAGAAACATTCTATCAACTTAAAGATTGTTAAGGTTTTTTTTATCATATATACACACCTAAAAGTCTTTTGCCTTCAGCACTCCTCCTGCAGGGAGGTTTGCAAAGGTATAACTATATAATTTTGTCTCTGTACTGTTTTTATATAAATATATATATGATTCTGAAGACTCTGGAGAACATGAAGGCATGCACTGCTCACCTGTAATGAGCACCTGCTGCAAAGTATTGGTATACAACTCCCTCTGCAGCTGGCAGAATCCAAAAGCCCAAAGGACTGAAAAGGACAAACTCCTAGACACATGCATCCCAAAGGCATCTTAATTTTTGCACACATTAAAGGAAGGAGCATTTGACTATAAAGAATGTTTACTAACAAGAGAGAAGAAATAAAATGAGGGATTCCACTTCAAACACACAGCAAACAAATTTACATTTCAAACTTTGTACCTTACGGATTGTGGGAAATTTTCCTTCATACCGATAAAACCATCCAAAAGCTACAAAAGGTAAAGGAAAAGTTGTTTTCTGAAGAAAAGCCAAGGACTGGCTCTTACTCAGATCAATCCATGCTGGTATGTGCAACTGATTAAAATTTATTTGAAGGCGCAACACCAGAGGTTTAATATTACATGACAAGTTCTTAGTCAAATTCTTGATAAATGGTTCTAGTACATTTAGTCGTAAGTTTCCCTTATTTTAGTGATATACATTTTATGTCAAACAAAGCAAATGCAGAAGTAATCTTCATACAGAACCACACAGGCATGTGCATTACTAAGATTTTTATGGTCACACTCCTACTTTACAGTAGTTTTAGCAAGCCTTATAAAAACTAAGCAGGTATGCAAACTCATTCAAGCTTGTGGCAGAACACTGGCTTTTGAGGAGACATGAAAAGCTCCATTTCCCAGAACAAAATATTTCAAGCCATGTGCATAAACATTACAAAATATATTGCCAAGTAAAAACATACAAAAGACTATATTACCATAACTTTATGTAAGAAACACTGCTAACACAGAGCAATCAATATAGTCCACATTTCTGCAGGATTGTTAGATTTCATTTAATTTCAAGGTATCCTTAGAATGCAACAACAGCAGCAGTGTCAAAACCTTTCATCGTTTACCAAAGGACCACACATATTGCCCTAGGAAAACCAAATGGTCAGTTCAATGTCAAGACTGACTGTCAGGAGGAGGTGAGACACAGGAAGAATCTGAATCAGGATAGGAAGTTAGTGCTGAGTGGCAAACCTGTTTGTCCTGCTTCATGCTCACTTCATCCATATCATCTGTTTCAAGCTGGTCATGTGCAAGTCCCTTTAAATCTTCTAGAGAAACAAAGGAGGAAAGGAGTGAGGAGATAGAAGTGACAGTCTAAATGGAGGTTTCCACGAACAGAAAAAGAGATAAGTCATGTGTGACTAGAAGTTTCAGTGAAACAAAAAAAAAACTAGTTAGGAATGGGATCTTTTTCTACAAAATTATTTTTAAAAAAAGGCCCTACATAAATCAATCTCCAACCTCCTCCAGTCCTGAAGAGCAGTTAGAATCTACACGTGGACAATTATTCTGCTCTGTGATGAAGGGAAGCCTGCAGAGTTTGGTGGCTTTTTCTGTAACGGAACCATCAGCAGACTTCCCCAAAATCACACACAAAATCATATAATGAAATAACATCAGGTTAGGAATTGGCCCAGGTCTCCTATAAATTGTGCAGCAAGCACTCCCACGTTTTTCTTTGTACAATACAATTTTAGTACATTCTCCATATACAATTTGCAGCTTCCAATTTAGCTTCTGAACTGCCAACTAAGCTCCAACTGTGTTAATTCCCTTCAGACAAGTAAGTCAGAAAGCCAGCAGCATCCTGGGCTGCATCAAGAG
Organism: Pachycephala philippinensis; assembly: GCA_013397055.1. Taxonomy (NCBI): domain Eukaryota; kingdom Metazoa; phylum Chordata; class Aves; order Passeriformes; genus Pachycephala; species Pachycephala philippinensis. The sequence continues at coordinate 378,190 of VWZT01002559.1, read as the reverse complement.
CAGCATGGGCAGCAGGGCAAGGGAGGGGATTGTGTCCCTCTATTCCACTTCCATGAGGCCCCACCTGGAGTGCTGCATCCAGCTCTGGGGCCCCCAATATAAGATGGATGTGGACCTGTTGGAATAGGTGCAGCAGAGGGCCATAAAGATGATCAGAGGGCTGGAGTACCTCTCCTATGAGGAAAGGCTGAGAGAGTTGGGGCTGAACAGCCTGGAGAAGAGAAGGCTATGGGGAGACCTTAGAGCAGCCTTCCAGTACCTAAAAGGGGCTACTAGAAAACTGAAAAGGAACTTTTTAAAAGGGCATGCAGTAACAGGGCAAGGGGGAATGGCTTTAAACTAAAAGAGGATAGATTTAGATTAGATACTAGGAAGAAATTCTTTCCTGTGAGGCACTGGAACAGGTTGCCCACGGTAGGTGGTGGATGTCCCACCCCTGGAAGTGTTCAAGGCCAGTTTTGGATGGGGCTCTGAACAACCTGGTTTAGTGGAAGGTGTCCCCACCCCTGGCAGGGTACTGGAACAAGGTGATCTTTAAGATCCCTTCCAACCCAAATTGTGAAATGGTTGACAGGCAAACACTGAACAGAAACAACATGGAAAACAGTGCACCAAACCCCCAAGCTACAGAGCTTGACAGCTCAGACCATTTCTTAGCGAGCTTTATTCTTGTTATTTTTCCTGCTGCTGACTGTTAAAAAATATGACTGTTTGAGTGGACATAGATTTTGCAAGATAGGTACCTGTTAAATAAGAGTTATTAAATTAATTGTGTGCTTCCAGCCTTCTGAAAATAACCAATTCATAGCTAGCTTAACTTGGAGACAAAGTGGCGATATATTCCATTCAGCTCAGTGATGTGTTTGAGACAAATGGAAGGAGCCAATTTGAAATAAATTACTTACTTTTGTGTTTGGAACGAGGGACAGAGTGCACTTCTGCAGTTACAGTTTTCAGAGACTTGGGTGGTTCTTTAGGACCCCAGTCTTCTTCCCACTCCTTTTTAAATTTCTCTTCCTCTGCTGTTATCCTAGAGGAAACAGAAGCAGTTAGACATTCAGAGTACAAAAACAACAGCATCAGTATATATTCATTACCATTATAATTTTTCAGAATATTTGTTTTTTCTCTTTACTATAAAGCATAACAACCTGCTCCTTCCTCATAAGCAAATTTTTTTCATCAATCTGTTTCATTTACTAAGCTACTAAGATAATTTGTAAAATACAGTGTAACTGAGATATTCTTATTTAATATTGAGACTTATAAGGCCAGTTATATAAACACCTGCACAGATGCTAAGCCACGAGTGATACACTACAGTACTGACTGTCACCTTAACTGAAGTAAAAAAACATTTCTCACCTAGTAATTTTTCATTTCTACAACTGGAATTATCTATTAGAAAAAGTCAGTTTTAACTGAGCGACAGAACATCTGCAATACACCTAAATCAGACATCACAATGGTAAATTATACCTAAAAAGTGTGTGTCTTCCTTCTAAATCTTAAATCTATTTTGATGATTGCTTCCTAAACACACAGTTCTAGGTTGCCATAAAAAGCGACTCTTCCCAAAAAGAATTAAATGCTGTTGAAATACTAGCTACATTAAATTTCTTATTCTAGGGAAAAAAAAGGAAAAATATTTAAAAAGAGATGAGAGGGGAATAGATAGAGAGAGATAGAGGATGAGCATGGTGCAGAGAGTGTCACACTTCAGGAAGAGAGCATGCAAAACAAGTAAATTACCTAGTATGGCACCATGATCAGAAAAAAGGACATTTCAAACCAAAAAACAGCAACTACCAAGTAGCTCACAGCAGAAGTGCTGAATAACCTAGTAACATGTAGCTTCATATATGTAGCCTTAAGTGATCCAAGATCTATTCTTGACTATAGCTGGCCTTGAAACGACAATGTGGTGCCAAAATCTACCAGGTCTCAGATACAAATGATGCTATTTATACTTGGATTATCTTTTGCATCTCTAAATTAGCTAAAGTAAATTGAAAAAATATTCACATAGAGTCAAAACACTCTTAAATCTGAAGCTGAGCTCACTATTTAAATTTAGAGGCATTGTCATGGAACAATGGACGGAATGTTTTTTCATTTCATTTTAATTAAAAAAAGTTGGTGTTACAATGTAACTTGAAATACATAGAGTTAGAGAGCTCTGCCATTTAGGCACATTTGGAATTTTTTCAAATGCAAGATACCAAAATAGGGCACAATGACTTTATACAAGGAATTCCTGCAGAAAGGATTTTTAAAAGAAGGCAAGGCATGATCCTCACAAACCATTAATACAGAAAAACAATGTATTTTAGCCTGTCATGATTGCTCATGAAATCCCAGCTTTAAATTACATCTTGCTTCCTCTACTACCGTTCTCCCTCCTCCTCACCCAGGAGATCGACTTAACAGTTTGGATTGTGAAATGGAAAAGATTAAAAGTGCCTGAGCAACACTTGAAAATTATACAAGGAAGTACAAAGCTGTGCTAGACCTTACACTGAGTAGCCCTCAAGGCATGAAAGCCCTCCCTGAGTGAGTAAAGATGCTCTTAGTGTAGAAGAACACGGCACACATCCAACATCCATTACAACAGACAGGCAATCTAGATTTGGAGAACGGAATCATCCTTCACCTGTGATGGCCTGCTTTTATAGCAGCTTTTGGCTATTGCAGGAATTTCTGCAGAAGGCCACAATAAAAAACAGGATGTTATCAATTCCCCAGGATCAGGAAAGGGAAATGCGTAAGAATTCATCTGTGTGCTGCAGTAGAGCCCACAGCAGGACTGTCAGAAGATTTTTCTCTTGTGACAGCTGGGGAATATATTTCTTTCTGCACCTTACAAATTCAGAAATCCCTGCACTTTTTCTATTAGAAATTACTTTTTCTATTAGAATTACTTTTTTTATTCTATTTAGCTAATACAGGTACATGAACAGGGACTCAAGTGAATTAAATGAATTAAAACCCTCTTAATATGTCAAAGCGGAAAAGCTAAAGACTTGAGGGTCAATCTTAGTCCTCTAAAAGACTGAATCAAAACAGATATTATCGTGCAACTTGCATTTTCATGCAATTTCCCAGCATCATTTAGAAGGGAAGTTAATTACTGTGGTAACAACTGGTTCATTTCAAACTTCCAAATGTAAAAGAGTGCTTAAGTTACAAATATAGTACTGACCTGTTTCTTAGTAGTATTAATTTAATTCTGTTAGAATTAAACGTACTGTTTCAGTGACAACAGAGTAAATAAGTTCTGGGACACAGAACCTCCTTAATCTTAAGTTTGTCTCTATATTAGTAACGTATTTTTAAAGAAGGTGCTCAACTTCTACTCCACACTGAATTTTTTATTGTCACAAGCCTCATGTTTTCCAGGTGCTGATTTTCAGATCAGTTTCCTATTCTTTAACCGTGGTGTACTTACTGATATGTATTGGATCCTACATTTAGCTAAACGGAAATTCTACACAATTTTATTTGAAAGGAACATGCAGAAGGTTTTCAGCCGGACCTAATACACAAGCACCCTTTTCCAGGTGGCACGCTGCCTGTGAAAGGTTTTTACTCACTGCTCTATTTCTCTGCGATATCTCTCTTCTTCCTCTGCAGCCTTCTGGGAAATCTCCAGCTTTCTTCTACAATAAGAGGAATTAGGACACCATGATAAAAATAGTATTTTCTGAGTAAGAACCTGAACAAAGTGTGTCAGCATATAGTTAGCAAAAGTTATAGACAGTAAATACATATGTACTGGGGGAAAACGCTCAGTTTTAAAAGTCATCACCAAAGGTTCAGCATGGTTTCATAGGAACCCTGAGGACGCTCCTGATCACCTGGATACCAAGGGCATATCATTGACTTAATTCTTTAAGTCACTACCTCCTTCTGGGACAGGTCCATTGTGTGTTTTTGTACAAGTATAAAATTTCTAACTGTCTTGCTAAAAATAAAGGATGAATGGATAGCATCAGGAAAATAACGAATATCACACTGAATCATTGCGGTACGACAGTCAGGGAGCAGAGTGACCCTTCTGCTCAAGATGGCTTTGAATGATACCAGCTTTGAAAGCCCAAAGCAAGAGCAACACAGGATAAACATTTTATGAATAGAGACTCTGCAGCAGCAAAACAAAGTTAATATAAGTTGAGAATCTTCTCACTTCTGTAAGAAGCATCACAGAAATAATTATGTGCTCCTGTCTTCTGTGCCCTCTCCAAATCCAAGCTAAATTTTTCAGACTGTCCTATAGAGAGTTCTTACAGTCTCTCTTTCTCTTGCTGCTCTTTGATGATTTTGTTGGTTTCCAGTGCAAGCTGCTTCTGGTGCATTAACTCCTGGCGTTCCTGCTCACGGACACGTGCTTCTCTTTGCCTTTCTTCTTCAGTCATGAACAGCTCCTTTCCCTGCAATCGAAACCACCACCCCAATTAGCTGTGAAAATATCTCATGAATGCAGTTCTTCTAGGAAAGAATTCAAACCCAAATACACAGTAGCACATCTGCCACTTCCTTACATCACTCTTCCTGAGGAACACACCCTGAAAGATCCTCAAAGATCTGACCATTTATTCCAAGGAGATATTCTACTTTCAGCCTCAAAGTTATTATGTGCTAAACACCTCAGAAGAGGCTTGCAACTACTGAAGTCAGCAACAGCACTGTAGGGGTCATGCCAAATACATACTCAGTGTGTCATCCGGAAAAAACTTCACATTATACTTTCTTGACACATCTCACTGAGCAATGAAATGCCAAAGAACACAACACTGAATGATTCCCACTATGAAGACAACCACACAGTTACTGTGTTTTAATGGCTGGTTGCTGCAGAAACGTGTCATCATTCAGGGAACCCAAACACAGGGAATGCACATACCCAAAACACTCTATGTATTTCAGTTTGTTTTGTTCCTGTTTCATTTGCTTTAAAATTAAGACACAAGCACCATTTTCTATTCAAGAAAGATATTTCCATAGTGCTATAGGCAGAACCCCATGATAACATTAATCTAATTTTCATTTCTGAAATTAAAATCCCATGTTAATTAGGAAGGTAGGATTTTCCTGTCTCTAAAGCACAAAGCAGATAGCTTGAACATAACCATGCATTGAGGAATGCCTTTGCACCATGGTAGGGAAACTGTTTCCTTTTGCTATCTGTTCTCCAGAAAAAGATGGGCATTGAGGAGAGACATGCAAGGTAAAGGAGTGAGGAACAGAAGAGTTCCACAGCAACAATTTGCCATTTTGGAGATACCACCCCAGTGATGCATGCTGGGGTAGATCTCCTATTTTTAAAATTGTTAACATAACTGAGAGTTGAAACTGAGTCCTTAGGATGTTGAATTCCTGGAGCTTAATCCACCAGCCCAGAGCATTTGTTAAACAATGCCTACAGTGCCTTTGGACAACTTCATCTTTTGTTACTATAAGAATAGATCAAATAAACCATTAATTCCTTAATGTAGGTACACAGTATACGAGCCCTTAGGAAGTAGCTGAAGTGACTTACTACATCTTTTTATCCCCTATTTAAGTCAGTTGCAAGGCAATTAGAAAACACCACCTTTGATTAGTCTATGGAACTTGATTATCCTCTTGTATATAACTACACACTTTGCTGTAAGAAGGATTATCAGTAAGTAAAAACATTAAAACATTTACTGAAAGTCACACTGAAGTCAGAGGGAAGATTTAATTAATTTCAGCTGGTTTTAGACTAGGCCCCAAAGGCTTATAGTTCTGTTGCACAGAACAGTGGGAATGAAAAATTGAGCAATTTTCAGTGTGTCAATACACTAATGAGATCAGATAAACAGTTACAAAAGAAACTAATTTTCAATAAGACTAAGCCATCAGCTATTCAGGATTAAAAATTAATTGTCTCTAATCCAATTCACCTTTCATATTCCAGCAGGTATCTGTTAGAACAGAAGCTCTCAAACATGAGAGACAATTACAATAAAGTTAATTTCCATTTCTTATCAAGGGAACAGTTTTACATTGGCCCACGATCATGTTATATTTGAGAATACTTTGTGTAGTATAAAATCACACGCCACTCAAAACTGTCCTGGTTTGACAGAGGTATAGATCTTATAAAGAAACACAACTTTTGTTGTTATCCATTTACTTTTACCATTTATTTGCCCACAAAGTAGTTTTAGGAAATGTTCTGCTTTTACAAATATACTACTTACAGCACCTGCTACCACAGAGATAGTCAAAGTACGACTACTCTTGAGCACTCTGACAGCCTGCAAATCAAAACAAAACAAAAATCAGTGTGAGTGAAGTGATAAAAGGCCAGTATATATTGGATGAAAAATGCTGGTTGCCAAGGCTGGAATTTCCAGAACTAAATAGGGTGGTAGGTATGCAAATCTTCAAATTCCCATGTTCAATACACAACTCCTTGAGTCAGTAGCCCAGTATCAAAACATACTTTTGTGGACAGGGAAACAGGACAGATGTTTAGTAAACTGCCAACTACAAATCCAGAGCATTAAGAAGACTTGACTTTACCTCTTTATGATCCACATTAGAGAAGTCCACACCATTCACCTCAACAATCTGATCCCCAACCTAAAGAAATTAATGCAAATTTTAGTACAGATGCTAAGTTAGTACATGTATTAAATGAGAAGAGAAAGAGATGTGCTCTCTAACACCCTTCATACGAGAATCATGGGTACTGGCAGAGCGCAAGGGGAACAGACTGGAAACTGGTCAGGCTTGCACATCCTCCTACACTCAGATCTCCTATTGCCACTGCTTGGGATCAAATCCTGAGCTTGAAGGAATATTGGTCTGACCCAGGTCACTCACGTTCTTAAAATTTTAGGAAACTATCTCAATTTAAAATGTAACCACAAGGTATTTCTTTCCCATGGGAAAAGACCCCCTCCAAACAATAATACCAACACAGCTGGTGCTTTACAGAGATTCAGAATCCTAGAAGTTGTGAATTCAAACCAAGAATTCCTTGTGGTAGTTACCTTGGAGGTGGCAAACTTACCTCTAAGCCCACCTCTGCTGAAAGAGAGCCCGGCTTAACATTGCTGATAAAAATGCCTGGTTTTTGTGTTGGACCACTGGAAATACTGGAAATGTAAAAAATCCCAAACATTAATAGGATAATATTTATAGAATAATATTTCTTGAATAATACAGTGTAATACAGTGAGTAGTTTTAGTTGTTTTCTCATAATTTGTTTTTGATTAAAGAACATTTATGGTATTAGCCAACTCTGAAACAAACACCAAAACTTGCTAGTACACAGGGTTTATCATCCTATTTTTCTATTCTTTACACCACAAACCTGGTTTTAAAGAAAAAGCTAAAACAAAAATATTCAAGCTTCTGTATTTTGTCTTAAATGCTGAAACTTGTATGTATGCTGACCTACACTGTCTAAAGGACTGGGACTCTAATGATACTTGAAAGCAAGAAAGTAACATAATGAAGAATTACTAATTATTCACTGAACTGCAAGACACTGTATGTATAAAACAATGTTATTTTGTTAGGATTATTTAATAGAAGCAAGAAGGATGTTTCATCCAGAGGCCAACATCTAGCTCAGGAACTTTAAGCTGCCTTCTAAGCTGGGCCCAAACACAGAAACTACTTTTGTAGGTTATATATCCAATAAGTGATGCTGAGCCAGCCCTCCAGGTTTGTAAATAATTTTTTAAAACCCTTTACATCGTCCAAATTACAGGAGAGAAAAAGCCTGATAATTTCAACTACGTATTTCCAAATATATAAGAAATCCTACAATATCCCTTCTACTCCAAAACCTCCATAAGTATTGCAAGGACAGGAGTCCAAGAATCCCAGAATAATATTTCTAAAAACTCTTGCAAATTCGACAGTAATTTTAGGAACTGGATATGTCTTTTTGATGGTGTTCTAGTTCTGAAAAGGGTCAGAGAAAGCCCTCTAAGTGCAGGGAGTGAACCTGACAGTGGCTAGTGCTGGAATTTGCTACATCACCGAGCAGCATTTTTACGTATTTAAAAATGTAAAAGCATTTAAAAGATCCAATTCCATCCCACCTTGTACTAAGGCACTTTCAGTCTGCTCTTATTTTTAAATTTAAAAGCGTTTTTTCTTTATAACTGAAATTTTAACACGGGTACTTATGCTTTGCCTAAAAACACATAATAGGTGCCACAGATACCCTGCTGTTGCAGCTTACCTTCCTGATCCAGCATGGATCTTTATTTTCCTGACATCATATCAAAGAAGGATGGAAATAACTGCCTTGAGTGTTTCATTTAAAAACCAGTGACATTAAATAAAAAATGTGTACCCACCTGCAGCCCATGCCTTTTGTACCAATCAAGCTAATGAAGACTTTCTTCTCTTTATTGTCTCTCCCGCCAGAAGAAGCAAGTCCAGCAACACTGCCCTTTCCTTCCTGTAGAGGGATGAAACAATGCTGCAGATGTTAATTCTGTCTTGAATTCGTATCAAGACAACTATAAAATTTCATGCAGCCAGGATAAATCCCAGCCAGCATCAAGATAAGATTCAAGGTCCTATTCAAGGCTCCAAGGTCCTATCCTGCTGGAAATGAATGTGAAGTAGAGTTATTTCAGTGGAGCTGCATGGCTGAGGTGAAAGACTGGACTTATCTATTTGGAGAAGATTACTTAAATAGTCAAACTTTGTCTTCAGAAAAGGGTGAAGGAAAATTAGAGGAAAGTGATATGGCAAAATAATCATCTAGATGTTCCCTGACAAAAGGGCTGGAGAAATACATGATAAGGCTCACTATTTAACTAAGTCTTTCTTCCTGAAAGCAAAAGAACAGTAATTGTGGTATTTCTTTTCACTTCTGCAACCCTTAGAAGTCACTTGCATTCAAAGTTGTAATTCCTCCACTAATATGCCTAAAACAGGCCAAATAATCTGATCAAGGTTTATGCAGTAGAACTACAGCCTGGGAAGTTAATAAGCCCAAGCAAAATGAAATACCAATTAATGAGTAAAAGCCATTTCATATGTGTCCTGCCCTTTCCTTACCTAATAGCTCTAGAATAATTTCATATTACAAAAGATGTTTCTCACAGAATACTTTCAACAAGATACTGCATTATAGTAATGCATACAATAGCTTCTCTAAAAAGGTCAGAGGAGGAAGTGTTTCAGAACCATTACAGATTCCCCAGAAGACATTTAACAAAATACTGATCTCTTACCCCAGACGCTGACACAAACTGATCCACATATTGCCATTTAAGGGGTTCATCTGCTGAACTGGAAGGAAAAAAATAATTTAAAATAAGAGGACAAAATAAATGTCAAGGTATTCCAGAAGTTACTTTGGAATGCGGCCTTCTATTTTGCATCCACAACTTTCTTTGGCTACAATTCACAGCTGGTTTATTTTCCAGGAATTTAAATAGAAAGTTACAATTACTTGGGCTACTAAAGGTTGAATATAAAATTGATAAAACCCTCTCAAGTGAAACAATTTTAGGAAACACTAAGGAAGACTGTAGAACTAACTGTAACTGCTTGAACATTTTACACAAATGTCTATGCAGAGCAACACCTCCTGTCATTAACATTTCTCAAACATGCCATTTAAAGATTCAGCTTTTCAACAAAAACTGGAAGAGAAAAACAATTTTAAATTTTTCTAAACTCTGAAGCCATCATCAAATGCTACATACACAGAGAAACAGTGGAGCTCTCCATCAAACTAGGTGTATTGATAATTAAATTTTGAGGAGATGTCCATGACAAATGAGGAAATAGAGATTGGTTCATTTAAGTAAGCAACCGGTATAAATTCATCAAGCAAGACATCTGCCTGTTCATTAAAAAGGATGTGACATTTTAATCAGCATTCACACATTTTCATAATTAAAAACAGATTCTTTGGATAGAAGAGGCTGTGTGAAAATGAATAATCGAATTTTTTTTCAAATGAAAAGCCATTACCTTTTGACGGGTATCATGCCAACATCTGAAAAAAAAAAAAAAAATTCTTAAGTTTCTACAGACCACCAGCAATCTCCTAACAGTAATCATTGGTGATAGAGGTGATTTTTTGTGTTACTTACGTCTAACTTTTATGGACACGATTTTCTTTGTACGAATGAGGTTTATGACTTCTTCATGTGTGCATGACGAAATGGAATATCCATTTATGCGCACTATCTCATCTCCAACCTCACAGATGGAAGGGAGAAGAACAAATAATTGTGAGTTAACATTTTAAAAAGTTTTTAAGATCAGATAAAATCTGGCAGTAATTTGATGCAAAGGTTAGATAATGTTGATTCATAAATACTTTCTGAATTTCAGGTAATGTCCAGATCAGACTTACCTGTATTTGTTTTGAATTAATACCAAACACCAAAAGAGCAAATTAATGACTAAATAACAGTTTTATAAATACTTTCTACTATATATCATATTTGTACTCCACAGATTACCTTAAACACAAGAGCCTGTGTTTTAATTAAAATAATTTTGGAGTTATTTTCTTCTTTTATACTTCAGCAGTTAAAGTTTTCTTTTACGATATGTTTTCTGAAATACCTTCTTAACTACTTTTTATGTATAAAAATTAAACTTGGTCTTTTTATCTTGCCTGATTCTGGATTAAGAAAATGCATTATTTTAATGGACTTTACCTCTTTGTCTTTGTTTGGGGACTATGCTAACAGTTATTGGCAGTCCAATGGCAGCACCCCAAGGACAAGCCCTGGCAGTGTTCAATTTACTAATGTGGAACAGACAGGGTGCTTTCAGCCACTTCTATAAAATATCAGATCTTATTTATCAGAATACAATCAAAAAGTTTCCCTTCCTCTAATATAAATCCAAATTTTATATGCTATGATGACTGGAGTAGAAATTTCCAAATTTCTATGAACTCTGCCTAATGATCCTCTCACCCAGGTAGGCTGAGAAGGAATCAGTGATGAACACACTGCCCACTTCATTTAGGGTAGTGCCTTATTATCTGCTCAAGATTACAGTGAAAAATGCCAGGTCCTGGCTAGAGCACCATAAACAAATGATGTGAACCACGTGACGTGGATGTATGAAAATTAGTGCATGATTTCTTCCATTATCAATGCAGATCCATCCATTGCATGATAAGATATACAAATGATTACCAGGAAATTACTTTAACAAACCATCAACAGTATCATCTTATACCTCTGATCTCCACAAGGACAAAGCCAAATACTTTGGCTTTGCTGCTCTCCAGTACCGTGAATATTTTTTATGTAAAATGTATTTGATGAGACTTTTCTCATTAACATCAACAGCATGGGATTTTTTCTTCGTTGGTGAAACTTCGTGTGTGTCCTCACAAATGTGTCTGGTTTCATGGCAGCATTATCCCTAGTTAATGATTGCCTAAAATCCTCCATTTAAAGACTCAAGTCTCAAGCTCCCAAATTTCACTTCAGGCTTAAGTTTTCCACGCTGGTATCTGAGTGAAGCTGATTTCAAATTTCAGCAAAGCTAAAGCAACTATTTTTATTCAACAAAATTTGGATGGAATGCATTATCATGCTCATTTAAAAAAAAATGAATCTACAATTACTTTGTTGAGAGGCTCTGTGCTTTCATTTTGTATGACAGGAGTGAGTGGAACTGGAAGTAGGAATTCCTCAATATAGCCTGTGTTCTAGAGACTGTAACACACACAGAGACATAACATTGGGTGACAGGACATTAGGCATGCTGTCACCTTCTGCCTTTTTTCTCATGTAATAATGACCATTGAATCTTCCTACTGTGATCTGTCCAATTGAAAAAAAAAAAAAAAAGCACAAACAAAAAAACCAAAACCCCCAGCAATGGATCTTGTTTATTTCTTTCACAAGCTTTTCTAATTCTTCTGGGAAGTGTCTCGTGCTCTGCAATACTACAAAATACATTAACAATATGTCCACTCTACCAGCTGCTGTGTCACCCTTTCCACTGAAGCTGAATGTTTTTGTCTGACACAACGCAGCGTCAGAAGGAAAGCAAAGAAAACTGTCCTGCAGAACAGAACACACTGGCAGAGGCCCCTGACCAGCGGGACATCCGCTCCCTCTGCTGGGCATCCAAAAAAAATCTCATCCAGGGCAATGGCCTGCACTGCAAGAGCCTGACAGTTTTTGTTTACGCTAGTTGGATTTTTTAAATGATCTTTAGTAAGACCAGAAATAGGTCAATAATTAAGGCTTTTGAACATACAACCTGTGGTAAAAAATACAGAATCAGACAAGAAAAGCACATAGGGTCTGCAGTTTAGAGTTACACCCCTGATAGCTCTTGCTGTCTCTCATTTAACCAACTTGTTCCAAGTATCGCATCCATCCACCCAACCCATTTTCTGTTGAGTTTACATATGTGGTGGGGGTGTGGGGTGGGTTTTTTGTTTGATTTTTGTTTAGTTGAAGATCCCCCCTTTACTCACCTCTTCCACATCATGCAGACTGTAACAGACCTTGGAACCTGGGTTTGCACAAACCCAGCTCTTTAAAAGGGTAACCTATCATTCTGTTATTGACTGCAATGCCTTAATGCACAGAAGCCCCCCAGTTTTAGGGCTGCAAATGACAATGCCATCACGGGGATTCTGTTTCAGCAGAACTGGTGTTGTTCTGAGGATGTCAACATTCACTAAGTCAAATCTGTTCTCATCTCCCCAAGAGGCATTTACAAAATTATAAACGCACACAAGAGCCTATTTTATTTTTCCGTCCAGTATGGGAATGAGCTTTGCCCATAAAGATATTTTCAACACTTCTCTTTACTAGATTGTCATCTAATTTCTGAAACTCAATGCTCTTCATTCAACCTAAGGACATTTATATTGCTGACAGACAATGGCTGAGGGTGCTTTACAAATAACCCAATCTAGGCTGAACTACAGGAGATGTATAGGCATATAGCAAGCTGCTTCTCTTTAGGATACTTGAACAGCTTTTCCTGAACAAAGGTATCTAATACTGGAGTGATTAATAGCTGTTTTCATGTATTTTGTTACTTTTGTACTGGTATCACTGTATACCAACCTAATGAATCAGAGCTGAAGAGATAAAAGTCTGCAGGACTGAGTAGAGGAGAACAGTAACAATTATTTTGGTATTATATCACAGTTTCCCCTTTCCCTATCAAACAGAGAGATGACAGACTTTTTAGAAAAAAGATGCAAACCTAACTTTTCTCAAGTAAAATGCCTATTATTTGTAACTTTTAACATGAGAAATATAATATTTAGTGCTTCTAGGAAATTGAAGGGGTTCATATAATAACATCAACTGTTTCAAATTTCCCATTTTGTATACTTCTTCCACTTTCATCATTCACACCAATCTCTTTGTATTCAGCAGAATCCTCACACACAAGTATCAAAAAGCAGCGGGGGGTGGGGGAAGATGAAGTCCATTTCTTAATGGAAGGACAAAACACTTGTGCCTTTTAGAGAAACTGTAGTCAAAAAAGGGTCAAAACTACAAGTGCCACAGTGAGCCTTCTTAATTATTTGGTCATTTTAATGTAGCTTGGAAAGTACTTCAAGGAGAAATCATGCAATCTGAACTGGAAATTTTAAAAGCAGCAGGACGTAAAACTGATGGTATAACAGAAAATCTTTATACCTTTTTCAGACAGCATTTTTGGGATAGAAAACGTGTAGAGATTTTGTTAAATAAAGCAGGTGGGTGAAATTTCAGAAGCAGTTGGCTTTACTGTGAGACAGCAATTTAGAACAATGGGCTGCCTGTCAGGTCTTGTTATTCAGTGAGGTTCAGAAAGTGCCTAGTGCCCCCTATTATTCAGGCACTTTAGGCTGAGCTTTAACACCACATATCAAAAACCAGAAACTATGCAGTTACAGGAGCTGCAAAGCACCATCTGCCCAGATTAATTAATATAATCTAACCCTAACAAAATCACAGTCAAACGTACTTCCCCCTTATTGTACTTACTTTGTCTGCCAAACCCTAACCATGTTCTAACTTGCAATAAAATTTGTACACTCCAGCCCAAAGATCCTTTACAATCCCACTCACTGACACCAACATGTACCACGATGACCTCAGTCACAGAAAGCCATGGGGTCTTTGTGTCTACTGAGAAACTAGGAAAACTGACATCCTTATAGGAGCAAAACAGCTGAACATAACTCCTTATCCTGTGATCGTGTCAAAATGTTAGTCTGAAACAAGCAGAGAAGCAGAGCCGCAACACAGCATTAAGATCTGTGTACTAGTATCGTAGCTTAAGTTCTTTATTGATCAGCATCATTAGTGCCTTCCAGTATTTTCCAGGATGTTTACAAAAGCCATATAAGTGACTGGTCTCGATATTTTTCTCAAGTTTGTATCAGTGGAGGAAGGCAGCAGACGGAATCTCTCCACTGAGCTAACCACAGCCCAGGAACAGCCCCCTTGTCTACACTTCCCATTCTCACTGTGTAACGTAGAAGATGAGGTACATGAACTTTCATAGTGCAAACTCTGACAGGGTGCATCAATGTCCTCTTCTGCAGTTACCTACTGCCAAATCCCATGCTTAAATTAGGCTTTTAACACATTCAACACAAGGTTTGTGCTGTCCTGTAACACCCTCTCAATTCTAACTACATACAGAGCTTGTGGTTTTGTTCCAAGAAGTTATTTCTGAAGCATCCAGGGAGCGAGTCGTGCACCTGTGCAGAGCAGGCTGACAGAAGGTGGAACTAATTCAATGGTGATTCTGAATGGGATATACAGGTATGGATGCACAAACAGAAGGGCACACACACGCATGCAAAGAGAGGAACAGCTTAAGTCTTAGAAAGCTTTCAGCATTAGTGACACAAACGTGGAAGCCTAACTTCAACTGCCTTGTTGACAGAGATTTATTTTTGTTCTTTAATCTAAGAGATTTGTGAGGTAATACTGAAGCATATCTACAAAACATGATAGCTTAATTAAACACTGTAATGAACCATGCCAGTCTAATATATTTTGGACTAGTATTAAACATAATCCTTAGCCATCAATACTTTTAGTGAATATTCAGGCTTGACAAATTAAAACTAGCCAGGCCTTTCCACTCAGAAACTCAGACCTTTAATGAACCTTATCAGATTCAGAGTCTGATAGGAAGATGCAGACATTTGCCAGAGCAATTTCTCACTTCTCTTTTCACTAAGCAATTCCACATCCAAAAAGAAACCAAACGCCCAAAACTTCATTAATGCAGATTCCATAAGTATTGCAGTGTTTCTATATGTAATTATTTTTTGCCAACCTTATTGGAAAATTCATGTATCTAAAATTCAATCACAGAAAGTGCAATTCTATGCAGTACAGAAGACACTGGGAATAGTCAAAAATATGTTCTTCCTTTTATTGCATAAACCAAATCACTTACAATTTATACACGAATTTCAAGTAAACATTTTATTCCACAAATTGTATCTGTCCAAGGTGGCATTAACACTTTTAGTATTTATATGATCTGTTCTGCATTTAATCAGAACTCAGCAACTCAAAACACTCTTTCACAGTCTAGAGATCTTTCTTTCCATCTGCTTACATATAACTGTTGCTCCTCATGAAGTAAAAACACTCCAGGAAAACCTTTAACCTTCAAAAATTATCATATCCCAAACAAGAAAAATAAAAAAAAAAAGTTTATATATCATTAAAAACAACAAAATGAACAGTTTTAGTGACTTGATTCACCACTGGTATAACGGTATTTACCATGGCATTGACATATATCTTAGGAATACTATTAGAAGAGACAAAGAGCACCTTAGCAAAAGCAATTTCTAAATGTTAAAGAACAACCCTTAGCACCTAACAGCACATGAATATAATTTTCTTACCTGAAGTCCAGCGTTGTCTGCCTGTCCTCCTTTAACTAATTGGGAGATGAAGAGGCCACAGCTGAATTCCACTCCACCTCTTACACTTAATCCAAGCCCTTCAGGATTCAAACGATCCAATCTCACCTCTTTCAGCTTTCTGCAAAAATGGAAACACTTGAGTGTTCAGCTGCTTAACACCTTCTCTCAATAATGCTTCATATGAAAGTTAGACATTATTTTTCTCTGATATAATTTAGGCTTTAAAAAAGCAAGTTGGCTGAAGTTGGATGGATGTGTGCTAACTAAAGCCATCAAGATTATTCATATGAAAAGACATTTGCAATCACTGAAACTGCTTTTAGAGGGTTTGAGCTGTGAGAATTTTTTTTTAATTTTAAAGTGCAGGAAAAATGAGAAAATATTGGTTTTGACTCCTTTACCCTGCTTTTACTAGATTAAACTACTTTGCAAACAATTTCAGGCAGCTGTACTTGTAGCAAATATAGCAAAAGTAAAATAACTATGCCCAACTCTACACAGATGAACAATATTTTACTCTGAATTCACCTGGACACTCAGTATTTCCTGCCTGTATTTAAGGTAGCTGCATTTCTTTTTTTTTTTTTTGTTCTGCGTTTTCTTACCGTGAGCGTTTGGGTGTAAGCTGATCATATTCCACCTGGTGTTTTAATGGGATGAGTGGGCGGATAGCATCGAACAGAGGCAACCTGCTTGGTTCATTAATCACCAGTTTTAGGTCCCCCACAAGCACTGGGAGATTCATAGACCTGCAAAAACACAGTGACAAAACAAACACAGGTAATCAACACACCAACTAAAAGCTTCGTTTTGTGAGTCGTTGTGCATGTGGCTTTAATGTTTGCATGTCCTTTCAAGCTACCAAAGAAGATATTTATGCAGATACTGGTTTGACAAAAGCAAAATAGCCTCTGAGAAAGCAAACCTTCTGTAAATAAAGAATGCTTGCTTCAAAACATCTGAAGTCTTCCATACATTCACTTGATCTTTTACGGTCATGCACATCACATTTATAGATGACATCTCTAATTTCATCTCAGAGTACCCACAAGATTTACGGAATTGTTTGAAAATAACTTTCCAGATTACACATACCTGCCTATTATGTTTTTGTTTCCTTACTGCTTAGGTATCCTTTTAAGTAAATCTAGGCTACAAGCTCCTTCCTTTCCTGAACTTAGAGGACTGACAACTTGTTTTAATCCGGGAAAAAAAAAAAATCACAATATTCAGCAGCTAGAGCAAAGACTTCGTTTAAGTCTAAATTTTTGTTCAAAATCAAATTTGAAGGGTGATCAACTCATAAACAAAACCTACGAAGTTAAACTGCTGTGAACATCTCTTTCATGAGAGCTATGCTGAGTGGTCTCCTTGAAATTGTCAGCACTGAGATAGTTGTATGTTACAAAATATACTTTGTTGTAGAGCTGCAGGAGTGGAGGAATAGCTAAGGTTCAGTGGAGCTACTCCTGTAAAATATCCTGTTAAACTTACGCTGTATTATTTGCTGTTCCCTTTCTTTAAATTTACATTTCCTGGCATGCAACTTTTCTGAGGCACGGGCAGTGAAAATACAGCTCAGGAACACCTATATGGGACTGGAGGTCAAATACTTCTGGGAATGCTTTTCACAGCGAAGGAGACATTAAGTGTTAACTCCAACAGCAAGTGCACATATTTTTGCCCTGGGATATTTCACAATGTATTCCCAGGAAGTGATATGTGATCAGAACAAGTTCACTGAGATATTGAAAATTTTGCCCAAGTCATTGCAATCTTGGAAACTGAAGAAAAGTTGCCATATGCATTGTTAATTTTGTAACTGCAAGAAGATTTTAAATAATTCAGGTCTACTGAACCAACTGGCTTTCCAAACAAGAGTCTTTATGAATGGAAAAGCAATTAGACAGACCTGAGTGAAACTGAATCAGATATGCAGCTGAATACCCCCATAACTATAGCTCGGTGCAAACACCAGATGGAAACGTCTACATTTCACTCAGCTGAGATGCTTTAATTACTATATGAATGGAAACAATGTCTATCAGAACCACTCGTCTGTGATCAGTGGAAAATATATTCTCATCTTCTTTGAAAAACAATGGCATTGAGGCTGATGTCAGTGATACAAGTCCGAGGCAACTGTGGTTTAAATCAGTTCAGCAAAAGGATTGGCAATAGGCCTATCACCTTACCAATTTTTTACCATTGTGTTGTAATAAGCCAGAGTCATTAAACATACGAAACAGACTCCAAGACTAAATTTTGCCAGCTTTCTGAAAAACAGTTGCAAAATTGTTATCTGAAAAGTTAGCAAAAAATCTTTGAAAAGCGATGTCAATGAAAACCTTTTTGCATGTGACATTAATAATATTAATCCAATAAGTATTATTTGGAAATGTTAAGGAATTTTATTAACTCTCTCTTCTTGTTTCCCAAGAACAGTTTTATCGTGAAGGAGCTTCCCCCTACAAGCCCCCAAAGATGAATCCACCAAATGCTTTTACAAAACTGCCAAGCCATAAAACCAAAGTAACTGTGTAAGTGATTATAGACATGCTCCTTCTTTGCCTGCAGGTTATGCTGTGAAACGACAAGATTTCATTAAACAGGGCAAAAACCTCTTTTTCCAACTACGTTCCTACTAGCATATAGAAAGACTATTTAAAATCTTGAATATTAATTCTTCAAAATTCTACACAAACATATATAAAGCTAGATCTTACTGGTGGTACATCCGCAGCACATCATAAAGGTAATCCTTCTCTGCTTCATTGTCAATTAATAGATTGACCTGAAAACCCAAAGACATTATCATTAATCTCTGACTTAATAGCCACAAATGCTGAACATAAGAGACTTTCACAGATTCTTAAGCCATAGAGCAAAGATTTCATCAAGGAAAAAGAATTTTTTAAGATAAACATGTTTTTGCAACAGAGCGTTACCTCACAATGTCACACTTACAACAAGACTTTTTAAAATTAGTATTACAACAATTAGACAAGGTGGAGAATACTGATATATTCTGTGTGCTAGATTTCCCCTCAGCAGTAGTATTATTACAATAATATTTGTCTTACCTGATAATCACTGTACTGTTGAATAAATGTCTTCAGAAACCTTTTTGGCCACTCATTAATGTAGCACATGCTGTCACAGATAAAGCCACCACACTGAGATATAATCTATGTCCTGTCGTCCAAACCACCGATTTCAGGAGCTCACTTATAGCATTATGCAAACTGCTACACCTCTGTTCCTCTTTGCGCCAGCTCTTAACTGATAGAACTTGCTAGTTATTCTTTCCTCCCCCACTAATAGTACCTTTACCTAAACCAGTGTCATATTACTATGCCTGCTCTCGGACAATTACAGTAAATTAAAGCAAAAGAAAACCAAACCAAAATTCTTACATGAGGAGTTCAATTTATATTCAGTGACAGTGAGACCCCCACTAATCCTACTTGTAGTGAGAGGTCACATCACGTTAGTTTTACATCTGGACAAGCCTGATGTTTAGGAAAACAATTTACATCTGACCTAAAGGGTAATATTACTGTGACGTGAAGACTGAGAAGCAATTTGCATACTTAAAGAAAGGCCCTTTCTTTCTAGGTTTGCAATGGTTTGTATTATGTTCTAAACTAAATACATGCTTCATATTCCTTTTGTCCCACTTGTCTCTCTAAAGCCAGCAAGACTTCACATACCAGTGGTTTTCTATTACTTGTACCTTTTGGCTCTCTAAAGCCAGCAAGACTTTGCATACAGGTGGTTTTCTGTTACTTGTCTCCTCTGGAAAAAGACACTTTCAAAACACCTAAAGGCCAGAAAGCTACATGCAGGTCAAGATTGCTTTACAGTAATACCAGCGAGTAAACCCATTTATTCACAGTGAATTTTAAAACACAGAGGATAAAGTCTGACTTAAAAGGAAATAAAATGTTTGCAATCAAAACTTCACCAATACTGCGTACAGACTCAAGGCAAGGCTAATTGTAAAGGTAGAACTCAAGATAAAACTAATCCCAGCATCCATTTTTTCACTCCCCTGATAGGTAAAATACAGAGCTCAATCACCAGTGCTAGCTAAGACACTGTAAGAGCACTGTCCTACAAAAAACATTAAATGTTTAAGTGCATCAACCCTGAACAGCAAAGGGAAAAACCATCATCATCTCTTCTCCTGATGGGGAAAACAAAGAGTAACAACATTTCATTTTTCTCCCGGTATGCTAGCCGGTGGATACATCCCCATTTCTTCTCAGAAAATGGCGGGCCACATCTAAATTCTGCTATTTCTTCTCACAAAACAGTCAGTCTTCCTGTTTGACTCCTGCACCAGCAACTTCTTATGTTCTGACAAAACCCAACACCCAAATAACTTCTAATATATTCAGAATGCTACAGCTGGGTTAATGACCCTGGACCACCCCTACCAATCTGCTGCCTTCTATTCCACCAATTATCACTGCATCATAGCCAACTGCATCTCTTGCAATTTTTCTAATTCTTTAACTCCTTGCAATAGAGTCTTACTGTAGATATATGTTTTACCTGGGCTTATCATCAGCTTCTAAAAGCTGACTCTAATTTCATAAATCCTAAAATATCATGCCCCCACAACTATCTTAAGAAAAAAAAAAATCAGTGGTGACAGGGTATAATTTGGATCACTGAAGTATTTTAGTATCTATTTCTCATGAAAATGACTGTAGAGTCATGGGATAGGTTATTTCACACCTTTTAAACCAGGGATATTAAAGAGAAACCATCTGGACACAGCCCTGGACAATCTGCTCTTGGCAGCACTGAGCATGGGGGATTGGGACAACCTCCAGGTGTCTCTTCCACCCTCAACCCTCTGTGATTATTTAGAGTCTTCACAGTAGTTGCATCATTTACAATCCTAGAATACAAAGAGTTGCTTATGCTCGATTTCTCACTACATACATTGCACTGTTTTTCATAGAAATTAATAAGAAGCCATCACACAATCTGCACCTACGTACAAAAAAAAGGAAAAAGAAGTCTGTCAAGAAGTCTACCTAAGTTTATTCAGTGGAATAGAAGCTGTGGGGAGGAAAAAGCACATTCTGGTGTAGAAAAAGTTTAGACATTAGCACTAGCCCAATCTGTCAAGTTTGAAAGAAGAGTATGAAGTCCTATTTAAGCCACATAGATTTTGGAAAACTACTGAAGGAAAGGTCAATGTATTTGTATATATTACATATTTTACACTGCTGCTTGGTTGAGAGGGAAACTGATTAAAATTGCTAAGAAAAAAGAAACTAAGAAAAAAAGAAAATAAAGAAAGTGGCCATTAACTGCGGAAATTTAGATCCTGTAGCTGAGCATCTTCACTGGTATGTCACAGAAGAAGTAAGCATTCAAGACTCTGGATGCCACAGGTCACTAGAAGCGTGATGATACAAAATAAAGAAAGAAAACCCTGTTTCAATGTCTTCTGACTCATATGAAGTTGTTATCTGCATCCCAGCTGTTTGCAGCAACATTGACAATACATCTTACGCTATCAGGGGTGGGGCTTGAATGATTTATGAATTATAGCAGCAATGAAAGGGAGAAGGTTTAAAGTTCAAGACAGTAACCACCCACCTAGAAACCAGACTCTTTACAGAAACGTTGCACAACGCACTGTTGAGTTATACAGTAATAGGGAGCACGGCAGAATCAGTGGGCTAGATGGCTACAGTCATCACTATGGAATATCCAGGTCCTTAATGTTTTAAAACTCCAGTTTAACATAAAGAGTTGTTTTTTTTTTTTTTGCAGTCCCTCTGATTCATCCTAACAATCCTTTAGTTAATGTGTTTATCACCAGGTGGCAGATACTTCTATAAAACATTACATTACTTTGCAGAAACTGTGTGTCCTAGCTGACAAAATAATACCAAACCGAATCAACCACAACTTTCTTCACAAAACAAAACAAACCCACAAAACACTACAGAAAACTTTAATCTGAGTCCGAAATGGTTTGGCAAAAACATCTTTTACACGTGTAAACTATTTTCCTCCTCCTTTCCTTAATTGGAGCTTTTTGAGCATTCTTCGCTGGTACAATTTTGCGCTCTGCCGAGCACTCATTTAACCGGGTAAACGACAAAAGGACGGTGCCAGGCAGCCCGAGCCGCTCCATGTATCAAGTGCATATGCACATGAGCGCACACGCACAACTGCTCCGGGGAATGTTAAGGTGGAACCGCAGCGGGCCGAGCCCCGCCTGGGTGCTCACGGCTGAGCGGGCACCGCCAGCGCCTGGACTTCGGCACCGGCTGCAACGGGGTGTTAAACAAAAATAAATTATACCCAGCCCCCAAAAACCTCGTGCACTGCGGAATGCTCGTCTTTTCTCCCTCCCTTTCTAAATGTTTTACACCCACCATCCCCTCCCCGGAGGCTGCCACCCGCGCCATTGGCAGGGCAGTGCAAAGTCCCCGAGCTGCTCCCTTCCTCCGCCGTGGCTCCCCGGGGCAGAGCCACGCCCGGCCAGGGGGGCTGCGCTGCTCCAGCCTCTGCTGCCGGCGAGTTGGCCCCGGCTGCCCCCGCTGCCTCACCTTGTGCCGGAACTCGCGGGCGACGCGGCGCTCCATGCTGGGGCTGCGGGCGCTGCGCGGGTGCGGGCGCTGCGCGGGGCGGCTGCGCGGGCGAGGCCGCGCCCCGGGGCGGTGGGAGGGAGGCGCGCCCGCCGCCGCCTTCGGCATCCCCGACAGCGCTGGGGATGAGCAGCCGGGCATCGGTACCCTCCCTGCGACCCCCGGCCTGCGCTGCTTGCGGCCGAAACGGCGGAGAAGTAAAAAGTAAATTAAAACAAACATCCATCCATACACGGTCCCCCGCCCCGCGGTGTGCTACCTGGGCTTTTGCCTGGGCTGATTTTTACTTCTGGTGCTCCTCAAACGGCACAGAGCTCCCATATTCCTGTATTTGTAGGTATGCGTGCATGTCACTAACCCCAATAGTTAAGGAAGGCACGAAGATGAGAAGTTTAAAGCATAACAACGCACGGGTTAAAAACAAAACAACCAAACAAAAAAAAATCTAAGCCCAAACAAAGAGAAAAATTTGCTTCAATAAATTGTTGTACGGCAAACAATCTCAACTTCTTTATTTTTAGGTAAGCAGAGTGGGGCTGATGCATCACTGTCTAAATCTGACTTCCCCCAGCCTTTCCCACTAACAGAATGTTGTTGCTTACAAATAGAGCCTCTGACGTGGCTGCTGTGAGTAACTGCAGAAGAATCAAGCTCGGAGCACCTGAAAAGGAAACTATTTCAGACTAATCTCTTTCATACTACTTTGTCTTGAGCTGGTTCTTCTCCCACTTTCCCTACTGTAGTACAAGGTCATGGATTTCCGCAATCAGGAGGGCAGCAAGTGGAGGACATCTGCTAACCCAAGACTCTTGGTCTCCAAGCAGGATCACCTTTAACCACATAACTCCAGACAGCAGGGTTTACTTAAGCACAGGTAACTTATCTGCTCCTCCTTCCAACAGAGTGGAAACTTATATGAATACATATGAAGGTGTGATTTAAAAAAACCCTATACTGCCAGAAAAACCCCATGATTCTGTTTTATTATTTCTGTGCCATTACAAGGAGATACAAAAAATTTAAAGCACACATCAAAAACCATACATGTCGCCTTTAAATTCACATATAGACTGAAACAGTCATTGATACCTATCAATCGTTTCTAGAAGGCTTTACAGGAATAGATCTTTTGCAAGCTCAAAGTTACATACGTTTGAAAGGAAACAACTGGTTTTTATATTACAGATAAACTTTCCAGGAGTCTGAAACTCCTCCAAGTAGTAAACAATTGTGGAATTAACTTCACTTGGTGATGTGAAAACTGCTCTGGATGGTCATGTAAAGGACACATCGAAGAAAGGAAGACAAACTTGGTGGGCTGTTAGTCTGCTGTTACATGAATTCCTGTGCTCTACTGTGCATAAATACAGAACAAACAAACACACAAAGCTAACTCATGCTCCAAAACTGGAAGTCGGATAATCAGAAAATTTATGAGATGGTTCTGAAGTTTTCATTGCTTCAAATGCACCATATTAAAAGATGGTACAATTATGACTGCTTAGTATTTTTAGATAATGAAATCTTTCCTAGGAAGAAATCAAATTGCATCTAAACTGGGTCTAAATTAGTCTCAATTCTTGTTTGCTACTTGTGGCATTAAGGGAAAATGAATAAAGTGAGCAGCTCATTTAGTAGGCAAAGAAATACATTAAAGTGTGTGTTGTGTAACTTGATTCCCGTTGCTTTTATCTACTTTCGCTACTTCCATTAATGTAACCTGGAGCAGAGAAAGTGCACCAAAGCCAAGCACATGCTGCACTCAGAGCAGATTGGCTCTGCTATAGGCTGAGGCTAGCACGTAATTCTAAAAATCTGTTCGGGGTTGTTTGGGAAAAGCTGTGTCAGAGTTAAAGGATATCATTTCTTCCTCACGTCCTTTTCTCTCATGCACATTCTCCCTCCAACACTTACAGGAGGGAACAGAATTCTCAGTGAAAACATCACTAGTTTTCCATCATTTCATTAGAAATGAAACACAAGAAACACAATCCACAGGGACAAATTACAAAGGCAGAAAAGAGATCTTTTTAATGACTTACTGTTAACAGACTTCCCAAAGCAGTCAGAAAAGGCCCCTTTTTATTTGAGACAGTTTCTCACCTGGTATGGGCAGCTTCTAAAGCTTCTGTCATAAGATATGCAAACCTGAAGAATGATGGGGAGAGAGACAGCAGCAGATGGGAAAGGGAACATAACAGAGGAAAGGTAACAGTGATAGGAGGAGAGAAAAGGGAAGAAATATAATGGAAGGAAGCAAATTTAATCATAAGGAGTGAAAAAAGAAAGAAAAAAGAAGAGGAATAAACATGGAAAATGCTCCACAGAGAGCTCCAGAGTGTGAATTTATATTTAAAAAAAAAAGTTATCAGAAGATATGGAAACCATCCATACACGTTAGCTGCCTGCTGCATTCAGTGTATGTCTTACTTAAGCCTGTCATTGTTCAACTCCTGACACCTGTTTCAGCAGGGCCAATGGTCCGTGCTGAGCACGGACAAGATTTGCAGCAGGAGCGGGCGGCTCCGAGCCGCGCTCGGTGTGTGCTGCGTTATGTCCGTGCTCATCCCCAGGAGCTGTGGGAGCAGCCCCGGCTCTCCTGGCCTTGGAGTGGGTGCTTAGAGCGGCGGTCCCGGCTGCTGCTGCCGAGACACCGGCACACGAACCGTCTCCCAAAGCCCCGGAGGGCGGAAAAGTGGAAGCGAAGCTGTGGGGGCGGCGAGGTCAGCGCCGGGCACGGCCACGGAGGGAGAGGCGATGGCGGGGGAGCGGCCGGCCGGGGCCGGACCCCGCTGTCCGGCGAGGGGCGGTGTCCGGGGTGGGTNGCCCGCATGGAGACCCGGCTCCTCCTCGGGGCGCTGCTGTGCGCCTGGCTGCCCTCGGGTGAGTGTCCCGCCGGGCAGGGGATGCCATGGGAGGGCGGTGATCCTGGCCATCGCTAACCCGCCTCGGTTGCCTTGCAGCCCTGTCTCCATGGGGTGCCCGGGCGCAGCTCCCCGCCGACGGGTCCCCGCCGCTGCCCAGGTGAGAGCCGGCCGGGGCACAGCGGGACCCTTTCGGGGCTGGGTGGGTGGCTGGGTGCGCTGCCCGGGCCGAGCCAACCCTGCTGTTTTCTCCCCCTCAGCCCAGGCGCCACCGCGGGACCCCGGAGCAGGGGCGGCCTCGCCGCGGCGGTGCAGGTGAGGGCACGGGCTGGGCGGGTAGCGGGCGGGCACCGCGGGGCCGGGCGCTGCGACACCTCACTGGGGAGACCGGGCCACCGGGATGCGCATCTTCCCGCCGGGGAGACCCCGGGAAGAGAGCATCCACCACGTTACACCCAGGGCTCATGCGGCTGATGAGCTCAGGTGGTGCCAGGCTTCCCAGCGCCGCCGCCCGGAGAGACCCCTGTGAGAGGGGGCTGGCGGTGCGGGACGGAGGGATGGGTGTTCTGGTTGTTACCAGGATAATGTTCTCCTCATACCTTGCCTCGATATATCTGTACATTGCTGTGATACCCTCTGTATTTTGGGTGGCTGTTCTACTCTTGGTGGTTCTTCAGCACTTGCCCTCGAATGTGTATTTTATCTCAGCCACGAGGAGTGTCAATCCTGAACGAAAGTTTAGTGTTTAAGCAGCGAGAGAAGATTGTGTGACTGTATCTAGAGCTTTAGCTTGTTCAGGAAGTTATGTGTTGTACGAAGCATCCTTGCTTGAGGGAAAGCTGAGGTCTGGTCTGGCTCATCAGCAACAAGCACTTTGTGGAAGCCTTTTTGCTTCTCTGTAGAGGTAAACGAGCTGGCGGTATCGGGTCACTACAGCTCAGCACTCAGGTTTTTGGATGTGGTTTATCTTGGCAACCCGACTGTGTCACTCATGGCACGTTGCTGAAATGTAATTAGGGTGTGTGGTTCCCACTCCCTTGTTTGAGGGTGGGAAAAGGAAGGATTGCTTTGTAGTCCTTGTTTGTGGCTCCTCAGAGGGAGTCACCTTTCTTTCTGCTTTCTCCCTGCTCTTTCTGGGAAAAGCTCAGCAAAGAAAAAATGTCACATAACTGCAAACAGCTAACCAAATCAACCACCAATAATAGTAAATGCTCCCAGATTTAGGTTCTCCCACCAAAAATTCAAACTATAATAAGACATTTTCTATTTCTTTTTGGGCTAGCCTACTGAGCAGAAATCTTCAGCAAGAAGTATGCTTAGGAGGAAGGAAAAAGAAAAAAATATTGGAGTCTTGAGTAGAGTGTACTTTTTACTTTACAATGGATTTTTTTGAGAACTTTATAGTAAGCCAATATGAAGCAATGATCTCACTAAAAATGGTAAGTTTACTGACAGATTGAAGAGATTTTTAGGTGTTTTGTTTAAAGCTGCTGACTTCTTTGTTCTTTCTGAAAGGAGTCTGGAATGGCAGTTTATAACACTTCACCTACAACAATGCCCTTGTCTCGGAACAGGAGAATTCACAGTATGAAATGTGGACCATCCAGTAAGTTCTTTATGTTTCTACAGAAAGTGACTTCTCTTGTCCCTTATTTTCTGCATTGTTTAATCATTCTTAGGAAGAAAAAAAAATCCTAAAATAGCTTATACAGGCCTCAATGATAAGGAGGCTCTACCTTGTTTGCTCTCAAAGGTCCCCAGGAGTGCGGAAATTTGTCATGGAGTTTCACGTAACTTTAAGTTTACACTTGGTTCTGGTTTGATAAAGACTGTTCCTAACTGCAGGTTTTGTAATAAAGAGTTTTCAAAAGGGAAATCTGCTCTTGTAGTGTGATATACATAACGATGTGGATTGCTGTCTAGATGCTATTAAATTGTGTGTCCAGTACCTCTTCTGTGCTTGGAGGTTTTTGTTTGTCTGTTTTTGCTGAGGTAACCTACAGATGCTTTTTGTATGCATGATCTATGGGTTAGCAGGATAAGGTTCTTTTGGCCACCAGCTTGCAGTGGTGGGCATTTGCTTGAGGAATGTGCCTCTTTCTTTTTTTTATTCATCTTATATTCAGAAGTGAAGTGGATGGGCTGAAGTATCTTTGCTGAAGGGTAAAGATCCTCTGTGTGAACCCTGCAGAAGGGTCTGGGTCATGCTTGTCTTGTAGAAAGGAGAAGCGTGAGGCAAAATAATTCAGAGTAATCTTAGTTAGTGATGCAAACACTCTAGTTTCTCTTTAGTCAACCTGACTACGTTGGATGTGGGACCTACTTTATAGTGAATAGTGTGGATTTGATCCCAGAGCTTTATAGCACAAAAGGCAAGACTGATGTGTGGAATGGACTCTTACCAATTGTGGTTGGGGTTATGTCACATCCAAAAGCTTTTAATACCTTCAATACACACTGTTTTCAGAAGCTTTTGAGAAGCATGTAACTGAATGTGGAGGAAGGATACCAGAGTTTAGAGATGCGTAATATTGCTCAGATAAAAATTTTTACCTATGAATCTCTCTCCAGAATATGAAAAAGTCATAGATATATTGTGTATGATAAAATTGCTTTAGAAACCTAGCTCTCTATACTAGTAAAAATTCCTCTGGTTTTGAGGGTTGCACCATCTTATTGACCAAGAAATTATGCTTTTTTTTTTTTTTATACTAAATAAAGCAGCTTACAAAGAGAAGATGTGCAGATCATGCTGAGAAATTTGTTGTCATAATAATTGTTTGTTTCCCTGGGTTTAGTTTTTGCCTAGTGAAAACTTCTTTAATGGAACTAGAAGTTTTCATTTTTTGCTTCGGATCTGGAAAAAAACTTCTAAGATGCGTTGTGTTACTGTTCAATTATGCAATAAAAACCATGCACATAAACCCTTCGCAAGACTTCTATTAAAGAGCTTTTGTCAAGGATTTATGTGCAAGTTTATTGCTTCTTAAATAGGCCTAATATTCAAGAAATGGAAGAACAAATGTAGAGCTAGGGAGAACAAAATATTTGCAAATGTCTCATGCTAACTCATCACATCAAGCTTCTAAAGGAGGATGCAGTTATGATGGCAACAACTAAGTTTAATTGCTCTCTGTAGATGTAATAGTACAAAATTTTTGGTTTTGTTCTACTTCTATGAGGCAAAAACATTCCATATGGATTTTCCATTTCTGATGTACTTGTTTTGGAAAGGCCATGTTGTTGAAGACACACCTTAAAAATTATTAATGATTACCTATACTTGAAGGCAAATAAAATCAGCGTTATTAAAGTCTTTTAAACAGTGGAATACATAAGCTTGGAAGTTCCTTTTTTAATCACAGTAAAGTGTGTGGCAAATGGAATCTATTTGTGTCTGTGTGTGAAAGACGTTAAAAAAACAGAGCAAAAGAATAATCTGGTCTATTTTATACAATGCTCTAAATACTCGGAAAAATGGTTTTCATTTTGGTCTCTCCAATTTAAAGAGAGATGCAAGCTGCTATAACTCTGCCCATGGAGAGGGATTTGCAATTGTCTGGGGATATATGAAATAATAAACCTTCTTTGTTTAAAAAACTTGAAAAGACAGAAACCCAAATCAATTACCAAAAGCCCCAAACCAAAACAGCAAGGTAGGCAGTCAGCTTCTTCCTCTACTTTAGCAATGTCTCTAAAAAAAAATTCTTTGAAATACTTAGGAGTTTATTATAATCACAGTTTTATATTTCATCCTACTGCAGTCAATTCTTGCTGCAATACCATTTTTTCTTGCATTCTGTAACTCTATAAAGATAAACCAACACATTTTATGTGGAATGAATGCATGACTTGTGCGAGAGATCTCTTTACCTTTGTGTTGTATTAGTCAATTGAAAGCATTTCAGAAAGCGATGTCATGTCTTATCTGTCAGTGGAACAAAAAAGTTGGTATAGCACAAGCAAATGCCAAGAGGTAAGTTCTGTGTTAGTTTCTTGTAGCCAGGGAACCTGGGATTTGAAATGTTTATCAGAAAAATTGATGAAGTTAACACGTAGTTTACATAGCTGTTAAACTTCTTCCACACAAATCCTTTTCAGTCAAAATTTTTAATATTTGTTCGTTGTTTTTTAAAACCCCAAACAGGAAACTTCTGAGCTAAAGCATATTAAGAACCTGGGACAGGCAAACCAAATTATTTCTGGGGGTATTCAGGCTGCTGCTTAGAATTTCTAACATTCTAAACACTACAAATTTTCTCATGTTGAAATGCTGTGGCAGGCACGAGTCACTGCTCCCACAGAAGGTACTTGTCCCTTACAATGTGTGCTTGAGAGCTGATTTCAGGAGATGTAGCAGAGCAGAAAATCTGCATCTAACTGGAAGGCTCTTGGAATTGAAGGGCTGAAATTGCATCCTACTCACTCACCTCAAAGTCCCAAAGAGGAAAATTTTATATCCCAGAGTAATGAGATGCTTGGCCCTGGGCTGTATAGCATCCTGCTCAAGTCTGTATGCCAGGCAAAACCTGTGCCACTGCAGGCAGGTGCTTTGAAGGACTATGAAGTTGAAGGGTAAAAAATAATGCAAGAAATACTTGTATTAATTCTCCCATAGCTGAAGGAACACCTGAAAGCTTTCACCTAGAGAAATGTGCAGTGGAAATTATGCAGAGTTACAAAATACAGAATTTCAAGGATGTTGACTGCGAAAATTTAAATGTTACGTTTTAAGCGTAACTTCTACTCTTTTATGTGTGGCTCTAGATCTAATTTAAATTTCTTGCAAATGCTTATCCTGATCTGCTTTGCTTTTTCACCTTTCCATTTAAGAACAAAATCTGTTGATTTTTAAATAATTGATAATTTTAGTACTTTGATTACCTTCAGACTCTTCAAGTGAACTACTCTTCGAGTCTTGCATAGAACTTTTAAAATGCATAATTTTTAACGAATTCTGAAAAATATAATTCCTGTCTATTTCTGTAAATGATTCCAAATCTCTAAAACTGTTTGGGTCAAAGTTGGTATCTAGGCAGAATCATAAGAACTGAGGGCATGGGGTGGACCTTGTATCTGTCTTGCTTAAGCAAAAATTTATCTCTTCAGATCTCTTAAATAATTTTTCATTCTTGAACTTTTCTATCCAAGTGAATCTAGTAATGAATGTCCTGGAAAGAAACCTCTGTCTACTATTTTACATTAAGCAATTTCTTTTCATGCTGTGTCTTAAATAGTAGAAAAAAGAGTAGCACTAGGAAGTACTGAATGTTTTATGGGAAAAAACTTGTAGGAAGGTACATATCAGGCACAAATCTTCAAGAATTAGTAGTGTACTGGTGATAATGGTGTGTTACCTTGAGGTCAAACCTGAGTTTGAGCATCTGTATTCATGTGATAGTTAAAGAAAAAATCAAGAATTTCAAAGTTGATGTGCATGGTAATCTGCATAGTGAGAAGTATTCTTGAATGAAGGTGAAGAACCTTTAATTTAGATATCTCTTTGATGTAGTATCTTAACTTTTGTGTGGAATACATAGGGAAGATTTCTTTGCAGTTACCTCCTTGTGCTCCGAGAGGAGAGCCCTTCTTTAGTGACTATGTCTCTCTTCATTCTGAAGGGCTCCACACTATATAAATTACTTATTTTATTCCTAATGAGCATGTTGGATCAGAAGACCAAATCATGGATGAGCAAGCCAGGACATAGAGTTCAATTAGAACTGAAATAAGTTCAAGAGATCTTAAGTATTCATTGGAGAAGAAGTAATGTAAGAAAGCAGATAAAGCTAAGTGTGCACAGTATCAGGGATGCAAACCCACAAAATATATAGCATCAATAATAATATTTCAAAACAAAGGTGTATTTTGATGAAGATGCAAGATGCCTTTGAACAGCATCATGATGCTACTCAGGAATGTCTCTGTGTGAAGCTTGGACACTGCCCTGCAGAACCCCTCGCAGTGATGTGCAAACAGGCTCGATTACAGTCACACTTTTTCAAAGGCTGTGATAAATAATGGGCTCAAGGTTCTGCTACTGTTCACAGAAGAATTTAAAAGGCGGATGAACTGAAAAGGAGGTCCATATGCTCAAGGGACTAAAACAACCCTATCCATGGGGCTGCAGCCCCAGTAATTGTCAGGGGGTTAGAGTATTTAAGCTGTGAGAACAGCAAAGAAGAATTCAGACCTCTGTTACAAGACAGTCCCAAGTCTTCACCTTATTTGCTAAAGAAGGAATTTGAGGCTGGTTGCTTCATCACAGCAATTTATCAGGGTGATCTGCAGGTTCTGGTGGCAACAGTGGTTAGAAATCCCGTTACTACTTATGTGAGTCAAATCATGCTATTTAGGCCTCCCATTTTCTGCTAGAAAAGTCTCACCAGTTTTCAGTTTCAGATTCCAACCAGTGCACTCAACTGGCATAATGTCAAAGGGGAAAGAGGAGCTGAGGAGTTTTTAATAGGTGTCACTTTCAGGTAAATGAAGGACAAAATATTATTCTGTAACTTTTACTAATTTTAGCTTTCACCTAATCTTGATGTCTTTTCCCTTTTTGCAAGTATTAAAATTTCTCACATTTCTAGGGGAGCTATAAACTTTCGATGTGGTCATATGGGTTATCTTATTTGGAGAGCTCATATTCCTTTAGTGACAAAGATTAGAATGAACCCCTTGTTACAGGATATTTATTCTGAATACTTCAGGAAGTATTTCTGTGTCAATGGAGCAGAATTGCATGATTAAAGGAGGCCACATTTACAGTAGTAGGAGCACTAAATGTGATCTGAAACAATGCTGCTTTCCTCATTACCTGCTTAAGGATAACTAATGTTTGCACACACAGCTGTTCTATGTAGTGTAAGGAAAGATACTTTACAGTGGCGTAAAAAGGGATATAAAATGCAACAGCTAAGATTATCATATTTTCTTAGAATCATAACACACAGAAGAGATCTTCATAAAGAAGAAAACGCTCATGATTGAGTCATTTGCTTTTTGATTCAGATTTGACTAACACCCTTTCTCTCTAAAAGAGAGCCAGGGAGATCCTTCCCAGTGACAGCAAGGGTCCCCAGGTCAGCTGACTGTTTGCATAATCTGAACAAGCATGGCTTGAAGCAGGTTACCTGAGCCATGCTTAGAGGGGAATCATTCAACCCGAAACATCAAAAGGAGGCTAACTTCCTCTACAGCTCAGAGGAACATGACTTGCAGTCTAATTGCCCATTATTGTGACTGGACAGGCAACAGGGCATAATCTTAGAGAAGCAAAGAATAGAGACCAGGGCTCTGGTTACACAGGTCTCATAACACTCAAGATGAAAGAGATCAATGTCTGCCTCTCTCGACAAGAGGAACAGGCTTTTGCATTATTGACAAGATTGGTCTCTGTGAGCATGTAAATGAGATGGCTCAGGCAGTGTAAGTAGGGACCTTTCTGCACGGTGCTTGCGTTATTTTTATTGACCTTACACTGGCCAGGCAGGGAAAGGAGCTGGATAGTTGGGCTAGCAGGCAAAGAAGCATTGCCTTTTACTTTGTCTACCTGCCTTGTTCTTTTGAACATGGCTCTTTTTTTTTTTTTTTTTTTTTTTTTTTTTTTTTTTTTTTTTTTTTTTTTTTGGTTGGAGGGTGAGAGAATGCTTGTTGAAACCAAGGGAATCAAAATTAATTGTTCAGATATTTTGAAAGTCTTCAAATAATTAATTAGTATTTATAATGGGATTGCAAATGGAAATGGTAATGGCTTGAAGTTGAAAGGGAGTAGGTTTAGAAAAGATATTAATAAGAAATTGTTTGCTGTAAGGGCGGTGAGACTCTAGAATAGGGTGTTCAGAGAAAGTGTGGATGCCCCATCCTTGGAAGTGTTCAAGGCCAGGTGGGATGGGGCTTTGAGAGACCTGGTCTAGTGGGGTTGGTTGCTTTTTCAAGCTACCAAGGAGTAAGAGATGATCTTTAAGGTCCCTTCTGACCGAAATAAATCTATGACTATTTTTCAAGAATTATGTGTTCGTAAAGATAAAGAAAAGAAGACTGGTTTCTTCTGAGCAGCTTGTCTGCTTTCTGCAACAAAAGCAATCTCAGCTTGTATCCTAAAGCACAAAAACTACTACGATTGCATTATAGTAAATTATTAAAATGAAAATCCTTTCCTAATCAGACTTTAACTTTATAGGAGCAAATATTAGCAAAATAAGTAAATGGATCACAATCGTTAAAAAAAAATTTAATCACAAAGTTTAAATTTAGTAACAGGAAACTTTGCTTCTGCTTGTGTGCCTTTTTCTTTAGGCTGTGAAAACTTTTGTCATATTTTGATAGGGATCTTGCCAGGGAAAATAGAAATTAAAAAAAAATCACCTTCCTCCCCCAAGCCCAAACCTGTCGATTGCACAGATCTGTGTCTTTATGGAAAGTGTTTGTGGTTGGTGTACTTGGAAGCTGTAAGATGGCAGGAGGGGCAGCAGGTGAAGATACACATCTGGGATTGGAACATCTGTATTTCTGAGGTGGTCTGCTCTCATCCTGGCAGAGTTTACCCACAGGGTGTTACTCATGTAAGGACACAGGCACTGGGCTTTTTCGTGGTGCAGTACTTGTTCACTTCCTCTATTCATTACTGAGGGGATTGAAAACAGGTCAGACTAACAGATGTCACAGACATTTTGATTTGGCTTCTCTAAGTGTGCAATAGATCTATTAATCTGGGTGTATAACTTGAGTTGAAGCTATCACAGTGTGTTTCCTTTTTGTCGGGCTGGTTGGATTCTCCCGGATGCTTTAACGCTAATTTAGCAACTCCTGTCAGAGTCACATTCCATGAAAGAACTTTGCCTTAAGAAAAAAAACCACCATAATTTATTTTTTACATGCCTTGATCTTTTCCACTCAGATTCACTTACATGTTTTAATGGAGGTGAGTGTGTCTACAGAGAGCTGTGCAACTGCAGTCGATTTAATGCGACGGGACCGAGATGCCAGACAGGTGTGTAAAGAGAGAAATCTGACTGGGTTTCTGGGATTGCACTCGTGCTCCCACTGCTACATTGACCGCTCTCTGCCTGAAGGTTCCCCCCATGCTGTAGTATTTTATCCCTCCTTTCTTTTATGTCATTACATTTCACAGCTTGTCACATGCACTGCCCGGTCTTGACTCCTGTTCGTATCAAAAAACCAGTGCCATGTCTCAAGTGACTCTCCTTTTGTTAGTGTATAACACAGGTGCTGAAAGAGATCATATATGCAGGACATGGGGCCAGTATAATTTTGAAACGTTTGATGGACTCTATTATTACTTTTCTGGGAAATCCACGTATGCCCTTGTGAGACACACTGAATTAGATGAACAGAGCTTTTCCATACAGGTAGGGAATGGTACTTCTACGTTCCTTTGAATTGTTTTGAACATGCTGATAATCTATTAATTTTAAGAGCTTAAAAATAACTTGAGATGATAATAGGGGGTTGTATAATGTAATCTAGATATAATTTTAACGTGATGTGGGCTACCAGTTGCCATAGCATAAAATGTAAACAGCTGGAATAAGACTGATATGTGTCCTTCCAAGGCCTGCTTTGTTCACTCAGAGCTGTGAAAAGACCACTCCAT
Organism: Pachycephala philippinensis; assembly: GCA_013397055.1. Taxonomy (NCBI): domain Eukaryota; kingdom Metazoa; phylum Chordata; class Aves; order Passeriformes; genus Pachycephala; species Pachycephala philippinensis. The sequence continues at coordinate 343,185 of VWZT01002559.1, read as the reverse complement.
GACCATGGCTATGAAAACACCGCTTAGTTTTTTCCACAAGAGGGGGACCAAACTTCTTGTTCCCATGCTGAGTGCAGATTTGGGGGTATTAGTTCTGTTATGTGTGAGTGACAAAGAATTTGATTTGATTGAGGACTTTGTGATTTTATTTGGCAGGTGAATAATGACCCTGAATGCCATTCTTCTCCTTATTCCTGCAAAAGATCCATTAGTTTATTTTTTTCTGGAGATGAACAGATAAAGATGAGCAGCGAAGTCACCTATAAAGGATTTAGGTAATTGCAGTCATGTTTCTAATGCTGTAGTTACATTGGAGTTAATATCATGATACCATTTTCATAATAGAGATGTAAATTTATTCCTTGGTAGGCTTGAAAAAGCATCCAGAGCACAGCTGCAATGATTACCTTCCATTTACTGAGCAGTGTCTGAGGAAGGTGATACCTAAATTAGTGATATGTAGAATTAAGTATAATCATTGGCATTCATGATTTTTGCTGTTATTTGCAACTTCATCTGGTTTAGTGGAGTTATTCAGTATTTCCATCAGGGATTTTCAGTTGTATGAGGAAGTCATTACATCAGCAAGTAATTTATTTTTAATGGTTACATTTTCTAATGTAATATTCTTTTTGGTTCTGTGTCATTCCAGAGTACAATTACCTTATGTTATTGGAAACTTACACATCCAGAAACTAGCTGGATACTTCCTAGTCAGGCACCAGTATGCCTTTACTCTGGCTTGGGATGGCACCTCTGCAGTGTACATCAAAATGGCACCAGAGTACCTGGGCAAAACCCACGGACTGTGTGGAAACAATAATGCCATTCTGCAGGATGATCTGGAAACTAGTTATGGTGAGTATTTAAGGCACTTCCTGTTGTGTAATAAATCTGCATTTCTAGCCCAAGTGAAGTCACTGTGCACGAGCTTTATCCACTTAGCTTGGGGAGCAGTAGTAATAAAGATGTGGCAAGATATGCTTGTGTGGGTAATCCAAGCAGTAATCAATGTCACCACCTGTCCAAGGTGGATGATAATAATAATGATGGATTAGTTTAACCCTAGTATGGACATTTCTACTTAAATTAAGAGTCACACCTCTATTTGGCTAATTCAGACAATCATATTGTACCATTGCAGTGACCCAGGAATGCCTCATATTTCTTGAGTTTTAGACTCCATGTTGGGAGTTTTAGATAAAGTAACAGCATTGACCTATGTATATACAATTTATTAAAGCTTTTATTTCCTTTATTCCGTTGATGATGAAGGCAGATGTAGTCCTTCTCCCTTAAAGCCCTTCCTTGCCTGATTAAGGTGCTTTCTGCCATCCTAAAGCCCATCTCTGTAGTTCCTTTTAGGAGTATTTTTTACTTCCTGAAAGGGCCGGCTTGATTGCAGCTGATTCATGTAGTAGTAGGAAGGGTTAGGTGTTCTCTTCTTGATGTGCTTTGATTATTGAAATGTTTCCCTGGGAAATCCTATAGAAATACTGTTCCTCCAAGTCACTGTGTGACTCTGTGTGTGTGTGTCTTGCCTAGGAAAGCTGACAGACGATGTAACAGAATTCGTTGAGAGCTGGCAGGAAAATCCTCCCCAAGGAACACCCGACTGGGATAAATCTCTTCTCAATGAACCACCATGCCTGACACAAAGCCGTGAATCTCTGCAGGTTTGGATCAACACAAAAGGATTACTGACATAGCTGGTGATTCTAATTGGAGCAAGAATTTGACTTAATTTGAATGTTCAGTGAATAATTTGACAACTTTTAAGCCTTGAAGGAGACTGGAAATATTCGCACCTTTTTTTTGGGAGAGGTTAATTGAAATGCTTACTGCAGCAGATCTTCCCTCGCCCTCTGATCACTTCCCCTCCACCCTGCCACCTTTCCTTTCTTCTGAATTTAATTCTTGACCTTTTCAAATATTATACTGTCTGCATAACAGCTAACAGAAGTATTTGCCTATGAAGCTGAATGAGTGACAAGTTGTAAAATACGGGATTCTTCTTGAACTAGTACCCATTCCTTCCCTTAGGAAGGATAGAAAGAAGCAGGGAAGCAAAACCAGATTCAGAGCACAGTTCATTTGACAGTGTTTAAAAAGACAATTATTGTTGTTTTTTTCCATGACACTGAGGTAATTTTTTTCCTTTTAATTCGTATTTTCAGGATATAACCCTTAAATTAAAGTGCTTTGAAACTGAAGCTGATGCCAGCTACAGTTTATTTCTCTTGCCTTTTACTGTGTAATCTAATTAAAATGAAGGCTTTTTTCAGCTTGTCTTGGCTTAGTTGCAAAATCATCTGTGCTCTTTTTGGGGAAGGGTTATATTTTACTATCACTGGTATGACCTTGGATAAAAGATTCAATGTTACGGAAACTCTGGCATGGGGAGCAATATGTTGCTAAACACTGCTTCTATTTGGTGAGAGGAAAGTGATTCCTAGACACAGACAGATGTCTGTTCTGATTTTCCACAGCATTCTATTTTATTCTGCTTATGTTTATTTTTGAAAACCTCATTACAACAGCTGTCTCTTTCATTTCAGAGGGCATATGCTCTGTGTAATATCCTGTTACATCCCCCATTTAAACAATGTCATGAGTACGTGAGTCCTCTTTCTTTTATGGCAAGCTGCACAAACGATCTCTGCATGTAAGTGAATGTTTTTGGCTAATTCCAAAGATATTATAAAAAAACATGGTCCTTCCATCACAAGAATGAATTATAAATGTTAAATGAACAGATTTGTGGCTTTCTCTGCATGTAAGTTTTTGTCTAATGTTGCTCTGTTATCTTGTTTTCTCATTTGTTCTGGTTTTACTGTTGCGGAATGCTGTGGAGTTGTTCCTGTTTTCTTTGGCATAAGGATGACCAAAGTTAGGCCCAGACATTTTCCTGATGTGTTAGTCTACCTCCCTTGAACGTGTCATCTCTTTTGATTCTGAGTGTGCAACATCCGTAGGTGCTTTCTGCCATTCTAAAGCCTCCTTACTATAATGAAAAATCATAGTGGAAGAGCTGGTTTGGCTTCCTCAAACTATACAGTAATCCATTGAATAGAGGAATTTGATTACTATTTGAACTTATCCTTACGATTCATAACCTGCTATACTCCTGGTCCGAGCAGTTTTGACTAGTTAGGTTAAAAAAAACAAGGCAGGTCAGAAGATAACTTCCATTTGTTATGCCCTGGTGGCTCACTGGTACAAATTTTACACTTCCTTTTTGTGAGTTTTCTGCAGGATGTTATTCCTTCTGTAAAAATCAAGACCTTTATTGAAGTCTCCTTATGCTGCTGTATTTCTGGCTTTTGTGGATTTATTCAGGAAAATAGTGTCAGATCTCAAATGTATTGATACTTATATTGATGACCTCTCTTCAAGTGTGGCAGAAAGTTTTTTTTATCCTTTTAAGACTTCTAGCCTAGTCCAGCAGCACAATACTTTAGAACATTGTTAAAGTAGATTCAAACAGCATGGTTCAACGCAATGCAGGAGCATTCATGAGGTTATGAGTGTATGTTTGAATATAAACCAAATAATGTGTCACTTTTTATTTGTGTAAGGTCAGCAGCTGATGATGCGACTTGGTGTCGAGCACTCACTGAGTATGCCAGAGCATGTGCCCAAGCAGGAAAGCCACTTCATGGATGGCGTGTGCACTTCCAGCAGTGTGGTAATGCCCACGCTCTTGTACTTGGAAATTCTGCTTGGTCATTGTATTTTGAGAAGGGTGCCCTTCATAGTTTTACTTCTTTGCCTTTCTCCAGTTTTGAACTCATATTATCCTTAATGAAGCTAGTAAGTGAGCCAAACTCACTTCAAGGCTACATAAATGCAATGGATTTCCTCTTTAATATGTGTGACTTAGTGCTTTAACTAAATTCAGTATAAGCTTATTACAATGTGATTCTTTAAGGTGATTAACCGTTTTTATTTTCGTGGAGCTACTTTTTCAAATATTGTCAAAGTCTTTGTAGCTTTTTAATATATAAAATCCGTGTCATGAATCTTAAAAATAAGTTTAAATTGCACTTCCATAAGACTTCATCTTACAAGTCACATCAAGTAAGTTTGAAAGAGGTTATCTAATTTGTTCGCCTGCCTGGAACACAGGACCAAAACTGCTTTGTCATCCATGACAGAAAATTTCCCCTGTGGTTCCAAAAAATCTGTTAATGGGTGTTCTGACCACTTCTGGTGATGGTCTTAGTATCTAAATAGCTCTGCTGTGAGAAAGTGTAATTTAAGATTATTCCTTCTTAATGCACCTTTAATGGAGAGAATGGGAATATAGAAATATGTATCAGTTCCCTGTGTGTTAGGAAAGCCATTGTTCTAGACAATGTTCATCTAGAGAACAGGTACTCAACTGACTTGCCAGAAAATAAATACCTGAAAGAAACATGTGCAATCCATTTAAGCCCTGTGGCAGTAGCAATACACCTTATCATTTCTCTGCCTGTTTCTATATGTCAGCCATTACCTGTGCTGCACCCTTGATCTACAGTGAATGCATCAACTGCTGCCCTGTTTCGTGTCACCAGCAATCCCAGTGCATTGGCAGTGAGCTTCACTGCATTGATGGGTGCTACTGCCCAGACGGTGAGTCTTGCTTCTCAAAACCATATTTGATTCCATAAAACTTTCAGATTCCTCCCGAGTTTACACCCCTATATGACCTGACTAGATTGAAGCAGGAGCTCTTATAAATTGAGTGCCAACACTGTGGGTAACTGACCTTGTTTTCCTTACTGACAAGAGCCTTTTAGTCCCTATAAAATTTAGAAATAGTTTTCAGCACAGATCCACATTCCAGTGGTAGAGCTACACAATTTGAGTGAAAAATTGGGTTTTCTCTGTTGTTACAGGCCAGCCACCCTCCTGATTATTGTGGTGGTTGCTGAATGGTTTTTATTGGTAGGGGGAGGATTATTTTGGTAGCTTGGGTTTATTTTTTTTTTTTTTTTTTTTTTTCTGGTTAGGGTGCTTAGGAAAGCTCAAAACCATGACATAAATAAAACTCATTCATGGAGCCAGAAACAGGTTTTGATACTGAGGTTCTTAGACTGTTGTATGATTCTGGCAAGTGAGGTATTCAGCAGTGTGGCCTGTAGCAAAACTTTGCCCTCGTCACTAAAATAGATGTTGATATAAAATACCTAGTAATTGGCTTCTGTTGGCTACATAATTCTATCTAAAAGGGGACAGAGAAAGTTATGCCATGGATCTTCAAGTCTTGCCACTTATATGTACCCTGATTATTTATAAGTTTTATCTTATTTGTGGTAAGTTATGCCTTTTATAGTCTGGTAAAACTTTTTTTGCTTCTGGTTCTCTGATAAGAAAAGAATAATAATAATTATAATATTAATGAAAACAAAAAAAATTTTCAGTAAAATACGGACCATAGAGGCAAAGATTTGTAAATGTGTTAAAAAATAAGCCAAAGGTACTCAAAGCAGCATGGCTTGTATATTTGGGCTTGTTATTTTGTGTGTGTGTGGATTCCTCTCTTTCTTACCTGGTATTAAATATTTGTTATTTGGACTATGTTTAGTGTATCTCAAGAAATGTAGTAACTTGATGCCTGTAATATAATTTATTTAATATAATTCAAATGCACTTTTTTTAATGTAAATGACTAAAAAATAGTCTAGAGTTTTATTACCATGCATGACCATTTGTGTTTCTCTTAGATATAATTGTTAGTGCTCTGTCAGCCATTGACATGGATATTTCACTTTTTCCTTGTTATTTATTCCTTCTAGGTTTAATTTATGAAAATGAATTGTGTGTCAAGCCTATGGACTGTCCTTGTGACTACCATGGAAGTTTCTTTGAAATGGGTTCAGTGGTTTATGAAGAATGTAATAACTGGTGAGTGATTTTTCTTGCTACATTGTGAACCGAATCCTTTAATGATCATAGGCCTTCCTCAAGGCCTGTTTCAGTTAGAAATGGGATAAACTTGATAAGTACTTGCTGTTTCTACATACAAAAATTGTTATTCTATGTGTGTTTTGCAATTAAGGAAAAGATAAACTATTAAGGTATTAATGTGGAAGAAGAGAAAATGACAAATATTGCAGAGAATACTGTAATATGTAGTGCTGTTTTTCACTTTGAACTCTGCCTTACTAATAAAAAGAATCTAGAATTCAAAATCTTAACAGGAGAACTACTTTGTCTCTTGTTTGTATTGTCTCACTTGGACATCAAGAGCCTAATATAATTGTGACTTAAACTGCTGTTTTTGGAATTTCTTAGTTGATTTTATAAATTGGAAAGAAAAATTTGTAGGAATTCTTTTATTGGATCACCTTAATTGAAGAAAATGGAGGAACTTGCAGTTGTGCAACTTTTTTTTTTCCTCACAACAATTCTATCATTAAAAGTCATAAGATTCACATTGTTTGTGTTTATTCTTCTCAATGTTATTAATCCTTAACTTTTATAATGGTTATTAAGGAGCTGAAAAGAAATTATAGTGATACTGGATGCATGGATGTAACTTCATGTGATCATGTCCTCATGACAAGCTTCCAGGTGTTCTAAAGACTGTGATAACTCTGTTGCACCCTTTTGTAAGACTCAAGACGCTTGGTGCTCATTCCATAGAGAAGGAATTCAGGAAGAAAAACTGAGGGACAGCTGAGTGTAATTCACAAAATAAAAGTATGAAAATTTTTTGTTTTGGTTTCAGCACCTGCATTGGAGGAAAGTGGATCTGTACAAATCTTACATGTCCAGGTATGTGAAAGCCTCTAATACTTAACTGTTTGATAACTCAATTCTTACTTCTGGTAAAACATTACTTTTAGATCTTACTATGATATTTCACTATTTAATTTGCATTTTTACTTCAGTCTACCCACTCAGTATACTAAAATGATCTGGCTTATAATTTAATTGTGTTAATGTTTCTGAAAACCAGTTTTAAGAGCCAAAAATCAAATACCAATGAAATAGGGATGACACACATTATAGCCTCCTTCTGGGGGAGGAGCTGCTCCTGGCTTGGCATCAGGTGGGAACTCTGTAACAAAAGCAAAGAAAAGTTTAAGTTTCTAACCGTGTTCCTAATACCTGGTTGTAATATAAATAGAATTTTATAGATTATAGAATGTATCAGAGAGTATGAGCTCTCCAGCAGTAATAACTGTGGAGAGTATGCTGCCTTACTACGTGCTTACATGCATTATTTATGATGTTTTTCAGCTGAATGCTCAGTTTCAGGAGACACTCATTTCATGACCTTTGATGGGCGCAAATACACTTTCCAAGCCACCTGCCAATATATCCTGGCAAAGAGCCGCACGTCTGGAATGTTCACCGTATCCTTGCAAAATGCTCCTTGTGGACAGGTAAGACTTGCAACCTTCTTGCAATGTTTGTGTCCTGAAGGGTCTATTAATTGAGGGAGGAAAAAAGCATTTAAAAAGAAAATCAAGCTACAAGCCTGTGCATGTGTGTAGCTGATACTAAGGGTATGATTAAAAGTGATTTTATACTATCCTATATTTGAAAGTTTCTGATGCTGTGCACAGAAGTCACCAAATATTTTTTCTGCCTTACATCCAAGGCAGAAAGACCCTCTTTCCTTTGTTTAGTATGTGCATTTCTGATCATGTATTATAAAACTATGTGTGAGGTATGGAACACTGGTAAGACTTTTGACTACGGAGTTTCATTTTTATTACAATCTTGAAAGGGCTTATAATTTTCAGGGAGTTATGTCAAGATAGAACAGATCTTTAAGATACATACATGGTATGGGAAATGTAGTTGACTGAGCTTAGCTGTTTTCTGGAATCAGGCTTTTCTCACTGTCTGTGTTCTATGTGTGCATGTAAGGACAGGATTTGGCCCACATTTCCATTAAGGCCATGGTTACCAAGCTGCTGGATTCACAGTAGGAGAAAGACTTTGTATCTTGGCCAGATTTATGTTCTGTCACCAATGGCCTTCTGTAATAATTTTTATTTAGAAGCAACTGTAGAGGCATTTGAAGTGTATATAACCTTAAATATGACTTTGCTGTAATTCTAGACCATCTGTATATGTTAGGCCCACATTATTACATAATTCACATAAAATCAGATTTAATGCCATGGCTTTGTACATCTGTGGAGGTAACTACATTAGTTTTCTTTTGTTTTCTTGATAAATGTATGATTCTATAAGTCCTTTTACATTAATGATTGCAGTCACTCTTCTCTGCAGTTCCTATTGTTCATGCACTTGAGAGTTCCTTGGGGAAATGAAATGATTATGTAAATTGTCATGCTACACTTTCTAAAGGCATATTTCAGTAGTCATTTTCTATTTCTGCATTTTAACCTACTTCTCTGGATGATAGAAAAGACTTAAGTAGAAAGTTAGAATAAAGTTGCAGTGACAAGTTTATTATAATAGAAACTATTTATTTGCAATCCAGGTAAGAGATAGGAGACTGAATGCAGGGAGTGCCCTCATCTCAGTGGTAGAAGTTGAGAGGTAAGGAAAATAGCTTAACTGGATAGAGACCAAATATATTCTCAAACTTGATGATCCACAAATAAATGTCTCTTCTATGGTTCCTAAGAGAAGTGTATCAGGATGCCGGGTGAAATATGTGACAGGGCCTAGAAGTTACCACTGTTGAAAAAGTGGGTAGGAAATAAAATTGCTGGATAACACTCATAATAGCCTTTAGCTCTTTGAGATAGAAGCGTTACAGTGGGAGCTGTGAAATGAAGTCTTGGCAAGGACGTGCACATTTTAAAAACTTCTAGGCTTTAACCTCTGTGTGCATTATTCTTGTGATCCTGCTAGGATTTCCTGTTTATAGGAAGATTGAGGCTGTTTCAAGATGTATTTGGTTGTTGTTACAATTCCCCACTTCAAGTGTGTATTTGAGTTAGCTTGGTTTTATTTTAGCAAGTTGGGCTGGCTTCATTCTGTGCTAACCTTGGAATCCTGAGGAGCTGATTAAGTTAGTATCATCTCAAAGAAATAAAAAATAAAAAGAATAGCTGTGAAAAAACCCATAAACATAGGCATACATCTGTTCAGTGTCATAGTTTTAGAAGTTTGCAGGGTCCAAGGAGCTTGAGAAAGGTGGTGGTGTACTGTATAGCTGAACTATATCATGGAAGAAAAGCAAAGGAAATCCCCAGACAAACTGTGTAGGCAACTTTTTTATCAAATGAAGGTTGAGGCCAAAGTGACTTCTTGCAGAAGCTCAGAGCAAGGTACCTTTCAGCCTGACCTGTTGGAAAGCCCATCAATTAACAAGGCAAATACCTGCTTTGGTAATGTGCAAAGTATGTATGTGTCTCATTCCCTTGTGTTAGGGAACACTCTGCATACAAAACAGACAGAATTGTGCTTTTTGGTTTAGTTGTCGTGGTTACTTTGTGTTGGGCGAAGTGATAACCAAGCTAGTTGGCTTTCTGCAGCACTGGTGAGACTGCAGAGTGCCTTGCAGTAACTCTTGCATTCTTCTTCAGCCTGACTTGGTGACTTTGCTTAATGCACCTCTGTGTCCAGGTGGTTTGTAGGTGAAAAAAACCAGATTCTCTTGGCTTTTACTTCATGTTGGGCTTCATACTTCACCCAGCCTTTAACAAAGGTAACCTGATCAGTCCCTAACACGTATAGATTTTACAGAGGTTTGAGTAAAGCATTCTGGATGTTAACAATCAGAGTAATCAGAGGATTATGGGATATGTCCCAGAGCTACATACTGCTAATTTAATTATCAGTGTACAGGTGGTAAGAGGGTAGTGAGAACAGTTTGTGTAGTATAATGCAAGAATGTGGGGCTTCAGTGCAGCTATTCAAGTGTCTAATTATCAACCAGCTGGTACCACTTGGCAGAAGAGCTGCTTTTCAGTTCCCCAGGCACCCTCCATTATCTTTTTTTCTCATTTATAAAAAATTAATGAATTGAAATGGGAAGCTAAAAGATTTGTAATGTGGAATCTCATATTTCTTGATGGTTTGAGATTTTATGTGCTTCTTTAAAAAAGCCTTATCACTCCCATCTCATTCAAGCAGACTAGAAAATGTGGAAAGAAAATACTTGGGGAGATTTTAGCTTTTTGAATCACAAAGAATCCAGTCATCCTGAGCCTTAGAGTTGGTGACATAAACAGTCATCAGGCAACAAGTTATTTCAAAACGATGTGAAACTTTGTTTAAGCACTTTCTGGAAGGAGAATCAGTCAAGTGATCAGCACAGCTTAACCTTATCTGAGTTTCAGGTGACAGCCTCACTGCTTTGTAGTTCGTATGATGAGAAGGTCTTCTGAATATAGATTTTTTTTTTTTTTTTAAGTGTCTGGTGAGAGAAATGACCATTCCTGTGAAAACACCTGCCAAAAGCTGGCAGGGGCAGTGCTGTGAAAGAAACAGTCTATTGGAACAGAGAACAATTGTCAGGCAGAACTTCTCCTCCAGTTTAAGCCTCAAGGAATAATAAAGCTTTTGTTGATACTGTGTAGTAATGTATATACTATGGAGGGTTGTTTCCTTGGTTCTCCTCTGCTGTGCATGCCACCTGCCGTTCTTTTATTTTCAGCTTTTTGAAAGACCAACCACATTGTCGATTTGTAGCCATTGTTGCTGAATGAAATGCACAGAAACGTAATTTCTTAGTAAAGAGGCAAGACAGCAAGATAAACTACAAGTGCATGGCTTCACAAGGCAGATGTGTCTTCACTCTCAGTCCAGGAGAGCTGGTTGAGCTGATGAAATATCTCCAGTTATTTTTACAATTTCCTATTTTCAAGTTTCATTTTATTATTTCATCTGCTGGTGAAAGATCACTGTTGCATTATTATCTAGAGACAGGGAAATTCCACATGTAGTTTTTAATCTTTACACACCAAGGTGTGTACTTGTGTCCATGGTGCTTGAAGAGCTGACAGATGATCTGCTCTGTGCTAGTTCAGCATCTCTCAGAGACACATGGTGGTATCCAGAGATCCTTGCAGCTCTAGGAATGGTTTTCAACAATCAGGGCAGCATTTGAAGTCCCAGTGAAAGTCAGAGTTGAATAAAAGTGTAAATCTTTGAACTGAGCATTCTGATCTCTTTATACTGTGAATGGTGCTATTCACTGTATAATTTTGATATTTGTGCAGCTTTCCAAAGGTCATCTTAACTACATCTTTTTCAGTGCCTCTTTCAGCACTGAAGATGCTTAGAATTTTACTGTTTCATCATTAGTTACGGCTTCACTGGAGGCAGTGGGGCTGAATAATGCAGCCTCCAACACCTCTGGTGGTTATTTCTTGGCTGCAGCACAGTTCCAGATCCAATCAGTGTGGAATTTTCTGCAGGGAGACCTGGACTGCTCTTTGTCCAGGTGATTTCAGACATGTCTGTGTATGTTCTGGTATATAAGACTGTTTAGAATTTGTGCTGAAAATGGTGTTAATAAGAAAGATGGTTTTTGTTAGGACATTATGAAACATCAAAGATGCATAATTGAGATGAGAGTAAGAAGAATAAATAATGTGACAAGAGTGGTCCCAATTTTTGTAATTGTTCTGGAATACCTCTTAAATGGTTACAAGGTCTTGAAGTGAAGGAGGCTGAAGAGAAGAACCAGCAATTGGGTGCTTCCCCCTTTTGTCTGCAGATGTCAGGGAATGGACAGTCTCTTTATCCAGCCACCCTAGGCCAGTGTCAATAAGCTGCTGTCTCAAACTATGCTAAAGAGATTTGAGTATAGCAGGAGTGGCAGAAACCTAATTTCCTTCTACATCAATGAGAAAGTAAAATGTGGACTGGGATTCTGATGTCTTTCAGCATGTAGCAAGGTCAGTGCTGACATGGTGAAGTTCAAGTCATCTCTTGATCCACATCTGTGCATGATTGTCTTTGATAGAACATTTTTCTTCTTAAAAAATTAAGTAGTGGTCAAATTCATCCTGTTAAGAAAAATCTGTTAACCTGCTGTAATTAAGATATATTCTTTAACAAGCATTCTTTCCATATTGGAAATGGAAGCGAAAGTACCTGTATTTACGCTGGAAGGTGGAAGTCCTGTCCTAAAAACTTCGATTGTAACTGACCACTGTTAATCATCTACCTGACTTGTTTCCATGTTACTTAATAGAGGTATATTTTCTGTAGAATTTCAATTAACTAGCTGCTTTTGGTACTGCTGACAATCAGTTTCACTGAAGAGTGTGGGTGTGAAAAAAGTAAACAAGGTTGGTCTAGGATTTTTTTTTTTAGTATATTTCATCCAGACTGCAATGCAGTATTCCTACTCATGGTTTTTTTTTGTATATGACATTTTGACTTGGAGAAGTGAAATGCAAATGAGAGTAAGAAACAGTAGCAGCAAGAAGCAAGCTGGGTCAGTTGGATATGGTGATGCTGTATGCTGTCACGATGCTGCCTTTCTTCCATCAATATTCATCCAGGGAGCCTATGAACATGCTCTACTCTACAACTCCCCTCTGAAATAATTAACTTAAGTGCTGTTTTAAATGATGATTCACAAGATGTTTCTGCCTTTCATTAATGTTTGCCTTTAAAAGAATTTTATATCTACAAATATGCTTTAAAAGAAGCTGGGTATATCAGAACATGTTAAAGGACAAATCTGGAGTTTGGTGCACTGCTCTGTAGATAATGCAGCATCGTTAGTGAACATCAACTCAGCCTCAGTGGGCCTTTAATCAGGGTGTCTCATGACTTGAGGGTGTCTTGGTACTAAGCTATGTGAGAATTGTTTAAATTTCTCTTTCCAAATCCCACTTCTGTGCTGTATTTGCATAGCAGATTAGTGTTGTTATTAAACACATACGGAAAATCATTCAAAATACTGAATTTTCTAACTCAGCTGTAAAGCTGCATGTTTTATAAGTGCGCTCTGCTAAGAAGCAGGGTATAACTTAAAGTTTTCAATCCCCACTAAGTATAACTTTGCTTGTTTGTTTTGCTCTCACTTGCAGAACCAGGATGGATCATGTATCCAATCCATCAGCCTTATTCTTAAGCAGGACCCCAAGAGGCAGGTGACTCTGACTCGTTCAGGAGATGTTTTGATCTATGACCAGTACAAAATTAACCTGCCTTATGCAGATGGTAAGGAGCAAAGCATACAAATCTTATCAAACACTAGAGCAATATTTTAATGACATTTGTGCATGTTGTGATACTGCCGATGTTGCTAACATACTGAAGTTAAAAGGCATATTTTAGTATCAATCTTGTTATTTTTTAAGAAATGCTTCACAGATTAACTTTTGATGTACTTTTACACTGATGGTAGGAGTTGTATGGTAGCTGCATTGGGCTACTTGTCTCTTATGTTAAGATTCTGTTTATTTTAACAAGTTCAAATGCCATCCCTCACATTTGCAAGGTTTTTTAGTTCTTGCCTGAGGGGACATTCTTTCCTCTGATTCTTGAACTGAATAATTTCTTCTCCCATTTTTGTAAGCAACTCATGTAAATTTAAGCAGAAAGTGCCCTACTGCCCCTTAGAGATGAGCTGCAGATTTTCAGACAAAAAATGTATTTTGTTTGTTTTTGCTATGAGTTTTTAAATCTCTCTGTCCTGAAGATGTCTGGCATTCTACATAGGAATATGTGATCGTGAGATTTGGTGTTACCTTTGATGAGAGTTTAATATGCAGGTCATTAGTACATTTGATACCTGCAAGGCCTTGGCTCTTTGGGAATTTCACAAAAAAGGCTTTAACATAGGAAGCATGTTCCTGGTTTTAGGATTAGTTTGTCTGCAAAAAATGACCTGCAATATTTATATCTTTAAATTGATTTCATTTAGTTTACCTTTATGGATATTTCAGTGAACTCTGAGTACGTTTTAAAAAAGCGTGTCAACTCTCACGAGTTTCTTGTTTTGTTCTTAAAGTTTGAATCAGTATAACATTTCATGAGAAATCAATGTTGAGAGGAAAATAGGAACTTAATAGGAAAAAATTAAACTTACATAAAAGTGATACAAACCAAAACCAGTGAAGTGACAAGAACCAAAATGTAAATTTCAAGCAGGTTTCCTTTCCCTTTTAACAGTCTCTGTTTTCACTCACCAGAGTTATTTGAGATACGGAAACACTCCTCTGTATTTGTCCAAGTAAAGACACAGATTGGATTACAGATCCTCTACGACAGAGAAGGACTGAGGCTTTACCTTCAAGTGGATGAACGGTGGAAGGATGACACTGTGGGCCTTTGTGGAACCTTCAATGGAAACACAGAGGATGACTTTCTGTATGCAGAGCTGCAAGATTTCTATCTGCCAGTATATGAATATAGTAGTTAGAGTGGTAAATCAAGTGTGTACTGAAGCAGAAAGGATAGATACCAAGAATAATTTATTTTGAAGTTTTTCGTTAGTGAGATAGATAGTAGGGTTTCGTTTGCTAACAGAAAATCTGTAGCTTCAGCTACAGGATATCAAGCCAGATTTTGCTCAAAATATTTTAATATAAAACTCTGGTGAAATGTACATGATGCACGAGGGCTATTTTACCAGAAAAAATGTTGTCCAAAATACGGAGTGGCCTATATAAGGAACTTTCTGCCTCTCTTCAAGACTCTGTCTCTTTCCAGCTCCTATTTTCTCCTGCCAGTCCTAATCTGCTGTGTCTGACAGAGCCCCCATTGTTCAGTGCCTGCAGAGCAGCAACAGGAACTGGCTGCTCCCTGAGCTTCCCTTCCTTGGGATGCAGTGAGAGGTGGCCAGAGCTGCCCAAGCACCGTAGTCAAACCTGCTGTTTGCCCAGTTTCTTTGCAATGTATTTCTCACAGATACCGAAGAAATTCACTTCCAAGGGATTAGAGTAGCCTAATGGAGCTGGGAGAAGAACGTTAATTTAGAACATGACAGAATATCTCTTTAACCAGGATGAAATGAGAAAGAGTAGGAGAACTTATTCTCTCAAGACTGTTGGAATTTTGTAAACTCAACTAATTGAAAAATGGAAAAGGTTTCCATTATAGTTCCTGTTTAAAAAGACATATACACACACAAATATACCAGTGGAATTTTGAGAAATTTTTATCTTGCAGATTAAAAAGTATTATCAGACTGCTATTTATAACGAGGCTAGGATATATATATAGACAGGAGCTCAGTGAAGAGAGATTATTTATGTAAAACTGCTTAAAATATGACAAGTAGTTTTGTAGTGTATTTTTGATGACAGCCTTTGGACTGTTCTCATGCAAATGAAAAGTTATTCAATACTTTGTAACAGCACGTAAAACTGGGGACTTATGAATTTTGCTGAGACATGACACAGACTATGGTGTACAAGCATCTTGATATGTACACAAACAACCTGATCCACAGCAGATTTGGGAGTCTTGCCATAGGCAGTGGTGTCTTTTGCAACACATTCACTCCCAGATGCTTTACCAGTGATAATACTACTGATTATGTGCCTACTGCCATGTTTTTCCTCAAGTGCAGCACTCCATATTTAAATGCACAGTTTTGATAGTTCTCTCTCTACGATATTATTGTGCCTTGGTTATTTTGATGAAAGTCTTTATCGTTCAGCTTCTGTTACCTGGGCCTCGTGGGTATCTGTTCAATTCTTTTGCAGTTATATTTTTAGATGCTTGGATGTCTTTTCTTTTCTCTTTCCTGCAAGGAATAAAGAGCCTGGGAAGTCAGCAACAGACAGGAAAATATAGGTTGAGGGGAGATAAAAATGAATCAGATATTGTACTGAGGAACCAAAAGTGTGAAAAAGGGAGTTCAGGCGTTCAGGACAGTGGTGGTCCCTGTTTTCTTATAAAAATGGAATTTGGTCTATTTTGATCTTTTCTTCCTTAAAAAGTCTCTTTTGTTTCTGGGCCTGTACCTGAAAGAGGAGTCCTGAATCTTATGATTAGTTTTTTGGGCAAGTGCATGAGAATATAGAACAGTGAGCTTGAATCAGAGGGTGTAAGAACAGAGACCGTTCTTCAAATTCACTATACCTTTTCTGACTGACTTCTGTTTTGTAAAAGATCTCCAGTTGGAGTAACAGAAAGCACTCCAGAGCTGTTTGGAAACGCATGGAAAACTTCATCAGCGTGTGTTCTTGTGCATGATAGCTCACAGGTGGATCCGTGTGATGTTCATCTGCAGGCAGGTGGGCAGCGAAGGCCAATTGCTATTGACAAATGCATTTCTACTTAGTACATCTGTGTCCTTTTTCCTAGTTGGATCAGGTAGACTAATAACCAGTGCTACACAATAAAGTCCTACCTAGGGGCAGTATATAGTTCAATCCCTTAAAAAATCACATTGTGTATTGTTTGAGGATTTTGTAATACTTGCAGAGGCACTTGAAATCTGTTATTTTTATTTCTGGTTTGCAGTTACACTGTGTTAAGTTAGATGTGCATTAACGTTTGTTAATATGTCTTGTATTGGGATGCTGCTAGTTAAGATGGAGACTCAAAGCTATTGCAGTATTCGTTTTTGAGAATACTGAAAAAACCTAAACACTTGATTTTGGTGTCTACTATGGAAGAGAATGAGTGGAAAAAAGATGCTTATGCACTGCCAGCCTATAGATTTAGCTGAAAGGGTCCAGTTGGGGTAATATGCAGGTAACTGATGCAAAGAGGACCACAGATAGTCATCCTTTAATAATGATGACTTTTCTAGATCATCAGTTATATCCCTTTCACAGTTCCTACCACTTCTTGTATTGGACACTACACACTTGTAAAGACATAGAGGTAGAATATTAAGGTTTTGCCTGTAATTTCAGCAGTGCTAGGGAATTGTCATGTCTCCTGCTACAGCATCACCTGTCTTTTGAGTAGTTACACAATGTGCAGCACTAAAAAGCTGCATTCTTGGTAACAGATGTGGACATGAATGTTAGTCCTTCTGTACAGCTGTATACATATCAAAGATAAAAAGGTTTATGTGGTAATAGTATATAACCGTGATTGGTTGCATTGTATAGAAGACACTTTTTGTTCCAAGTCTTTTTAATCTCCCTCACTGAAACAGTTTTTAATCTGTTATTTGTGTAGCCTCTTATGCAGCGGAAGCTTGTAGCATCCTTACGAAAGATCTTTTTGCTCCATGCTACCCCTATTTGAGTCCTGTTCCCTATTTTGAGCAGTGCAGAAGAGACACTTGCAAATGTGGACAGACTTGTTTTTGCTCTGCTCTGGCCCATTACGCTCATCATTGCCGAAGGTTTGGAATTGTAATAGATTTCAGAGGAGCCGTCCCAGATTGTGGTGAGTTTACTTTCACTTCTAGACTTAAATAATTACTACCTGAGAACCTTAGAGGCAATCAGAAAATAAAATTAAATCGATACAATCTTTTAAAAGAGAAAAGGATTAATTCTAGCGTGATCTTTTGCATGCAGGACAAGGTTATTTTTTATCAAGACAGAATTAGTACCAGTGTTCTTAGAGGATTCTTCCTTTATAGTTTGTTTGCTTTCTTTAGTTCTTTGACTTATGAAACTTTATAAAGATTTTTTTAAATAGTTGGAGGGCTTCAAATGTATACAGAATTCAAAATGTCTGTCCTTATTATATGGCCTTGCGTATCTCATACCATATAGATATTATTAATGAACTGAATGAATAGATTTTTTTTCCTTGTAGACACTAGGTTTATCTAATTTTTTAAATTAACAAGAAGAAGAATGATGGTATTTAGCAGTTTTAGTTGGATTACTGTTGACTTCTGCTGTCTGACAATCTCTTGGCTTATTCTCTTACTGTCAGTGACACTGAAACACACAGAATGCTGAAGCAAGTGTTGAAACTTGGTATTGTTGTCATTTAGTTTAAAATAAATAGAAGAATATAGAATATATATATATATCTTTATAGATAAAGATAAAGGTCACACCTGTTGTCTATTCCATAAAGCCTCACAAGCAAAGGAGTGGGATAATTGTAAATTCTTTAGTTTATATTAATTTTTAGTGATGCAAAAGATACTGATAGCACATGTTAGGCCCTCACATATATTTTAAAAAAATACAGAATTGGAAACCCGACCAAACAACCTGAAACTGACACCCCTGATGTAGGTCTGGCTCTATTAACACGTCCGAAAATGGTTTCTAAGGAACATTCAAGAACTTAAAATTTAGCAGTTGTCATCACATCATGTTGTAATGCATGATAAAAAGGATTTAGTTGGTCCAGTTTAAGCATCTCAAGCTGGAGTATCTGTATGTGTATCTGACAAGACTGGCTTGTTTGCTTTAATTGTGGCCTGAATGGCTGTGTCTGCTTATGATTGAAAGAGTCACTCAAGCCATTTAATTTTATTTTACTTTTCTGGAAGCAAATATAGTTTTCTTACAGGATATTTAAAAAGTCATGCTTGTAACATTTAAAATATGTAAATCTGTTAGTATTTCGAGAGCTTCAGACTATTTTTTTAGTAGAGCTTTGTAAGAGACAGATACATATACGTATATATATAGAGAGAGAGATAGAAGAAAACTTAAGATGGTATTGTGCAACATCTGCAAAGTATACACATTTTATTTAATGCTTTTAATGTTTTCTTCAAGATGCTGTGCATTTCCAAAAGCCCATACACAAGAGCCAGGTATTTTCAGAGTTAGAGGCAAAAAGGCTTCAGCTGTTCAGTTTCCACAGTGTAAATCTGGATTAACTGCACAGACTCATTGTACTTGTTATTACTGTGGATTTACATCTGTGTAGTTTACACAGCATAGTGCCAAGATAGCAATTTCAGTGGAATTTAATGTGATTGGGAATGAAAGAATGGAGATGTTTATCAGAAGACTGTTGGGAGGTACTTGAGTCTCTTGCACCGTAATTTGAGAGATTTGTTTCGTTTGGACAGCTCTTTCATGTGAAGATACAAAGGAGTACAGTACTTGTGTATCTACCTGTGGCAGAACCTGCCAAACCCTGTCTGTGCCAGAGACATGCAGCAGTGATTGTGTTGAAGGCTGTGCTTGTCCCTCTGGAATGTATTTGGATACCAAGACTGAACGATGTGTACAGAGGTGGGTAAAGTTGCAGTTCTGATACCCACACTCGCTGTTTCAGACCACCACATTTGCAAGTCAGAGTGGGAAGCTATTAAACATGTACCCTTTGTAGATGATATGCATCTGTAAACTTGACAGGGTGTCTTAGAATTATACGGAACTGATGGCTGTGTTAATCAAAAATAGCTTTTCTCCACTCATCCACCATCATCAGTGTTAGTTGTTACATCCTGTCTGGTTTTTGGCATGTAAGAGAGACAAAACATAAGGTTCTACTGTTCTACTGATTTGGTTTGAAATGTGCTTGAGTTGTATGTTAGTATCGAGATCAATTTCTTTCATTAAAAAAAACCCCAACAAAACAGAACCACAAAACCAGCAGCTAACCAAAAAAACCTCACCAAAACTAACAAGGCAACCAACTGAAATTTGAACAGCAAGTAAATAAATGGGAATTTGATTGTATTTCTTCAGTTTGGGTTAATCAGTTACATGTTTTTTCTTTACTCCAGAAATGAATGCCCATGTTACTTTCAAGGAATTGACTATCCCCCTGGAGAAAATGTCATGACATCTTTAGGGAAATGGTAAGGTACAAAGCTGTGTTTTCACATAATGAAACTATGTCACTCTTTTAAGAGTTCTATAAAATTATTCTGGCTAGCTTGCTAGGTTTTCCTTTTGTTGTTGTAGTTATTTTGCTAGGTTTTCCTTTTGTTGTAGTTATTTTTTAATGAAATCTACGGAATAAACCTACATCAGTTTTCTCCATGTTTGACAAAGGTCCTTTAGAACTTGGGCTTTTCAGGCTGCTGTGCTTTGTAATGCAGTATATTGAAGTGCAAAACAGAAAGAAAAGCCACAATAATTTCTTATATCCATACTAATGTGGAGAGCTTCAGAAAAGCTCAGACATTTCCTGTCTGTCCACAGATCTTCATTGCTATTTTCCTTCCCTTTACCGGATTCTAAATCCATTTATGAAGAATTATTAAGAATCTGTCTTCCACTAGTGTAGAATCATTATAAAAGAGCAATGTGGCTTTTATCAACTAAGAAACAACACAGGCAACTGTCAGCTGCAGCCAATGGTGTATGAGCATCTCTGTTCTTGTTCCTTACATTTGGCATTTGTTCTTGTCCTCTTGCTCTTCCATTTGTATCATCATGATCATGACTTTAAAGAAGAAAGCATTAAAGAATCCTGGCTGCTACCAGATGCATCCTTTTAAGCAGTTATTTCTGTCTGGAGAAGGCTACGTAATGTGGATGACAAGTTCTGTGAACAACAAGCTTTCAGAAATAATATCTGAGCTCTCACCGCCTGTATCAGTTGTTACAGCACTTAATTAAAAGCAGAGCAGACCAAATCATGTCTGTGATAAATCAGTGTAGTACTCTAGTTTGTTGTAAAGGCCATATTAGAGATTGGTGTTGTCAGACACCTGTTGCAATGGGGGCACTTAGTGAGCACACACCAACTCATTCTTACTCTTGTCAGCAGTCCATAAATACTGATTATTATAAATTGATATCTTACTCAATAAGTTAGCTTATTTTTACCTTAGGGCAGATTGCCTGGAGGATGCCAGGCAGCCCATTCTGCACATGGGGCTGTGCAAAGGCTGGATGCACTCTTGCCTGCCCTCCCAGGGTATTTTTGTCTACAGAACATGTGCCAAACAGCACTGGCAGTCAAGGGAAGGGGCTTCTCCTGGTAAATCTTTAATATTCATCCTCAAAGGTCTAGTTTAGCTAATTTTGCTGAGCACCGTGATGGATATATGGCTGAGTGCAGATAATGTGATCATCCACAAATGTAGATTTTTAAATTACTGTAGACAGAAATCCTCATTCTATTGATTTCAGTAGAATTGTTTGGGATCTGGCAGCTTATGTTTCATGTCAATGTGTTAATAAAAATAAAATCTACTGGTTTATAGCTACTAGAATTTTAGATAGAATTAGAGATCTGTGACTCCCATTTAGTCATGATTTTTACCTGAGGTGTTTTAGTAAGGCTATATACAGATCTGTTGGGAGGAAAGGCTTTCAAATGTAGAGGTACAGACTGTCAGCTCCTGTGAATTGCCTTGTGCTAGGTAATACATTAGAAGTCAGTGTAGGAATACATGTGTGGAAGAACTGGAAAAAAAAATACTGTGTGTTGAATTTTTTATCTGTCACTTTGTTTTTATTAGAAAAAAATATGATCTTTAATATATTGTCCTTATCCTTTTTCCTCTCAATTGCTTCTTTTTTGGAACTTCCACTTTCAAACTGGAATTTCTTCTTGTGTTTGTCTGTGGAATAGCTTTTCTGCTCTGTTGCTTTCAACCAGGACTTTAAAATATTTTCATTGATGTTATATCAGCATTTGAGTTGCCTTCCTCCCAGTTCCCTTTGGTACTCCTTTTCCTCTTGCCTGAGTGATACTGTGCAGTCCTTGAGCACTTTTCCTGCAGGGCCTTGGGGTTCAATCGTTTCACAGAGAGGCTGTAGCACATACAGAATTTGATTCTGAGTCTGCTGAGTAGCCATAGGAGTCCTGGGGATGCCTTAGCCATTGCAAAAGAATGGGAAAACAGTGCTGGGTTTCACAGACTCAGGTTCTCTGGTGAAGACCAGGAGCTGAAACTGAGCCAGCACTGCTACAGTTTTCCCTGACAATGAGTTGCAATAGGAGCTGCTACCATTTTAGAAAAGTACTGGACTATTTTGGCTCAAATTAGAAAGGAGCAGACGGTGTTAGGTTTCTCTGTGCTTCCCTGCATACAGTATCTTGTTAGGATTGAGTTTTATGCAGTTTTGAATTGTTTCATGTAGGGGAAATGTGTTTTGGGGAGCAGTATAGGGGTATATTCCTGTAGGTATCTTTTTGTCAGCCCATGCATTTTAACTCATAATAACATTATGCATGAAGCAAGAGTTTGAAGCTTAACTAATGTTCTTCACGTATTAAGGCAACGCACATTTTATCCACAATTATAGTGTTCAGTGCAAACATTTGCAAAATTATTTTGTATTGACTTATACTGCATTACTAAATAGAATATATTAATATTTTGGAACTTCCTGGCTCTCACTACATCTCTGTGTATTTCTGTTGCAGCCATTGCAGGGATGGACTAATGAACTGTGATAACAATGTAATAGGTGAGTTAAGAGAGAGGGAAACGATACTTCAAGTCCAATGAATACATTTCCTCCAATCTCTGTGGAACCCCTTGTCTGAACTAGAAGATAGTGCAATGTGTACAAATTAACTTCCAGGAGGGGATCCATAATTATATATTTGCGTGATTGAAAGTAATGCTCCTGCTTTGTAGCAGCCTAACTGTTCAAAATACTGTTAAACCTGAGCAACTTTTTTCCCCCATTACTTTAAAATATTATTTTTTTAGATTGCTAATGTAGATAAGCTTAGCTGCAGGATAAACAGCAGACCTTCAGAAGGGCAAACAAAGGTTAGCTTTGCCCCAAATAACATGACTATAGGAGCTGAACACTGGCAGTAATTTTTCACAGATACGTTTTCTTTCCCTCCAGAAACCCTGACTAATAGAAATATGAAAAAAAAATATTTTGTCGTATTTTGCAAGGCAATGAATCAACTGCTTTTCCTACTACAGTGGATTTCATGTGGCATTAAGTATTACAGTCCATACTGGCGTCATGATTCTCATTTCATTTCAGTGAGAAAGACATTTATTTGAGGCTTCCACTCTGGAATTGCCAACTCCTTGGCTAGAAATCTGTTCCCCATGCACTTGAAGGTGGTGGTTTTATTGATTTTAAATTTTTTCCAGAACTTTTCTCCTTAATAAGTAATTAAATAAGCAAAACCCCAGCAACTGACCAATTCAAAGCACTGACACTACTTTTTGTGTACACAGCACACTCAGTGCAGCCTAAAAGCAACAGTGCAATGGAATTGCTTTGTTTATAGTCAGTGGCTCCAGCATGGCAAGTCACATGTAGGTCTCAGACCTTCTCTTGAGATTTTTTTACTTTTTCTTGATTTTTTTTGTTTCTCTGTCGGTAGTACATGTCTGTTTTGGAGAACCAATTCCTGACTAACTGTTTAGAAAGTCATGTCCTTTACTAAAAGGATATATTCTTTGCAGTGTTTTGTATGAGAAATACAGGTGTTCTATGGAGTTAACTATTTCCAGGAGAGGCCACTGAATGTTACTGGCATTGCTGGATCTTATATTTCTGTGTTACGAATCTTTATCATACACATTACTTACAGAATACAAAATTTCAGGTATGAAGACGAAAGCATTTGTCAATTTTTCCCCCCAGCACACAGCTGCCCGGTTGGACAGATTTATATTAACTGCAGTAATCCACAAGTGGATCCTGAGCTCAGCAGAGAGAGAACTTGTGAGAATCAGCTGCTAAACCTCACTTTCTCAGCACACCTTCCATGTGTGTCAGGTTGTGTCTGCCCACCAGGGTGAGTACGGATAGATTTGCATTTTTTGGTGTGCACAAACATGATTGAGTAATTAATTCTGCTGAGGATTTCTACTCAGTAGAGTTCTACTTGGAGAATTTGAGATGTCAAAGGGTGAGCATCAAGCTTGTGAAGGCTTAACACCACGATACTGCCTCTTGAAGTCATAATAAATGCTAAACCAAGAGACGAGTTATGTACTCCATAATAATACGATCAAAATAACAAGAATATAGAAATGGCATTGAAATAATTTTATTCAATCTGTGTTTTACAGCAGAATTGTGTTTATCTAGGCTTTTTTTCAGATATCTAACCTCTTATTTCAACATTTGGCTGAGGGAAACAAGTTTATTTATTTATAGGCATATTTTTTTTTATTTTTTCCCTCTAAAGGATCTCTTAAATCTTGGGGATTTATGCTGATACTGTACAGATGAGCTGTTGTGGAATCAAGCACTGTATTGTTGAGAGAATTTTGAATATAAAAATAACAATAATATGCTTAAGTTGTGCTAGCCTTGATGGGATTTAGTTTCTTAAGCACATAGTCTGAAGTTTTTTAGCATTATAATTCTGAAATTATTGTTTACACCTTGAGAGCCTCCTTAAAACAAAGGGTAAAAGCCTGAGCCTCAGCTGAACTGTGTTGAAATAGCTCAGTTAAGTCCATGGGCTCATATGGATTGATGTGTAGATATTTCTATCTCACGATAAAATATTGCTACTCAGGATTTTCAGATTTTACCTTAACACTCAGAAACACGAAATGTCAAATGGTGTACATGAAATGAACCTGTAATTAATCCAACTCACAGTGTGGTACCATGGTGAAAAAGCACTGTGCTAAGAAGATTTTGAAGTTAACTGGAGGCAGATATTTTCAGAATTGCAAAAATTCACCCTCTTGGACCAGGCTGACATACTTCAAAGCTACCCTCAGCAGCACTATATGGCTAGCAACTCAGATCATATTAACTTCTTATTCTCTGCTATTTTGCTGTGCAAAATAACCTGTGAGCTTGTGATCTTTACTGCTTCCTGGTGTAATTTAGGTCTGCAATGTAAGCAACTACATTGTTTTTTTTAGCATTGGAAGACTCAGTGTCAAATGTTGGTGATCCTAAAGCTTTGATAATATGGTTTTATGGTTATAAGAAGCAAAGTGTTACGATTTCCTAGGGACAAAAATACAAAATTAAGAAGTTTTGTCTTTACTGTGACTTTGGCAAACTGAATTCTGTTCTCCTATGGCTTTACATTTCCTGTAGAGGTACTAACACAAAATTATATGCTTTTGTTTGGGGTTTTTTTTGTTTGGTTTGAGGGGTTGTTTGTTTGGGGGGCTTTTTTTTTGTTTGTTTGGGGGGCTTTTTTTTTGTTTGTTTGGG